>CM062806.1:668744849-669147193 GCA_031772625.1 Pinus tabuliformis | reverse complement strand
AGAATTATAACCATGAAGTCGATCCATTGCCACTCTTCAAGCTGGGTTCCAACCAACATCACATCATATAGCACTACTTCAGTAGCATAACAATAATTTCTTTTACTCTCAATTCTCGCACTAACAGTATATCCTTAAAATCTCAAAGTCTAGGCCTGATCACTTAGGATGAGTGCTCAATTTATAGGGAAGATGGAGGAGGTTTTGTCATAAATGAGGGTATTGAATGGCCTTCCATACTTAGAGTTAGTTTGTTGGCATTATGATTCAAGTGTTGTCCTTGATGGCAACTCACTCAGAGGATGGTACAGGTGCTCAGAGGTTGGTACAGGTGATGGCAACTTAATCAGAAGACAGATCTCAGTACAGCATACCAAGGAAGCTCATACACGCCGTTTCGTTAAGCCCAAGTCGCGTGTACACGCAAGTTCGATTCATAAAAAGCGCGTGTATGTGGAAAGGTTCCTTTGGTCCATGGTGGTTAGTCCTTGGAGTTGTGCCTATGATTTCGGACCATTGTGTCTCGACGGGCGTGTCGATCCCTAGTTTGAAGTTGATGGTATTGTGTTACTATGGTTTTGGCTCTTGGTATTGAGTTAGGCCTAAGACTATATAAGGAGAAGAAGATCATTAGGCAAGATCATCTTTCGACAAGGCTTGAATATCTAAGAGAGAAAGAGATCTGATATGCAGGTTCTGGGTTGCTTGATCTAAGCCAAGAGAGATCACATCGGTTGATGGAAGACTAGATCTAAGGATAGATCGGGATCTAATGGTTGAAATGCACTATCATGATATGGTTGATTATGCGTATTTCTAGATCTGCATATTGTCGCAATGTTACGTTTTGGATCTAACTAATGTCTGGTACAGCTGCAAGTTGAGAAAGTTTATTTTTTAGATCTATACGCAGGTTGGCTTCGGTAAAGAGCGTGTATACGCGGGTTTTGCTCATTGAAGTAGCGTATATCTTTTGAAGCTTGATTTTGGGTTTACAGTGGGGTCTGACTGTTATTGCAGAGTTCTGTAGTCTGCTCTGTGTTCTGGTAACTGGTGATTGACAGGGTTCAGTGGTTCAGTGATTCAAAGTTTGGTTGTTTTATGCTTCAATGATCTGTTGTGGAAATTGAATGATTTGTGGTCTTCAGATTGTAATGTTGTGCTTCAGGAATATCCAAGTCTGAAAGAAGGAAGATTGTAGGTCAGCACCTACGTACTAGTATCTTGGCTAGTACAAGAGCAAAGGGGGTTGGAGCTCCCTTCCAAGGAAGTTTGGAGAACGAGAGAAGGTTGAAGCCTTCTGCAGGTTGTAGCCTGCGTACTGGTATAAGGCTGCACCAGTACAAAAGATTGTAAACTGAAGTTTCATATTAAAGAAAGATAGAGACAACTTGCAGCAGGTGGTTTTCACCCACATTGGGTTTCCACCTTATATCTTGGTGTTCATGTGTGTGGCTTTTTATCTGTTCTGTTTTACTGCACATGTTTACTGTTAATGTGATGAATAATGTCCTGATGCACTTAATTGAAGAATAAGCTAACTAAATTGTGAGTTTTCTTTATACGCTGTTTTACTTCGTCACAGTAGCGTGTACACGCTGGTTCACTTAACTGAAGTAGCGTATATGTTTCTGAGCATTTAAAAGTTTGATTAATCAGATAATACTGATTCACCCCCCCTCTCAGTATTATTTCCAACAATTGGTATCAGAGCAGGTCCTTCAGAGAAGCTTGATCGCTTGAAGAAGATCATTCATCATGAGCAACTACGAGAAAGAAGCATCAATCAGGCCACCGTTTTTGATGGAACAAATTTCAATTATTGGAAGGTAAGAGTTACTGCATATCTTCAATCTCTTGGTACAGAAGTTTGGGACATTGTAGAAACAGGCTATGCTTTTCCTTCAGCTACTCCTACAGATCCAGCTGAGAAAAAGGCATATGAAACAAATGCAAAAGCAGTCAGTACTCTATTAGGAAGTATATCTCAAACAGAATTCATGAAGGTCATGCACTTCAAATCAGCAAAAGAGATATGGGACAAAATGATCACTAGCTATGAAGGAGATGAACAGGTAAAGCAAGCTAAACTTCAAACTCTCAGGATTCAATATGAGACCCTCAAGATGTATAATGATGAAAGTGTGGCTAATTATTTTCTTCGGGTAGATGAGATTGTTAATTGTATGAAAAATCTGGGTGAAGAAATAAAAGAGACTATAGTAGTTCAAAAGATTCTAAGATCATTATCCCCCAAGTTTGAATCTAAAGTATCTGCAATAGAAGAAAGGAAAATCTCAAAGTTCTCACTATGTCTCAGCTACATGGAATTCTAACTGCTTATGAAATGAGAAAGGGAGGTCCATCAGACAGAAGGGAAGCTGCTTTTAAGGCATCAAGAAAAGAAGATTACTATGAAGCAAGCCATGTTCCAGAAGAAGAGGAAGAAGAATCAAACTTTGTCAGAAATCTTCAAAGGGTGCTGGAAGGTTCAGAGGTAAGCTACCTTTCAAATGCTTTGCTTGTGGAAGAGTAGGTCATTATGCTGCAAAATGTCCTAATAAGGATAAAGGAAAAGAACCTGCTAGATGGAATAAGAAACAAAGTGCAAATAAGAAAAGCTACTACACCCATGAAGATAGTGATGGCTTATCAAACAGTGATGAAGATGAACAAGGTAATAAATATAAGCTATTAATGGCATTTGAAGATGATGATTATGAGGATGCTGTAGATGTGGATAATCTCTATAATGAAATTACTAGACTCAAGAGATGCATAGAAGAAAAGAGTGTGATCATTGATACTTTGCAATTTCAAATTGATGAAAAGGAAAAACATCTTGAAAAACTAGAAGGTGAAATTGTTGGTCTCAGAAAAGAAATTGAGAAAACAAAACTATTAATCTTAAGTTTGTCAAAGGATCTGAAACTTTGGATGAGATTATCAATGTGCAGCGGTCTCCTCTAAACAAGACAGGTTTGGGCTATAATGGAGAAACCTCTCAAGCATCCACCTCAAAAAGTTATCTTGATGCAGCAAGAAGAAATGAGCAGAAGAACAATGAAGATAATCAGGTAAAACAGGGACGAATTACAAACAGAAACTATCAGGGACAATCCTTCTTAAGGGTGAACAAAAGCTACAACCAACCACAGGTAAAATCTTCTCAGTTTGGCACAAGAATAGATGAAAATAGAAATTACAATCAGTTGGCTGGTAGATTCAATAACCGCAGAAGCTTCTTCAATGGACAATGCTTTTCTTGCCATAACTTTGGTCACAAAGCAGCTCAATGTGTTGCATATAAAACAATCATGACTAGGGAAGCTCAAAAACAAAGAAGTATGACAGGGATTACAAAGAGGACCTATAACAACTTTTCAGTTCTTGAAAATGAAGTTGAATGTTCTATTTGCAATAATTTTGGTCATAAAGAGTCTGAATGCAGGAGCAGGTTTCAGGAGAAAAAGGAACAAACCACGAGCATCAAAAAATGGAGAATAAAAGAACCTCAGACAGAAAGATGTGGGATAGCGTTTTATGCAGAAGGACAGGAAAATCTATGGTACATTGACAGTGGATGTTCGAAACATATGACAGGTGATAAAGAAAAACTCGAATCTTATTCTACTTTAGAAAAGGGAAAGAAAGTTTCTTTTGGAAATGATACTCCTGCAACTATAAAAGAAAAGGTATTGCTCCTTTGAAAGAAAAGGTTAGGCTGGAAATGTTTTGTATGTTGATGGATTGAAGCATAATCTTCTAAGTGTCAGCCAGATGTGTGATCAAAAAACCGAGGTTATTTTCAGATCGAATGGATGTCTTGTTCGTGATCTTGATACAGGTAAAACAGTTCTCAAAGGCAAAAGAACTCCAAATAATCTGTACATATTTGAAGAAGGACAACAACAATGCTATCTTAGCAAGGATGAAGAGCACTGGTTATGGCATCGAAGGTTGGGACATCTAAGCTTCTCACAAATAAGGAAAGCATGCAAATATCAGGCAGTTCGTGATCTTCCAGATATCAAAATTCCAGACAACACCATATGCAAATCTTGTCAGTTTGGAAAGCAAACCAGAACTAACTTTCCAGAGAAGGAAGGATCAGCTAGCTTGCCTCTTGAGCTAGTCCATACAGATGTATGTGGTCCATTTAGGAAAAGGACACCTCGAGGAGAAGAATATCTGATATTATTCATTGATGATTTCTCAAGGTTTGTTTGGTTAGGGCTTATGAAGCACAAAGATGAAGCATTCGAAAAATTCAAATCCTTCAAAGCATTGGCTGAAAATGAATCAGGACACAAAATTAAGTGCCTCAGATCTGACAGAGGTGGGGAGTTCACATCAAATGAATTTTTCGATTTCTGCGATGAACATGGATAAGAAGAGAATTCTCTACAGCTAGAACTCCTCAGCAAAATGGGGTTGTGGGAAGAATGAACAGAACTATCCAACAAATGGCTCGTGCTATGCTCGATGAATCAGGTACTCCTGCAACCTCTGGGGTGAAGCTGCACATGCTGCTGTTATCATTCTTAACAAAACAAATGTCCGAGTAAACAGCACTCAAACACCTCATGAGCTTTGGTGGTGGTAAAACTCCTTCCGTGAAGCATTTCAAAATCTTTGGGAGCAAATGTTATATTAAGAACACTGATGAGCAACTTGGCAAACTTGAACCTAGAGCAGATGAGGGCATTCTTCTTGGTTATTCTCCACATAGCAAAGCATACAAGTGCTACAATAAAAGACTTGGCAGAATTGTTGACAGTATTGATATAGTGGTTGATGAGAAGGGATATATTCCTAGGCAAGTTCATCATGAAGACATTGAAGAAGATGAAGGTTACTCTCAAAGGCGAAATGATGAAGAAGAAGAACCTCAAGAAGAAGAAGAATCTCAAGAAGAACCAGTGGAGCAGACAAGAATAGAAGAGAAGACTCCATCCAGATATGTCCAAAAGAATCATCCAGAAACTCAGATTGTGGGGCAGAAAGAAGCAGGAGTACAAACAAGAAGGACACTTGCAGAAGCTTCAAGCTACTTGGCTCTACTCTCCTCCATTGAACCACAAAATGTGAAAGAAGCATGCAAAGATGAATGTTGGGTCAAAGCAATGGATGAAGAACTTGAGCAAATCGAAAGGAACAACACTTGGGAATTAGTTCCTAGACCAAAAGATAAGAATGTAATAGGAACAAAATGGGTCTTCAAGAATAAGTTAAATGAAAATGGAGAAGTAATTAGAAACAAGGCCAGACTTGTTTGTAAAGGGTATGCACAGCAAGAAGGAATAGATTTTTGAAGAGACCTTTGCTCCTGTGGCAAGACTAGAGGCCATCCGAATGTTCCTTGCTCTCTCAAGCTTTCAAAACTTCAAGGTATTTCAAATGGACGTGAAATCAGCCTTCCTGAATGGAGACTTAGAAGAAGAAGTATATATTGAGCAGCCAGATGGGTTCATTCTTGAAATGATCCAAACCTTGTATGCAGATTGAAAAAGGCACTCTATGGGCTCAAACAAGCTCCAAGGGCTTGGTACTATCGGTTGGACAAATATCTTCACCAACAAGGCTTTTCAAAAGGATCAGCAGATAGCAATCTCTATATAAAAGTTGAAAATAACAAATTGCTAATTCTTGTTGTTTATGTAGATGATATTATTTTTGGCAGCAATGAAGAGACCATGAGTCAAAACTTTGCCTTGGTTATGCAGAAAGAATTCGAAATGTCACTTCTTGGAGAATTGACATATTTTCTTGGATTGCAAATCCAACAAAGTGAAGGAGGTATCTTCTTGTCTCAAACCAAATACCTCAAGCAGATCTTGAAGAAGTATGGCATGGAAGAGTCAAAGCCAGTATGTACACCCATGGTTACAGGATGCAGCCTCAGTGCAAATGATGAATCAGCAGCAGTCACCAACCCACTTATAGATCCATGATTGGGAGTTTGCTTTATTTGACAGGTACTCGACCAGATATTACACATGCAGTAGGAATGGTTGGAAGATTTCAAGCCAACCCAAAGGAAACTCATCTTCAGGCAGTCAAAAGAATCTTCAAATATCTTCAAGGGACCCAAAACTATGGCTTATGGTATCCTAGAAATACTGATCTCACTCTTCATGCTTACACAGATGCAGATTGGGCTGGAAGTGTGGATGATAGGAAAAGCACAAGTGGAGGTGCTTTCTTCATGGGTTCCAGATTAGTATCTTGGTTCAGCAAGAAACAAAGTTCGATTGCCTTATCTACAGCTGAAGCAGAATATGTGGCTGCAGCATCTTGTTGCACACAACTTCTTTGGATGATGCAGACCTTGCAGGACTTTCAAATCACTTGCACTCCACCTGTCTCTATCTTATGTGATAATACAAGTGCAATCAGCATTTCAAAGAATCCTGTCATGCACTCAAAGACCAAGCACATACCAATCAAGTACCATTTTCTTCGGGAACAAGTGCTTGAGCAGAAGGTCAAGTTGGAGTATGTTCCTTCTAAAGAGCAAGTTGCTGATATTCTCACAAAACCACTGCCCAGGGAAACTTTTGAATATCTCAGACAAAAGCTGGAGTAGTTGATGCTTCATCATGTTGTTGAAGTTTGTTTGTTCTACAGAAAAATTGGTATACGCAGGTTACGGAAGGGATATGTGCGTATACACGCGGTTTTGATGGGTAAGTCGCGTGTATGCTGGACGCTTGTTGCAGAAAGAATATCCGCGTACATACGCTGTTTTGTACAGGATAAAACGCGTATATGAAGTTCTGAACAGCAAGGGAAAACTCTGAAGTTCTGAACAGCAATAGGAATGTCAGAATTCTTCAGGCACAGTTTCAGGGAGTGCAACAGGCACAGGTTGGGGGAGCAGCTCAAAAGTCTCATAAAGCATTGTTGGCATTCAGATGTTTTGGTTGTTGGTTTCAGGAGAAGGAGCTCAGAAAGAAATTCTGGTTGCTGATCTAACAAGATGTTTATTAGATGCTGCTGGTGTCTTTCTAAGTCTTGGTCTAGATCTGTTGTCTCTATGTCATGTATCTCTCTTGTCATATCTCTTTTATGGTATCAAGGTCATGTAACGGCCTTTGTTGGTTTCCCCACTATGCCTGGGATGAATGCTGTAATATAATTGGTTGTTTCTGTTATGTCCCCTCTTGGTAGGGAGTATGGATGTATGTATTGAGTCTTTTGGTGATAGGAAGGTCCCTTATGGTGTATAAGTCTTGGTTCTTGTTGAAGAACATCTTTTGCAGATCTGGCCTTCGGTCAGGGGGAGCACAGTCAGCACAGCCAAACAGAGATATCAGCATGTCCTCAGGGGAGCACAGCCCTTTGCCCTTGATGTCAAAGGGGGAGAGTGACTTGGTGTGATGGTTGCCATCAAGTCCAAGGGGGAGATTGTTGGCATTATGATTCAAGTGTTGTCCTTGATGGCAACTCACTCAGAGGATGGTACAGGTGCTCAGAGGTTGGTACAGGTGATGGCAACTTAATCAGAAGACAGATCTCAGTACATCATACCAAGGAAGCTCATACACGCCGTTTCGTTAAGCCCAAGTCGCGTGTACACGCAAGTTCGATTCATAAAAGCGCGTGTATGTGGAAAGGTTCCTTTGGTCCATGGTGGTTAGTCCTTGGAAGTTGTGCTTATGATTTCGGACCATTGTGTCTCGACGGGCGTGTCGATCCCTAGTTTTGAAGTTGATGGTATTGTGTTACTATGGTTTTGGCTCTTGGTATTGAGTTAGGCCTAAGACTATATAAGGAGAAGAAGATCATTAGGCAAGATCATCTTTCGACAAGGCTTGAATATCTAAGAGAGAAAGAGATCTGATATGCAGGTTCTGGGTTGCTTGATCTAAGCCAAGGAGAGATCACATCGGTTGATGGAAGACTAGATCTAAGGATAGATCGGGATCTAATGGTTTGAAATGCACTATCATGATATGGTTGATTATGCGTATTTCTAGATCTGCATATTGTCGCAATGTTACGTTTTGGATCTAACTAATGTCTGGTACAGCTGCAAATTGAGAAAGTTTATTTTTAGATCTGTACGCAGGTTGGCTTCGGTAAAAGAGCGTGTATACGCGGGTTTTGCTCATTGAAGTAGCGTATATCTTTTGAAGCTTGATTTTGGGTTTACAGTGGGGTCTGACTGTTATTGCAGAGTTCTGTAGTCTGCTCTGTGTTCTGGTAACTGGTGATTGACAGGGTTCAGTGGTTCAGTGATTCAAAGTTTGGTTGTTTTATGCTTCAATGATCTGTTGTGGAAATTGAATGATTTGTGGTCTTCAGATTGTAATGTTGTGCTTCAGGAATATCCAAGTCTGAAAGAAGGAAGATTGTAGGTCAGCACCTACGTACTAGTATCTTGGCTAGTACAAGAGCAAAGGGGGTTGGAGCTCCCTTCCAAGGAAGTTTGGAGAACGAGAGAAGGTTGAAGCCTTCTGCAGGTTGTAGCCTGCGTACTGGTATAAGGCTGCACCAGTACAAAAGATTGTAAACTGAAGTTTCATATTAAAGAAAGATAGAGACAACTTGCAGCAGGTGGTTTTCACCCACATTGGGTTTCCACCTTATATCTTGGTGTTCATGTGTGTGGCTTTTTATCTGTTCTGTTTTACTGCACATGTTTACTGTTAATGTGATGAATAATGTCCTGATGCACTTAATTGAAGAATAAGCTAACTAAATTGTGAGTTTTCTTCCTATACGCTGTTTTACTTCGTCACAGTAGCGTGTACACGCTGGTTCACTTAACTGAAGTAGCGTATATGTTTCTGAGCATTTAAAAAGTTTGATTAATCAGATAATACTGATTCACCCCCCTCTCAGTATTATTTCCAACAATTGGTATCAGAGCAGGTCCTTCAGAGAAGCTTGATCGCTTGAAGGAAGATCATTCATCATGAGCAACTACGAGAAAGAAGCATCAATCAGGCCACCGGTTTTTGATGGAACAAATTTCAATTATTGGAAGGTAAGAGTTACTGCATATCTTCAATCTCTTGGTACAGAAGTTTGGGACATTGTAGAAACAGGCTATGCTTTTCCTTCAGCTACTCCTACAGATCCAGCTGAGAGAAAAGGCATATGAAACAAATGCAAAAGCAGTCAGTACTCTATTAGGAAGTATATCTCAAACAGAATTCATGAAGGTCATGCACTTCAAATCAGCAAAAGAGATATGGGACAAAATGATCACTAGCTATGAAGGAGATGAACAGGTAAAGCAAGCTAAACTTCAAACTCTCAGGATTCAATATGAGACCCTCAAGATGTATAATGATGAAAGTGTGGCTAATTATTTTCTTCGGGTAGATGAGATTGTTAATTGTATGAAAAATTTGGGTGAAGAAATAAAAGAGACTATAGTAGTTCAAAAGATTCTAAGATCATTATCCCCCAAGTTTGAATCTAAAGTATCTGCAATAGAAGAAAAGGAAAATCTCAAAGTTCTCACTATGTCTCAGCTACATGGAATTCTAACTGCTTATGAAATGAGAAAGGGAGGTCCATCAGACAGAAGGGAAGCTGCTTTTAAGGCATCAAGAAAAGAAGATTACTATGAAGCAAGCCATGTTCCAGAAGAAGAGGAAGAAGAATCAAACTTTGTCAGAAATCTTCAAAGGGGTGCTGGAAGGTTCAGAGGTAAGCTACCTTTCAAATGCTTTGCTTGTGGAAGAGTAGGTCATTATGCTGCAAAATGTCCTAATAAGGATAAAGGAAAAGAACCTGCTAGATGGAATAAGAAACAAAGTGCAAATAAGAAAAGCTACTACACCCATGAAGATAGTGATGGCTTATCAAACAGTGATGAAGATGAACAAGGTAATAAATATAAGCTATTAATGGCATTTGAAGATGATGATTATGAGGATGCTGTAGATGTGGATAATCTCTATAATGAAATTACTAGACTCAAGAGATGCATAGAAGAAAAGAGTGTGATCATTGATACTTTGCAATTTCAAATTGATGAAAAGGAAAAACATCTTGAAAAACTAGAAGGTGAAATTGTTGGTCTCAGAAAAGAAATTGAGAAAACAAAACTATTAATCTTAAGTTTGTCAAAGGATCTGAAACTTTGGATGAGATTATCAATGTGCAGCGGTCTCCTCTAAACAAGACAGGTTTGGGCTATAATGGAGCCTCTCAAGCATCCACCTCAAAAAGTTATCTTGATGCAGCAAGAAGAAATGAGCAGAAGAACAATGAAGATAATCAGGTAAAGCAGGGACGAATTACAAACAGAAACTATCAGGGACAATCCTTCTTAAGGGTGAACAAAAGCTACAACCAACCACAGGTAAAATCTTCTCAGTTTGGCACAAGAATAGATGAAAATAGAAATTACAATCAGTTGGCTGGTAGATTCAATAACCGCAGAAGCTTCTTCAATGGACAATGCTTTTCTTGCCATAACTTTGGTCACAAAGCAGCTCAATGTGTTGCATATAAAACAATCATGACTAGGGAAGCTCAAAAACAAAGAAGTATGACAGGGATTACAAAGAGGACCTATAACAACTTTTCA
Source organism: Pinus tabuliformis (assembly GCA_031772625.1). Classification (NCBI taxonomy): domain Eukaryota; kingdom Viridiplantae; phylum Streptophyta; class Pinopsida; order Pinales; family Pinaceae; genus Pinus; species Pinus tabuliformis. The sequence goes on along the minus strand of CM062806.1, from coordinate 669,136,641 downwards.
GTTCTTGAAAATGAAGTTGAATGTTCTATTTGCAATAATTTTGGTCATAAAGAGTCTGAATGCAGGAGCAGGTTTCAGGAGAAAAAGGAACAAGCCACGAGCACCAAAAAATGGAGAATAAAGAACCTCAGACAGAAAGATGTGGGATAGCGTTTTATGCAGAAGGACAGGAAAATCTATGGTACATTGACAGTGGATGTTCGAAAACATATGACAGGTGATAAAGAAAAACTCGAATCTTATTCTACTTTAGAAAAGGGAAAGAAAGTTTCTTTTGGAAATGATACTCCTGCAACTATAAAAGGAAAAGGTATTGCTCCTTTGAAAGAAAAGGTTAAGGCTGGAAATGTTTTGTATGTTGATGGATTGAAGCATAATCTTCTAAGTGTCAGCCAGATGTGTGATCAAAAAACCGAGGTTATTTTCAGATCGAATGGATGTCTTGTTCGTGATCTTGATACAGGTAAAACAGTTCTCAAAGGCAAAAGAACTCCAAATAATCTGTACATATTTGAAGAAGGACAACAACAATGCTATCTTAGCAAGGATGAAGAGCACTGGTTATGGCATCGAAGGTTGGGACATCTAAGCTTCTCACAAATAAGGAAAGCATGCAAATATCAGGCAGTTCGCGATCTTCCAGATATCAAAATTCCAGACAACACCATATGCAAATCTTGTCAGTTTGGAAAGCAAACCAGAACTAACTTTCCAGAGAAGGAAGGATCAGCTAGCTTGCCTCTTGAGCTAGTCCATACAGATGTATGTGGTCCATTTAGGAAAAGGACACCTCGAGGAGAAGAATATCTGATATTATTCATTGATGATTTCTCAAGGTTTGTTTGGTTAGGGCTTATGAAGCACAAAGATGAAGCATTCGAAAAATTCAAATCCTTCAAAGCATTGGCTGAAAATGAATCAGGACACAAAATTAAGTGCCTCAGATCTGACAGAGGTGGGGAGTTCACATCAAATGAATTTTTCGATTTCTGCGATGAACATGGGATAAGAAGAGAATTCTCTACAGCTAGAACTCCTCAGCAAAATGGGGTTGTGGAAAGAATGAACAGAACTATCCAACAAATGGCTCGTGCTATGCTCGATGAATCAGGTACTCCTGCAACCTTCTGGGGTGAAGCTGCACATGCTGCTGTTATCATTCTTAACAAAACAAATGTCCGAGTAAACAGCACTCAAACACCTCATGAGCTTTGGAGTGGTAAAACTCCTTCCGTGAAGCATTTCAAAATCTTTGGGAGCAAATGTTATATTAAGAATACTGATGAGCAACTTGGCAAACTTGAACCTAGAGCAGATGAGGGCATTCTTCTTGGTTATTCTCCACATAGCAAAGCATACAAGTGCTACAATAAAAGACTTGGCAGAATTGTTGACAGTATTGATATAGTGGTTGATGAGAAGGGATATATTCCTAGGCAAGTTCATCATGAAGACATTGAAGAAGATGAAGGTTACTCTCAAAGGCGAAATGATGAAGAAGAAGAACCTCAAGAAGAAGAAGAATCTCAAGAAGAACCAGAGGAGCAGACAAGAATAGAAGAGAAGACTCCATCCAGATATGTCAAAAGAATCATCCAGAAACTCAGATTGTGGGGCAGAAAGAAGCAGGAGTACAAACAAGAAGGACACTTGCAGAAGCTTCAAGCTACTTGGCTCTACTCTCCTCCATTGAACCACAAAATGTGAAAGAAGCATGCAAAGATGAATGTTGGGTCAAAGCAATGGATGAAGAACTTGAGCAAATCGAAAGGAACAACACTTGGGAATTAGTTCCTAGACCAAAAGATAAGAATGTAATAGGAACAAAATGGGTCTTCAAGAATAAGTTAAATGAAAATGGAGAAGTAATTAGAAACAAGGCCAGACTTGTTTGTAAAGGGTATGCACAGCAAGAAGGAATAGATTTTGAAGAGACCTTTGCTCCTGTGGCAAGACTAGAGGCCATCCGAATGTTCCTTGCTCTCTCAAGCTTTCAAAACTTCAAGGTATTTCAAATGGACGTGAAATCAGCCTTCCTGAATGGAGACTTAGAAGAAGAAGTATATATTGAGCAGCCAGATGGGTTCATTCTTGGAAATGATCCAAACCTTGTATGCAGATTGAAAAAGGCACTCTATGGGCTCAAACAAGCTCCAAGGGCTTGGTACTATCGGTTGGACAAATATCTTCACCAACAAGGCTTTTCAAAAGGATCAGCAGATAGCAATCTCTATATAAAAGTTGAAAATAACAAATTGCTAATTCTTGTTGTTTATGTAGATGATATTATTTTTGGCAGCAATGAAGAGACCATGAGTCAAAACTTTGCCTTGGTTATGCAGAAAGAATTCGAAATGTCACTTCTTGGAGAATTGACATATTTTCTTGGATTGCAAATCCAACAAAATGAAGGAGGTATCTTCTTGTCTCAAACCAAATACCTCAAGCAGATCTTGAAGAAGTATGGCATGGAAGAGTCAAAGCCAGTATGTACACCCATGGTTACAGGATGCAGCCTCAGTGCAAATGATGAATCAGCAGCAGTCCACCAACCCACTTATAGATCCATGATTGGGAGTTTGCTTTATTTGACAGGTACTCGACCAGATATTACACATGCAGTAGGAATGGTTGGAAGATTTCAAGCCAACCCAAAGGAAACTCATCTTCAGGCAGTCAAAAGAATCTTCAAATATCTTCAAGGGACCCAAAACTATGGCTTATGGTATCCTAGAAATACTGATCTCACTCTTCATGCTTACACAGATGCAGATTGGGCTGGAAGTGTGGATGATAGGAAAAGCACAAGTGGAGGTGCTTTCTTCATGGGTTCCAGATTAGTATCTTGGTTCAGCAAGAAACAAAGTTCGATTGCCTTATCTACAGCTGAAGCAGAATATGTGGCTGCAGCATCTTGTTGCACACAACTTCTTTGGATGATGCAGACCTTGCAGGACTTTCAAATCACTTGCACTCCACCTGTCTCTATCTTATGTGATAATACAAGTGCAATCAGCATTTCAAAGAATCCTGTCATGCACTCAAAGACCAAGCACATACCAATCAAGTACCATTTTCTTCGGGAACAAGTGCTTGAGCAGAAGGTCAAGTTGGAGTATGTTCCTTCTAAGAGCAAGTTGCTGATATTCTCACAAAACCACTGCCCAGGGAAACTTTTGAATATCTCAGACAAAAGCTGGGAGTAGTTGATGCTTCATCCTGTTGTTGAAGTTTGTTTGTTCTACAGAAAAGTTGGTATACGCAGGTTACGGAAGGGATATGTGCGTATACACGCGGTTTAATGATGGGTAAGTCGCGTGTATGCTGGATGCTTGTTGCAGAAAGAATATCCGCGTACATACGCTGTTTTATACAGGATAAAACGCGTATATGAAGTTCTGAACAGCAAGGGAAAACTCTGAAGTTCTGAACAGCAATAGGAATGTCAGAATTCTTCAGGCACAGTTTCAGGGAGTACAACAGGCACAGGTTCAGGGGAGCAGCTCAAAAGTCTCATAAAGCATTGTTGGCATTCAGATGTTTTGGTTGTTGGTTTCAGGAGAAGGAGCTCAGAAAGAAATTCTGGTTGCTGATCTAACAAGATGTTTATCAGATGCTGCTGGTGTCTTTCCTAAGTCTTGGTCTAGATCTGTTGTCTCTATGTCATGTATCTCTCTTGTCATATCTCTTTTATGGTATCAAGGTCATGTAACGGCCTTTGTTGGTTTCCCCACTATGCCTGGGATGAATGCTGTAATATAATTGGTTGTTTCTGTTATGTCCCCTCTTGGTAGGGAGTATGGATGTATGTATTGAGTCTTTTGGTGATAGGAAGGTCCCTTATGGTGTATAAGTCTTGGTTCTTGTTGAAGAACATCTTTTGCAGATCTGGCCTTCGGTCAGGGGGAGCACAAGTCAGCACAGCCAAACAGAGATATCAGCATGTCCTCAGGGGGAGCACAGCCCTTTGCCCTTGATGTCAAAGGGGGAGAGTGACTTGGTGTGATGGTTGCCATCAAGTCCAAAGGGGGAGATTGTTGGCATTATGATTCAAGTGTTGTCCTTGATGGCAACTCACTCAGAGGATGGTACAGGTGCTCAGAGGTTGGTACAGGTGATGGCAACTTAATCAGAAGACAGATCTCAGTACAGCATACCAAGGAAGCTCATACACGCCGTTTCGTTAAGCCCAAGTCGCGTGTACACGCAAGTTCGATTCATAAAAAGCGCGTGTATGTGGAAAGGTTCCTTTGGTCCATGGTGGTTAGTCCTTGGAAGTTGTGCCTATGATTTCGGACCATTGTGTCTCGACGGGCGTGTCGATCCCTAGTTTTGAAGTTGATGGTATTGTGTTACTATGGTTTTGGCTCTTGGTATTGAGTTAGGCCTAAGACTATATAAGGAGAAGAAGATCATTAGGCAAGATCATCTTTCGACAAGGCTTGAATATCTAAGAGAGAAAGAGATCTGATATGCAGGTTCTGGGTTGCTTGATCTAAGCCAAGGAGAGATCACATCGGTTGATGGAAGACTAGATCTAAGGATAGATCGGGATCTAATGGTTTGAAATGCACTATCATGATATGGTTGATTATGCGTATTTCTAGATCTGCATATTGTCGCAATGTTACGTTTTGGATCTAACTAATGTCTGGTACAGCTGCAAATTGAGAAAGTTTATTTTTAGATCTGTACGCAGGTTGGCTTCGGTAAAAGAGCGTGTATACGCGGGTTTTGCTCATTGAAGTAGCGTATATCTTTTGAAGCTTGATTTTGGGTTTACAGTGGGGTCTGACTGTTATTGCAGAGTTCTGTAGTCTGCTCTGTGTTCTGGTAACTGGTGATTGACAGGGTTCAGTGGTTCAGTGATTCAAAGTTTGGTTGTTTTATGCTTCAATGATCTGTTGTGGAAATTGAATGATTTGTGGTCTTCAGATTGTAATGTTGTGCTTCAGGAATATCCAAGTCTGAAAGAAGGAAGATTGTAGGTCAGCACCTACGTACTAGTATCTTGGCTAGTACAAGAGCAAAGGGGGTTGGAGCTCCCTTCCAAGGAAGTTTGGAGAACGAGAGAAGGTTGAAGCCTTCTGCAGGTTGTAGCCTGCGTACTGGTATAAGGCTGCACCAGTACAAAAGATTGTAAACTGAAGTTTCATATTAAAGAAAGATAGAGACAACTTGCAGCAGGTGGTTTTCACCCACATTGGGTTTCCACCTTATATCTTGGTGTTCATGTGTGTGGCTTTTTATCTGTTCTGTTTTACTGCACATGTTTACTGTTAATGTGATGAATAATGTCCTGATGCACTTAATTGAAGAATAAGCTAACTAAATTGTGAGTTTTCTTCTTATACGTTGTTTTACTTCGTCACAGTAGCGTGTACACGCTGGTTCACTTAACTGAAGTAGCGTATATGTTTCTGAGCATTTAAAAAGTTTGATTAATCAGATAATACTGATTCACCCCCCCTCTCAGTATTATTTCCAACAATTGGTATCAGAGCAGGTCCTTCAGAGAAGCTTGATCGCTTGAAGGAAGATCATTCATCATGAGCAACTACGAGAAAGAAGCATCAATCAGGCCACCGGTTTTTGATGGAACAAATTTCAATTATTGGAAGGTAAGAGTTACTGCATATCTTCAATCTCTTGGTACAGAAGTTTGGGACATTGTAGAAACAGGCTATGCTTTTCCTTCAGCTACTCCTACAGATCCAGCTGAGAAAAAGGCATATGAAACAAATGCAAAAGCAGTCAGTACTCTATTAGGAAGTATATCTCAAACAGAATTCATGAAGGTCATGCACTTCAAATCAGCAAAAGAGATATGGGACAAAATGATCACTAGCTATGAAGGAGATGAACAGGTAAAGCAAGCTAAACTTCAAACTCTCAGGATTCAATATGAGACCCTCAAGATGTATAATGATGAAAGTGTGGCTAATTATTTTCTTCGGGTAGATGAGATTGTTAATTGTATGAAAAATCTGGGTGAAGAAATAAAAGAGACTATAGTAGTTCAAAAGATTCTAAGATCATTATCCCCCAAGTTTGAATCTAAAGTATCTGCAATAGAAGAAAAGGAAAATCTCAAAGTTCTCACTATGTCTCAGCTACATGGAATTCTAACTGCTTATGAAATGAGAAAGGGAGGTCCATCAGACAGAAGGGAAGCTGCTTTTAAGGCATCAAGAAAAGAAGATTACTATGAAGCAGGCCATGTTCCAGAAGAAGAGGAAGAAGAATCAAACTTTGTCAGAAATCTTCAAAGGGGTGCTGGAAGGTTCAGAGGTAAGCTACCTTTCAAATGCTTTGCTTGTGGAAGAGTAGGTCATTATGCTGCAAAATGTCCTAATAAGGATAAAGGAAAAGAACCTGCTAGATGGAATAAGAAACAAAGTGCAAATAAGAAAAGCTACTACACCCATGAAGATAGTGATGGCTTATCAAACAGTGATGAAGATGAACAAGGTAATAAATATAAGCTATTAATGGCATTTGAAGATGATGATTATGAGGATGCTGTAGATGTGGATAATCTCTATAATGAAATTACTAGACTCAAGAGATGCATAGAAGAAAAGAGTGTGATCATTGATACTTTGCAATTTCAAATTGATGAAAAGGAAAAACATCTTGAAAAACTAGAAGGTGAAATTGTTGGTCTCAGAAAAGAAATTGAGAAAACAAAAACTATTAATCTTAAGTTTGTCAAAGGATCTGAAACTTTGGATGAGATTATCAATGTGCAGCGGTCTCCTCTAAACAAGACAGGTTTGGGCTATAATGGAGAAACCTCTCAAGCATCCACCTCAAAAAGTTATCTTGATGCAGCAAGAAGAAATGAGCAGAAGAACAATGAAGATAATCAGGTAAAACAGGGACGAATTACAAACAGAAACTATCAGGGACAATCCTTCTTAAGGGTGAACAAAAGCTACAACCAACCACAGGTAAAATCTTCTCAGTTTGGCACAAGAATAGATGAAAATAGAAATTACAATCAGTTGGCTGGTAGATTCAATAACCGCAGAAGCTTCTTCAATGGACAATGCTTTTCTTGCCATAACTTTGGTCACAAAGCAGCTCAATGTGTTGCATATAAAACAATCATGACTAGGGAAGCTCAAAAACAAAGAAGTATGACAGGGATTACAAAGAGGACCTATAACAACTTTTCAGTTCTTGAAAATGAAGTTGAATGTTCTATTTGCAATAATTTTGGTCATAAAGAGTCTGAATGCAGGAGCAGGTTTCAGGAGAAAAAGGAACAAACCACGAGCATCAAAAAATGGAGAATAAAAGAACCTCAGACAGAAAGATGTGGGATAGCGTTTTATGCAGAAGGACAGGAAAATCTATGGTACATTGACAGTGGATGTTCGAAACATATGACAGGTGATAAAGAAAAACTCGAATCTTATTCTACTTTAGAAAAGGGAAAGAAAGTTTCTTTTGGAAATGATACTCCTGCAACTATAAAAGGAAAAGGTATTGCTCCTTTGAAAGAAAAGGTTAAGGCTGGAAATGTTTTGTATGTTGATGGATTGAAGCATAATCTTCTAAGTGTCAGCCAGATGTGTGATCAAAAAACCGAGGTTATTTTCAGATCGAATGGATGTCTTGTTCGTGATCTTGATACAGGTAAAACAGTTCTCAAAGGCAAAAGAACTCCAAATAATCTGTACATATTTGAAGAAGGACAACAACAATGCTATCTTAGCAAGGATGAAGAGCACTGGTTATGGCATCGAAGGTTGGGACATCTAAGCTTCTCACAAATAAGGAAAGCATGCAAATATCAGGCAGTTCGCGATCTTCCAGATATCAAAATTCCAGACAACACCATATGCAAATCTTGTCAGTTTGGAAAGCAAACCAGAACTAACTTTCCAGAGAAGGAAGGATCAGCTAGCTTGCCTCTTGAGCTAGTCCATACAGATGTATGTGGTCCATTTAGGAAAAGGACACCTCGAGGAGAAGAATATCTGATATTATTCATTGATGATTTCTCAAGGTTTGTTTGGTTAGGGCTTATGAAGCACAAAGATGAAGCATTCGAAAAATTCAAATCCTTCAAAGCATTGGCTGAAAATGAATCAGGACACAAAATTAAGTGCCTCAGATCTGACAGAGGTGGGGAGTTCACATCAAATGAATTTTTCGATTTCTGCGATGAACATGGGATAAGAAGAGAATTCTCTACAGCTAGAACTCCTCAGCAAAATGGGGTTGTGGAAAGAATGAACAGAACTATCCAACAAATGGCTCGTGCTATGCTCGATGAATCAGGTACTCCTGCAACCTTCTGGGGTGAAGCTGCACATGCTGCTGTTATCATTCTTAACAAAACAAATGTCCGAGTAAACAGCACTCAAACACCTCATGAGCTTTGGAGTGGTAAAACTCCTTCCGTGAAGCATTTCAAAATCTTTGGGAGCAAATGTTATATTAAGAACACTGATGAGCAACTTGGCAAACTTGAACCTAGAGCAGATGAGGGCATTCTTCTTGGTTATTCTCCACATAGCAAAGCATACAAGTGCTACAATAAAAGACTTGGCAGAATTGTTGACAGTATTGATATAGTGGTTGATGAGAAGGGATATATTCCTAGGCAAGTTCATCATGAAGACATTGAAGAAGATGAAGGTTACTCTCAAAGGCGAAATGATGAAGAAGAAGAACCTCAAGAAGAAGAAGAATCTCAAGAAGAACCAGTGGAGCAGACAAGAATAGAAGAGAAGACTCCATCCAGATATGTCCAAAAGAATCATCCAGAAACTCAGATTGTGGGGCAGAAAGAAGCAGGAGTACAAACAAGAAGGACACTTGCAGAAGCATCAAGCTACTTGGCTCTACTCTCCTCCATTGAACCACAAAATGTGAAAGAAGCATGCAAAGATGAATGTTGGGTCAAAGCAATGGATGAAGAACTTGAGCAAATCGAAAGGAACAACACTTGGGAATTAGTTCCTAGACCAAAAGATAAGAATGTAATAGGAACAAAATGGGTCTTCAAGAATAAGTTAAATGAAAATGGAGAAGTAATTAGAAACAAGGCCAGACTTGTTTGTAAAGGGTATGCACAGCAAGAAGGAATAGATTTTGAAGAGACCTTTGCTCCTGTGGCAAGACTAGAGGCCATCCGAATGTTCCTTGCTCTCTCAAGCTTTCAAAACTTCAAGGTATTTCAAATGGACGTGAAATCAGCCTTCCTGAATGGAGACTTAGAAGAAGAAGTATATATTGAGCAGCCAGATGGGTTCATTCTTGGAAATGATCCAAACCTTGTATGCAGATTGAAAAAGGCACTCTATGGGCTCAAACAAGCTCCAAGGGCTTGGTACTATCGGTTGGACAAATATCTTCACCAACAAGGCTTTTCAAAAGGATCAGCAGATAGCAATCTCTATATAAAAGTTGAAAATAACAAATTGCTAATTCTTGTTGTTTATGTAGATGATATTATTTTTGGCAGCAATGAAGAGACCATGAGTCAAAACTTTGCCTTGGTTATGCAGAAAGAATTCGAAATGTCACTTCTTGGAGAATTGACATATTTTCTTGGATTGCAAATCCAACAAAGTGAAGGAGGTATCTTCTTGTCTCAAACCAAATACCTCAAGCAGATCTTGAAGAAGTATGGCATGGAAGAGTCAAAGCCAGTATGTACACCCATGGTTACAGGATGCAGCCTCAGTGCAAATGATGAATCAGCAGCAGTCCACCAACCCACTTATAGATCCATGATTGGGAGTTTGCTTTATTTGACAGGTACTCGACCAGATATTACACATGCAGTAGGAATGGTTGGAAGATTTCAAGCCAACCCAAAGGAAACTCATCTTCAGGCAGTCAAAAGAATCTTCAAATATCTTCAAGGGACCCAAAACTATGGCTTATGGTATCCTAGAAATACTGATCTCACTCTTCATGCTTACACAGATGCAGATTGGGCTGGAAGTGTGGATGATAGGAAAAGCACAAGTGGAGGTGCTTTCTTCATGGGTTCCAGATTAGTATCTTGGTTCAGCAAGAAACAAAGTTCGATTGCCTTATCTACAGCTGAAGCAGAATATGTGGCTGCAGCATCTTGTTGCACACAACTTCTTTGGATGATGCAGACCTTGCAGGACTTTCAAATCACTTGCACTCCACCTGTCTCTATCTTATGTGATAATACAAGTGCAATCAGCATTTCAAAGAATCCTGTCATGCACTCAAAGACCAAGCACATACCAATCAAGTACCATTTTCTTCGGGAACAAGTGCTTGAGCAGAAGGTCAAGTTGGAGTATGTTCCTTCTAAAGAGCAAGTTGCTGATATTCTCACAAAACCACTGCCCAGGGAAACTTTTGAATATCTCAGACAAAAGCTGGGAGTAGTTGATGCTTCATCATGTTGTTGAAGTTTGTTTGTTCTACAGAAAAATTGGTATACGCAGGTTACGGAAGGGATATGTGCGTATACACGCGGTTTAATGATGGGTAAGTCGCGTGTATGCTGGACGCTTGTTGCAGAAAGAATATCCGCGTACATACGCTGTTTTGTACAGGATAAAACGCGTATATGAAGTTCTGAACAGCAAGGGAAAACTCTGAAGTTCTGAACAGCAATAGGAATGTCAGAATTCTTCAGGCACAGTTTCAGGGAGTGCAACAGGCACAGGTTCAGGGGGAGCAGCTCAAAAGTCTCATAAAGCATTGTTGGCATTCAGATGTTTTGGTTGTTGGTTTCAGGAGAAGGAGCTCAGAAAGAAATTCTGGTTGCTGATCTAACAAGATGTTTATCAGATGCTGCTGGTGTCTTTCCTAAGTCTTGGTCTAGATCTGTTGTATCTATGTCATGTATCTCTCTTGTCATATCTCTTTTATGGTATCAAGGTCATGTAACGGCCTTTGTTGGTTTCCCCACTATGCCTGGGATGAATGCTGTAATATAATTGGTTGTTTCTGTTATGTCCCCTCTTGGTAGGGAGTATGGATGTATGTATTGAGTCTTTTGGTGATAGGAAGGTCCCTTATGGTGTATAAGTCTTGGTTCTTGTTGAAGAACATCTTTTGCAGATCTGGCCTTCGGTCAGGGGGAGCACAAGTCAGCACAGCCAAACAGAGATATCAGCATGTCCTCAGGGGGAGCACAGCCCTTTGCCCTTGATGTCAAAGGGGGAGAGTGACTTGGTGTGATGGTTGCCATCAAGTCCAAAGGGGAGATTGTTGGCATTATGATTCAAGTGTTGTCCTTGATGGCAACTCACTCAGAGGATGGTACAGGTGCTCAGAGGTTGGTACAGGTGATGGCAACTTAATCAGAAGACAGATCTCAGTACATCATACCAAGGAAGCTCATACACGCCGTTTCGTTAAGCCCAAGTCGCGTGTACACGCAAGTTCGATTCATAAAAAGCGCGTGTATGTGGAAAGGTTCCTTTGGTCCATGGTGGTTAGTCCTTGGAAGTTGTGCTTATGATTTCGGACCATTGTGTCTCGACGGGCGTGTCGATCCCTAGTTTTGAAGTTGATGGTATTGTGTTACTATGGTTTTGGCTCTTGGTATTGAGTTAGGCCTAAGACTATATAAGGAGAAGAAGATCATTAGGCAAGATCATCTTTCGACAAGGCTTGAATATCTAAGAGAGAAAGAGATCTGATATGCAGGTTCTGGGTTGCTTGATCTAAGCCAAGGAGAGATCACATCGGTTGATGGAAGACTAGATCTAAGGATAGATCGGGATCTAATGGTTTGAAATGCACTATCATGATATGGTTGATTATGCGTATTTCTAGATCTGCATATTGTCGCAATGTTACGTTTTGGATCTAACTAATGTCTGGTACAGCTGCAAGTTGAGAAAGTTTATTTTTAGATCTATACGCAGGTTGGCTTCGGTAAAAGAGCGTGTATACGCGGGTTTTGCTCATTGAAGTAGCGTATATCTTTTGAAGCTTGATTTTGGGTTTACAGTGGGGTCTGACTGTTATTGCAGAGTTCTGTAGTCTGCTCTGTGTTCTGGTAACTGGTGATTGACAGGGTTCAGTGGTTCAGTGATTCAAAGTTTGGTTGTTTTATGCTTCAATGATCTGTTGTGGAAATTGAATGATTTGTGGTCTTCAGATTGTAATGTTGTGCTTCAGGAATATCCAAGTCTGAAAGAAGGAAGATTGTAGGTCAGCACCTACGTACTAGTATCTTGGCTAGTACAAGAGCAAAGGGGGTTGGAGCTCCCTTCCAAGGAAGTTTGGAGAACGAGAGAAGGTTGAAGCCTTCTGCAGGTTGTAGCCTGCGTACTGGTATAAGGCTGCACCAGTACAAAAGATTGTAAACTGAAGTTTCATATTAAAGAAAGATAGAGACAACTTGCAGCAGGTGGTTTTCACCCACATTGGGTTTCCACCTTATATCTTGGTGTTCATGTGTGTGGCTTTTTATCTGTTCTGTTTTACTGCACATGTTTACTGTTAATGTGATGAATAATGTCCTGATGCACTTAATTGAAGAATAAGCTAACTAAATTGTGAGTTTTCTTCCTATACGCTGTTTTACTTCGTCACAGTAGCGTGTACACGCTGGTTCACTTAACTGAAGTAGCGTATATGTTTCTGAGCATTTAAAAAGTTTGATTAATCAGATAATACTGATTCACCCCCCCTCTCAGTATTATTTCCAACATAGTTTCCATGAAGGAAGGGATGAGAGGATAGGAGGTTACTTAACTCATTCCTCATCCATTTTTGAGCTCATAGGAGTTTATAAGTGTGGGAATCCTTTAGAAATCTCCAGAAGATAAGAATATTCCTAGAACCCTATGTTGAATTTGCTCAATCTTGCCCAATGCAGGTCAAAGTGGGCCTAAGTGCTCTGCAGAGCACCCTTTCATGGGCCTACCTGCGCTAGTCCGTCAAGAAGTCATTTAAGGATGTCTTCAAGCCATGAAACTGTTATGGAAGGAGGCATTAAAAGTGTTGACTTTTCTAGGGCATGTAACAACTAAATTAGGGTTTGATGAGCCCTAATAGTACTGATATGAGTGATGGGAGTGATGTGCTCAAAAGGATCTGTAACACTTAAGGATGCCAACACCAATATTTTATCTCTCTTATAAACTTTTGGAATTTCATTAGATTGAAATTCGTTTTCGCAATCAAGAATAGGAAAAAAATATTTTTTAATTAATTTGTCTTCTTATACCAATAAATCAATTCTTTCATTTAAATATGTAATTTCTTGATAAAATCTTGAGATTTTATCCATATTTTTATAGAAGTTTGATTGATTCTTCCTTTTTAGACAAATTTTTAAAGCTTGGTACTTGAAAACTTCGAGACTCTGTGTTACCTTTTGATTCTCATTGAGTTTATATTTAATAGATTCAATTTTCTCTTCCAAAGATGTGGTCATAATTGCAGAAGTGTTTTCTACTTCTTGCTTCCAGATGCGGGTTTGATCTTCATGTAATTTTCTTAATTCCTGAATCTCCTGTTCATGTTTTGCATTTGCTTCTTTCAATTATTTTTGAAAATTATTTTGTAGGTTTTCTCTTTCCATAACAAATCCTTGAACTAAAGTGGCAGAATTCTGCTGTGAGCTTTCTTCATTGAACAACTCATTTTTCTTCAATTTTTCCTCCAAAACTTTAATTTTCTGCAAACTGTCATCATATGAAGCTGCAAGCTCATTCAAATGATATTCATTGTAATTGAAAAAAGCTCCTAAAGCTTGAGAAGGTTATTGAGATTTTTATTTTACGTCTCCCTGAGCTTGCCAACTGAATTCAGATACAGTCTCCAGAGTATCATGTTTCCTTTTCTTCATTCTTCTGACAACTGATTTTGTTTGATTATTAAAATAATAATATGTCAAAGAAGGGATAATATCTACAATTGACTCTAACTTAGAAACCAGTGTAAACAAGAATGATTTCCAAGGAATCTTAGTAGAAATTGGTGTTATTGATTGATCTGATTTAGAACATTAGATTTCTATGCTAAGATCCTCCTCAGATTAGAAAAAAATGCTTTCATTGTGCTTAAGGATTAATGAATTTTTGTAAGTGAAATAATGAGTGTTTATATTGATTTTATGAGAAATTTAACATAAATAAGAGACTAAACAACAAAATAAACATTTATAGAACATCATCAAAACTACATTACAATACGAACATGATAAAGGAGTTCACTCCTCCTGGGCTACGTCTTCGTGGTCCATCTTCAAATGGATTGGGCCTCTCTATTATGCTCAAAAGTGTAAGAAGACATGTTTACAATGCTCAAATGCTTCTGTAACCTGCTCCAATGAGTCCAAAAGGTCCAAAAATTGCCATCTAGCCTCTTTTTTCATCCAATTTGGTGAAAATTGAAGAAGTTATGACCTCTCCTAGTTTTTCCACTATTCTCTCCACAAATTGCTCCAAATCCAGCACAATCCTACAAATTAGCTCCAAAAAGAGCTAATTGAGCGAAATTTTTCCGCGACGGTCCATAATATGTTGGCACCGACTATCTCATCACTAATCACAATCGGTGAGAACCGGCGAGCTTATGGTTTGTGAATGCAGTGGGGTGATGTGCGATTGTGATATGGTGGACCCAATAGAACTATTAACTAGAACTCATAACTTATCACATCCAGAATCCTTTCGCAATTCGCAATTGGCAGAGTATCGACGGTCTTATATATACGGGACTATGTTTTTTGCGGTGTGCGATTGCGATTATGGCATTGCAACCCTTCCCTAGTTGGGGGCCGATCATTGTATCACAACGACTAAGCCGATTATTTAATGCCTTTCCTCCTACCCTGTTGCGATGTGCGATTGTGATTATTTCATCACACCTTGGCTTATTTCGAGGCCGATTTTTAATGCTGATCCACCTGCGACATGCGATTTTTGAAATGCAGGGGATGATGGTGGCCTTCCACTTGGCACTTACCCATTTGCTGAAGAGCCTTGACACATCATCTTTTCCTGCCATCTATCCAAGTCAAACTTAAAATTTGACTTGCTCTAACTTCTTCAAATGAGATCGGATTCGAGTGCCGTTCACACCATTAGAATCAAGATGACGAGCTCTTCTATATGAAGCTAAGTTTATTAAGATTTTGACTTTCTGATTTTTGAGCCTAATTTTGAGCACCTGATCACTTCTCCCCACTGGAAGCCTTTTATACCCCAAAAGGATCACTTTCAATTGTCTAGCAGGTGAGGGTACAATTCCCTCACCTTTACAACCTCTATCCATTTGGCTTTTAAAGGATTTGTACCCTTGAGCCCCACTCAAAGATAATGGATACTTACCCTTTTTGATGTCCTTGTTCTTCTATCAAGTATAGTGTCTTGCTGAAGGTCATCAAGGAATTCTAGATAAGATTCTTCAATAGATGGAATTTGAATATTCTCTCCTTGATCTTCAATCAAAGGAGGCTCATACAACCTTAAATTCTCAACATTAACAACAACATAAATTTGCGTATATGAAGGCAAATCCAACCTGAAGGCATTGTTACCAATATTTTCCAAAATTATGAATGGACCATATCTAATTGGTTTTAGCTTTTTACCCTCTTCCTGGAGCCTCTCTTTTTTAATGTGAAGCCAAAATTCATCACCAAATTGGAACTTTTGACTTTGACGATTCTTGTCGTGCCTTGCTTTGTAATTTCCTTGGCTTTTCTCAAGCTGTTCTTGAACCTTTTGGTGTACTAATTAGATATGTTCAATGAACTTCCTTGCTTTGTCTATGTCGCTATGACCTTCAACAACAATGTCTTTGCCAAAAATAAAATCCAAAGGAGATTTAGGCAAGTATCCCAAGCATTCCTCAAATGACAAAGTTTGAGTTGAAGAGTGCTTGGCTCGGTTGTAAGCAAGCTGAATATAGTGCGAATGTTCATCCCACAACTTAGGAGGCTTGCTGCAATACCCACGAAGAAGATGTATCACTGTTCTGTTCACCACTTCTGTTTGACCATCTGTTTGTGGATGAAAAACTATACTCTTTTTCAATTTGGTGTCCACGAATCCCCACAAGCTTGACCAAAAATTCCCAACAAAGCGAGAATCTTGATCACTAACAATGGATGTGGGCAATCTAAAATGCACCCAAACATTCTGAAAGAATAACTGAGCAGTTTGTTCAGATGTAACTTGCTTTTTACAATGCATCAAAATATGCATTTTGCTAAACCTATCCACAACTACATACAAATAATCATGACCTCTTTTTGACAATGGAAGACCTCCTACGAAATCCATAGAAACACTCTCCCACGATCATGTAGGAATCAGAAGTGGTGTGTACAATCCTAACTTCCTATTTCTAGGCTTACTGATTGCACATAATGAACATCCTTTAATAAAACGAGACACACTTTCAAGCATACGAGGCCAATAACAATACCTCATATACCAAAATGACTAGCAATAAGAGAAGTATGTGCCACTCTTAAGATGTTAACTCTTTCTCCCAGTGGAATACAAAGATTGCTAAGATGGTACAACAAGTTATCATGTAAATGATAATCCAATTCCTCTACTTGGTTACCTTGACTCAAGCTTGCCTAAACATATTGAAAGTCATTATCTAATGCATATTGCTTAATATAACTTTCATGTAAAACATGATTATGCTTTAGTAAAGTAACTGCACTAACAATAGGCCTAGAAAGCATATCAACAACTTTATTGTATATACCTTTCTTATACTTGATTACGAAGTGGAATTGTTGAAGAAAACCCATCCATTGAAAGTGCCTTGATTGCTGCAACTTTGATTGTGATTGCAGGTATTTCAATGGTTGATGATTGTTAGAAAATTATATATTACAGAGCAATGGAACACATAAAAATATTGCAGAAATATAAACACAGAAAACACATAAAACAATAGAGACACAAATATACGTGGTTCACCCAATTTGGGCTACATCCATGGAGAAACAACCAGTCCTTCCTTTTATATTATCCAACAAAATGAAGAGATACAACCTACAACAGGTCCCCTATAATTCCCTCTTCGCTCTCACACAATATCCTCTCTCTTTCTTGCTAAGAATACACATCTACATATCCAAAATACAATTCCCTTATATATAGCAAGGGGTTGCCTTCTAGGGAAAAAAAACCCTAAATTAAACATAAATTTTACCGTCAGATTTCTGCCTAATGAACGACCTAGATTGACTACGAAATTACAACATTTTACAAGGCAATTTTACGTCTATTTTTAGATTCGGGGGCCGTCGCCCCCCTTGAACCCCCCTAGCAGCGTGCAAAAATGGGCGACATTGCCACCCCATTACGAACTGGGGTCCAATACGGTGATACCTTTGAATAAAGAAGATAATCAGGCTCCACACCCAACAATGATCAATGTGAATGGCTATTTCCTTACCCATCAAGTAGTGTTTCCATTTTTTCACACTTTGCACCAATGCATACAATTCCTTGTCATATGTAGGATAGTTAATCATTGCATCATTAAAAGTTTCCGAATGAAAACAAATAGGCTTACCATGTTGCATGAGGAATGCACCCATATCATAGTCACTAGCATCAGTTTGAATCTCAAATGGCTGCCTCAACTCTAGAAGTGCAAGTACTAGAGCTGTACTGATCTTTTCCTTCAATGCATCAAAGGCCTTTTGTTGTTTTCTTCCCCACTGAAAAACCTTTTTCACACTTGTCAACACATGCAAAGGAGCTTCTATAAGAGAAAAATTAGCAATGAATTTCCTCCAATATTGGGCTGCTCCCAAAAAAATTCTTACCTCCGTAATTGTCTTGGGCCTTGGAAAATTCACATTGACATGAACCTTGGAGGGATCTATTTTCAAATCACCTCCTCCAACAATATGACCCAAGTAAACTAAAGAAGTTTTTCCAAACTCACACTTTGACATCTTAAGATACAACTATTCTTTTTTCAAGACATCAAGTACTTTTATTACATGCATGACATGTTCATCATGAGATTTACTGAAAATTAAGATGTCATCTAAGTAGAATGTGAAAAACTCATCAAGAAATGGCCTCAACACATCATTCATCATACACATGAATGTAGCGGGAGCATTACATAAACCAAACGACATAACTAGCAAACAAACCTTGTTTTGTTTTGAATGTTGCCTTCCACATTTCTCCTTAAGCTATTCTGATTTGATGGTAGCCACTTCTTAAGTCCAACTTATTAAAATACTTTGCATCTTTCAATTGATCAAGTAAATCATCTATTTTGGGCAATAGGTAACGTTCTTTACCGTAATTCTGTTCAATGCACGAAAGTCCACACACATGCGCCATGTTCCATCATTCTTTGGTACCAAGACAATAGGTGAACCACATGACGAGGAAGATGGTCTGATGATCCCTTTGTTCAACAAATCTTCAATTTGCTTCTTAATTTCTATGCTTTCCATCACTGACATCCTGTACATGCCAATGTTAGCAAGAGGAAAATCTTGCTGCAACTTTATCTCATGTTGGATTCCTCTCTTAGGAGGTAATCCCTTTGGTTCCTGAAACATCTCATTATATTGGTCAACTACATCAACCAATTTAGATTTCAAATTCGAATCATAACTTTTAAAGCTTCATTATCAACATCATCCTTGGGTTTGATCATTAGAAGCACAAAATTCTTGCTCAAATTCACTAGCCTTTTCATCCGCCCTACATTAACAAGCAAAATATTTATTTTCTTGCTATGAGCTCTCACAATATATTTTACTCCATCTTTGAATAAATGATATTTGTTTTCATGTCTATGGAAGGTAGATTTTCTATCCTAAAGGTACGAGATGCCCAAAAATATGCCACAGATATCTAATGGCACAACGTTAAGCTCCACTTCATCTATGAAATTTGCAGTCATGGAAAATTTCAGTTTACACTTTCTCGTAACTTGCAATTGCGCATTGTCACAACACATCCAAGTGGATATGATTTATGATGTGGAACGATTTCCAAATTTAAACTTTTGACAATGTTTTTAGAGATAAGATTGGTTTGAGAGCCACTATCGAAAAGTGTATCAATATTGTTGTGTTTTGATATCACTCTTATGTAAAAAAGTTCTATTCTCCTCTTTTCATTTGGAGTTTCATTTTGTGAGTTTGAAGAACTAGTGCTAGCAATGGATTCTTTTCCTTTTAATTCCATGACTGTGATTTTAGTTTCATCAACTGAATCGGATCCCAAATCTTGTTGAGTGGTTGCAGTTGTTTTTTGTTTTCCCTTCTTGTTATTTTCCTTTGGTCTCATTTTAGGATGAAGCTTCCAACAATGAGCTTCATCGTGACCCTCTATGGAACAATGTTTGCATTTAACTTCATCTCCTTCTTTTTTGATAGATGCATTTTTCTTTGCCTTCCCTTTGAAAGTCTTTTCCTTTTCTTTACTCTTAAATGGATTTTAACTACCTTCTTCTGGGGTGTTTTTCCCTCTTGCCTCAAGATGAGTGGCTTGCACACACACATCATCTAGATTATTGGGATTAAACATTAAGATAGTATGCCTAAGGAAACTATGTAAAGCCCCTATGTACTTTAGCAATGTGTCCTGTGATTGCAAATCTACACCTAACACCAAAGGCCTTTTTCTAAATTCTTGGGTATAATCTTGCACATTTTGACCTTTAAGCTGTCTAAAGTTATGCAAATTCATGATGGCTTTCTACATATAATCTAGAGGCTAGAATTGTCTTTTGATTGCATCAATGAAATCATTCCAAGAAATTGAGATCTTTCTGTGTTTTTTAATCTCCTCTTGGGTCTTTGATTCCCACCATACCAGTGTTGCACCCTCTATTCTCAAGGAATCTAACTGAACCTTTATGTCATCCTCTTGAAGGTTTTGAATCCTTCAATAGACCTCCAACTCACGAATCCAATTATCAAGCTTCTCTGCAGTCACTTCACCATTATACATGGGCAACTCAAATTTAACATCAAGTTTTAAAAAAGGTGATTTACTAGTTCCTTTTGAAGTATGGTGATGAGTATGACTAAGGATTGTGTTAGTGGAAGAGGGTGAAGATGCTTGTGAAGAAGAAGATGAAGAAGATGGCGAAGAGGGTGGAGTTTTATCTCCATTTCTATTACCTCCTTTTCCATTACCACCTCTTGAAGAGCCTTCTCCTTTGGGAGGTTTGGAACTTTCCCCTTGCAACCTGGTATTCCTCTCTTCATAGAGGACCTTAACCATCTCTCTCATATTAAAGAAAGCCTTTATGAAGGTATTCTCATCTTTTGTCATGTTTGTAGGTTTTCCTTCATGGGACATGATATATGGAGTCTCAAATGCAACTCGAGGCTGAACTAGTGTTGGAGATTGCGGTAACCTTCATCTCCTTCCCCTTGACCCAACTTCAGGGCTTCCAACCAACTTCCCTTCTCCTGTTTTGAGTTTTAACCTTGTAAGCATGAGATAAAATTGCAAACAATTAAATCCTTCTTTCATAAAGAAAACTTGAATATGATACCAAAATGATCTGATTTAGAATATTAGATTGCTATGCTAAGATCCTCGTCAGATTAGAAACAAAATGCTTTCATTGTGCTTAAGGATTCATGAATTTTTGCAAGTGAAATAATGAGTGTTTATGTTAATTTTATGAGTAATTTAACATAAATAAGTGATCCAGGTGGATCTTCAGATACAATGGCATTGAAAAACTCAAAAATCAAAGTTATTGGAATGAAGTCAACTCAGGATCAGAGCATAGATCTTGTCATCCTATTTCCAACAGCGCAAACAACACTTCAATCCAAGTTCGGATGATGAAGTTATCACACAAGGAAGGTTGCCTTGATCCTTAAGAAAATGAGGATTTTTCCTTTGAAAATGGATTAAGCCTTAAAGGCCAAATTGTAATCAGAGGACTTGTGGAGGTGGACTTAAGAGAGGTGCAGCGGAACCCCCGACCGCTAATCTCCGATCAAATCGAATCAGTGGACCGGAGGCAACTAGATTGGAGGTATTACATATATATATATATATATATATATATATATATATATATATATATATATGGTAAGCAATCAGAGTGATCGTCGATTAAATGATCGGTAGAATCATTATCGGGACACCCGGGGCGATATATGAGCGGAACACCGATGCGATTGGCCGACGCCGATATCGATGATCGGCGATCGGCGTTCCTCGGTTACAGGACCTTTGGGACAATGATATGCCGATTGTGACCTCAGGTTGGACCCAATATGCAAATGTGCCCGATTTAATGTTTTTTTGAAGTCCGGGTAAATGGTTTTGGGCCGGATTTTCAGTGTTTTTTGGGATTTTAAGGTCTTATCACCTCAACGATAAAAAGGCCATTTTAAGAGGCGTTACACCCGCTGATCCTTCCACGACACCGACCTCCATTGTGAACCAGGCAAGCCCCGATTTAAATGGGATCCTGTCCGAAACCCATTATAAAAACACAATCGATGGAAAGAGCAGGGAGGAGGCATTTTTGCAGCACGCTATTTCGTTGGCAGGAGGCCGAGAGTGCATATTTGTCTGTTTTGGACAATTTTACATGACTCCAGCCCCTTCATTGATGCAGACGCATTGGTGCTGCTTACCTCTCCATATCAGGCATTCATTTTCATAGCCATCTTTCAGATTGGAGGTATGAGCCTCTTGTGGATAGTTGATGATTGTAATTCTTTTCTTTCATGCCATTTAATAAGAAATGCCTCCCCATTGTTGAGTTGGGCTCGTAGACGTAGTCTGAATTGGACAAACTCCATTATCAAGCCTTGGCATCTTCTTTTGTGCCTTTTATGTGTTTACTTCTTCTTTTCTTATGTGCACATTTTTGTGTTAAGCTGCAATTTTACATGTGATTCTTTTCTATACATCTATAAGTGAAAACATCCTGGATCAAATGGTGTAAGAGCAGGGATTTTTAGATATGAATTGCATGTTTGTATGCTAATAAGAAGCAGGCTTCAAAGAGGCGAAGAGGAACTAGAACCTTTCGATACAGAGGTAGGGTGTGCACCTCGGAGAAGAAACACGGCTGAAGATGAAGCTCATATTGAAGAGGAGCGCAATTTCAGAAAGACTTTCTATTCAATGGTAGAAAATATCAGTCAGCTATTTTTAAGGTTGGAGAAAGCAAAAGAGAGGAACCCAGAAGGACAAGGTTCAACACACGGGAATGGTGGAGAAGAACCCCCTCCTCTCTTCTGGTAGTGAAGGTTCTTCTTCCTCTCACCACCATAATCAGAGAAATCCAAAGGATGCATCTAAGAAACATTTTTTTAAATTAGATGTTAAATTTGATCTTCCCATGTTTAATGGTGAAAGTAACGCAGAAAAGCTTAACAATTGGATTAGGCAGATTGAGGTTTACTGTAGGATTCAGCAAATCGTAGAAGATGAGACAAAAATCCACCTGACCTCTCTACGGCTGGGCAACACAACACTTGTTTGGTGGGAGAGAAAATTGCAGAGCGGTAAAAATGTGGGTAAGCTCTTTTCCTCATGGTTTGATTTCACTTTTGCATTAAGGGAATAGTTTTATCCCTTAGGATACAAATAGAAAGCTTTGATGAATTGGAAATACTTAAGGCAAGGCAAAGGGCAGGATGTTCAGAGTTTTACAGAAGAATTTAGGAAGCAAGCACTGAATCTGAGTATAGCACTTGATAAACCTGAAGTTGTGACTACGTATATAGGCTCATTTCATAGTTATATTAGACATTCATTATTGTTGTTTGAACCAACCACTATTGACGCAGCTAGTATAAAAGCAATTCATATTGAGAACAGGGGCAAGAATGAAAGAGAGGATCAATCCAGAAAACCATTGTTCAAACCTCCCAATGGAAAATCCAAGAGAAATGGAAAAGGAAGGAGGAGAAAAAAACAACAACCAAAGAAGGAGAGTGGCCTTATTGCAATCACTGCAAGAAGGAAGGCCATGATGACGATCACTGTTGGAAGCAACACCCAGAAAGGCATCCAAAGAAGTATGGAGGAAAAGGGAAGCAGAAAACAATGGCAGCAACACAGAAAGACCTTAGATCAGATTCGGGAGATGAAGCGTTGGTCACAGCAGTGGGAAAAAAGGTACCCTTACACCTCCTGTTAATTCTAAATCACATGAAGGCACTAGTTCTGTAGATGAGTCCCTTTCGAATGACCGAAAAAGAATTGAATTATTTCATATCAGGGTGGTAGTAAATCACACCAAAGTAGAAACTCTGTTTGATACTGGGTCCCAAGCAAACTTAATTGCAGAATCCCTGGTAAAGAAGCTTGGCTTAGAGACCAAACCACACCCAAAACCTTACCGTTGGGATGGATACATGATAAAGCGAAATTGAATGTAACCCAGCAGTGCAAGGTCAAATTTGTGATTGCGTCTAAGTTGGTAGACGAAGTAGAGTTGGATGTAATACTTGGATATCTGTGGCATGGTATTAGGGAACCCCTACCTATATGACAGAAAAGTAGTCTTTTTCTGCCATGAAAATAAATACCAAATCACAAAGGATGGGGTAGAATACATAGTGCGGGCTCATCAAAACAAAAATAATGCCAGCCTCGTAAGCGCTGGGCAAATGAAATGACTGGTGAATTCTAGTAAAACATGTATGCTTATGGTTGTAAGGGAGAAGGAGGTTGAATTCACTGATGCGTTCCAGGGCTACGATGGGAAGCATAAACAAGAATTAATGGAATTGATTTCTAATTATACTGAACTATTCCAGGAGCCAAAGGGATTACCTCAAAAGAGGGAAATCCAACATGAAATCCATCTATTGCATGACGCCCCTCTACCAAATATCGGCATGTACAGGATGTCAGCAATTGAGATGGAGGAAATCAAGAGGCAAGTGCAGGAATTGTTGGACCAAGGCATCAGCAGGCCGAGCACCTCTCCATGTGGTTCGCTGATCGTTCTAGTGCCAAAGAAAGATGGCAACTGGAGGATGTGCATGGACTACCGTGTGCTCAACAAGATATCGATGAAAAATCGCTATCCCCTCCCATGCATTGATGATTTATTGGATCAATTAAAAAGTGCTATTTATTTCACAAAGTTGGATTTGTGTAGTGGCTATCACCAGGTCAAAATTGCGGAGCAGGACGTGTGGAAAACCACCTTCAAGACCAAGCAAGGGCTGTTCAAATGGATGATGATGCCATTCGGGCTTTGCAATGCTCTAGCCACCTTTATGTGGGTTATGAATGATATATTTCAGGCTTTCATTGATGAGTTTGTTGTCATGTATTTAGATGATATACTAGTTTTTAACAAGAGTTGGTTTGCACATGTGAGTCATATAAAGAGAGTGCTTGATGTGCTGAAAAAAGAAAAACTCTTTGTAAAATTGTCAAAGTGTGAGTTCGGGAAAACCTCTTTGGGTTACCTAGGTCATATTGTTGGTCATGGTCAGTTAAAAATTGATCCCTCTAAAGTTGAAGCAATTGTAAATTGGCCTAAGCCTACTGGTGTAACTGAGGTCCGTAGCTTTCTAGGTGTAGTCCAGTATTGGAGGAGATTTATTGCTAATTTCTCTATTATTGCAGCACCTTTTCACACATTGACAAGTGTGAAACAGGTCTTCCAATGGGGAGGAAGACAGCAGAAGTCCTTTGAAACATTGAAGGAAAAAATTAGCACTGTGCCAGTCTTAGCCTTACCCGATCTCCAACAGCCATTTGAGATTGAAACCGATGCCAGTGGTTATGCCATGGGAGCTGTACTGATACAACAAAAGAAGCCAATTTGTTACCATTCTGAGAATTTTTCTCAAGCTGTGACAAACTATCCCACCTATGACAAGGAGCTTTATGCCTTGGTGTAGAGTGCGAGAAAGTGGAAACACTACATGATCGGCAAGGAGACCATCATCCATATAGATCATCGACCCTTGGAGTACCTTTAGTCACAAATCAAGTTGCAACAATCTCATCATTTCAAGTGGATGGGATTTCTTAAACAGTTTCATCTGGTAATAAAGTATAAGAAGGGCACTAGCAATAAAGTGGCCGATATGCTATCTCACCCTCCTATTTCTGCTTCTGTTATTTTGCATAATGCTTTGTTATATTTTGAAAGTTATGCTGAACAATATGCTAATGATGATGACTTTAAGGAGGTTTATGCAAAACTAACCCATGGTTCACAGGTGGACAACTACCAATTGCAGGGGAAATTGTTGTATCACCTTGGAAAATTGTGTATTCCCATAGGAGAAAGAGTACATGTAATTCGAGAGGCCCACACCTCTCTTGTGTTTGGACACTTTGGAGTTGAAAAGACTTTATGTCATGTACAAAGATTTTTTTTTTGGCCTCATATGAAAAACATTGTGACTCGCTATGTAAAGGGTTTTGTGATGTGTTCTGTTTCAAAGCCCTCTAATAGAAAACTTGGGCTCTACACACCACTCCCTATTCCGAGTTGTCCATGGGAAAGTGTGTCAATGGCATTTGTAGGAGGTTTACCTTTGTCTAGGAAGAGTCACGACTATTTGTATGTTGTCATTGATCGTTTCAACAAAATGTTTATTCTTATGCCTTGCAAAAAGCATATTACTGTAGAGCAGATTGCTTCTCTTTTCTTTCAACATGTTTGGGTCCACTTTGGATTACCCACATCAATTGTGTTGGATCGAGACTCTCACTTTCTTGGGGAGTTCTGGACCAGCTTGTGGAGGATGATGGACACCATTTTGAAAAGAAGCATGGCTTTTCACCCGCAAACCAACGAATAGACAGAGGTTGTTAACCGTATTGTGGTACACTTATTACGAGGCTATTGTGGGAAACATCCCAAGTTGTGGAATGAACATCTCCCCTATATACAACATTCCTACAACTGAGCAGTGCATTCATCTACGCAATGTTCACCATTCGAGACATGTTTTGGTTACCTGCCAAAGGACCCTTTTGATACGGTCTTTGGAAGGGAGGATGGCCCTAGTGGATGCAATGATAGGGACAAAGCTCAACAGTTCATTCAACGAATCTAATTGATTCACCAAGAAGTGGAAGAGCAGTTGGAAAAAAGTCAAGCCCGTTATAAGGCTCGACATGATAAACATCGAGTCGACCATCAATTCCAAGTGGGCAACAAGGTGTGGTTCCACATCAACAAAGACAGGATGAAGGGAGAAGGAAAGAAGTTGCGGCCAATCCAGTATGGACCATCCACCATATTGGAGAAGATTGGGAACAATACCTTTCGTCTTGACTTGCTGGTATATATGCAAATGTACTCAGTAGTGAATGTGGAGAACTTAAAGCTGTATGAACCAAATTTGCTCATGGACACTAATGAGGTGGGCACAATTCCTACCATCAATGATTTTGCACCAGAATATCTCGACGATTTTCCTGAAGACATCATCCTCGACAGAAGAACCAGGACTTCATGGTGAGGAGATGTAGAATACCTTCGAGTGGGTCTCAAGGGGAATGCCCCCCAGCAAGGCCAGATGGATGGAGAAAGAGAAAGTGAGGGAAAAATTCCCTCACTTGCCAATTGACTAATGAAAAGCTTTTGGTAGTCCAAAAGATCCTCAATGGGGAGGATTGATTTAGGTGGATCTTTAGATACAATGGCATGGAAAAACTCAGAAATCAAAGTGATCAGAATGAAGTCAACTCATGATCAAAGCATAGATCTCGTCATCCTATTTCCAATAGCGTGAATGACACTTCAATCCGAGTTCGGATGATGAAGTTATTGCACAAGGAAGGTTGCCTTGATCCTTAAGAAAATGAGGATTTTTCCTTTGAAAATGGATTTAAGCCTTAAAGGCCAAATCACAATCAGAGGACTTGTGGAGGCAAACTTAAGAGAGGTGCAGTGGAACCCCTGATCGCCGATCTCCGATCAAATCGGATCGGCAGACCAGAGGCAACCAGATCACAGGTCTTATATATATATATATATATATATATTGGCAAGTAGGAAGAGCAATCACTGATTAAACGATCGACGAAATCATTATCGGGACACCCTGGGTGATATATGAGCGGAACACCGATGTGATTGGCCGACACCGATATCAGCGATCGGTGGTCGGCATTCCTCGGTTACAGGACCTTCGGGACAACGATATGTCGATTGCGACCTCAGGTCAGTATCGATATGCAAATGCACCTTTTTTTTTTGAAGTCCGAGTAAATGGTTTTGGGCTGGATTTTCAGTTTTTTTTTTTTTTTTCCGGATTTTAAAGTCCTATCGCCTCAATGATAAAAAGGCCATTTTAAGAGGCGGTTACACCTGCCAATCCTTCCATGAAACCAACCTCCATTGTGGACCAGGAAAGCCCCGATTTAAATGGGATCCTGTCTGAAACCCATTATAAAAATACGATCGATGGAAAGAGCAGGGAGGAAGCATTTTTGTAGCACGCTGTTTCGTTGGCAGGAGGCTGAGAGCGCATATTTGTCTGTTTTGGATAGTTTTACATGACTCCAACCCCTTCATTGCTGTAGACACATTGGTGCTGCTTACCTCTCCATATCAGGCATTCATTTTCACAACCATATTTCAGATTGGAGGTATAAGCCTCTTGTGGACAGTTGATTATTGTAATTCTTTTCTTTCATGCCATTTAATAAGAAAGGCCTCCCCATTGTTGAGCTGGGCCCGAAGACGTAGTCCGAATTGGACAAAATCCGTTATCAAGCCTTCGTGTCTTCTTTTGTGTCTTTTATGTGTTTACTTCTTCTTTTCTTATGTGCACATTTTTGTGTTAAGCTGCAATTTTACATGTGATTCTTTTCTATACATCTATAAGTGAAAACATCCTAGATTAATAAGAGACCGAATAGTAGGATAAACATATACAAAACATCATAAAAAACACATTACAATGGGAATATGATAAAGGAGTTCACCCCTCATGGGCTACATCTCCTTGGTCAAACTTCCAATGGCTTGGGCCTCTCTATTATGCTCAAAAGTGTAAAAATATGTGCTTACAATGCTCAAATGCTTCTACAACCTGCTCCAATGAGTCCAGAATGTCAAAAAATGGAAATCTAGCCTCCTTTTGCATCCAATTTGGTGGAAACTGAAGAATTTATGACCTCTCCTAGTTTTCCCACTATTCGCTCCATAAATTTCTCCAAATCCGGCATGATCCTACAAATTAGCTTCAAAAAGTGCTAAACTGAGCGAAAATTTCAACGTGCGGTGGTCCATAAACTTTTGGCATCAACTGTCCCATCGCAAATCAAAATCGGCAAGGACCAGAAGGCTTATGGTTTGTGAATGCAACAGGGCGATGTGTGATTGTGATATGGCCAACCCGACAGAACTATTAACCAGAATTCATAACTTATCGCATCTGGGATCCTTTCGCAATTCACAATCGACGAAGTACCAACAATATTATATATGCGGGACTCTATTTTCTGCGGTGTGTGATTGCGATTATCACATCGCAACCCTTCCATGCTCAAGGGCCGATCGTCACATCGCAGCTGTCGAGCCGATTCTTTAATGCCTTTCCTCCTACCTTGTTGCAATTGTGATTATCACATCGCACCCTGGCTCGTTTCGGGGATGATTTTTAATGCTGATCCACTTGCGACTTGTGATTTGCGAAATACGCAGGCCAATGGAGGCCTGCCACTTGGTGATTCCCCATTCGCTGAAGAGCCCTGCCACATCATATTTTCTTGCCATCTGTCTGATCAAACCTGAACTTTGACTTGCTCTAACTTCTTCATACGAGCTCGGATTTGAGTGCCGTTTGCACCATTGGAATTAGGATGACGAGCTCTTCGATATGAAGCTAAGTGTATGGAGATTTTGACATTTTGGATTTTGAGCCTAATTTTGAGCACCTGATCACTGATACTTGAGGAGATACGACATATATAATATCCAACTTGTTATATGATTCCATTTTTTTCATCATTTTCCTTGGTGTTGGTTTCAATAGATATTTGATTTTCTTTCTCCTTATCTAGTTGCATTTGTTTGACTTCTGTTGTTTCTGGTTTCTTTTGCTCTGATTTCTCAAGAGAATTAGTGACAATAATCTCCCGTTTAGTTTTTATTTTGTTTTGTTTTGTTTTTGTCTTTTGTTTTGGAAGTTTTGCTCTTCTTGTACTTTCTTGCCGTTCTTTCAAATTTTTTATTGCTGTTACTTCAACTTCTTTACATGTGACAACATTTTTTTTTTCCAATTCTACCCCTTTTCCCTTTTGAGAAACAATAGAAGGTTCTCAAGTGAGTTCGTTGAGATTAAACTACAAAAATTCAGTGGAATTTAAATGTTCAAAGAAAATGTTGAGGCGAAGAGCCTTTTCTTTTATGAAAATTTTCAACAGTTTCTCCATATATTCTTGCAATGTAGAAATTCCCACTTGTAGATCACCTGGTAATGCAACATATACTAAAGCAAAACACTTGATCTACTTCTACAAACAATTTAGCGGAAGCTTAATTGAACATGAGAAACATCAAGCATGAACATATATAACTGAGAATGAGAAGTAATCAACCATAACACAGAAGATATAACCTGGGGAAAGCACCAGCCTAAAACCCCATCTCTGTATTATCAATCAAGTGGAAATCCTCAACAACATACAAAAAGAATCAGCTCAAAAGCTATCCTGCCCTCTCTGTACTCCGATGATGTAGCTCATGGACTATCTAGGCCTGTATATATAGGCTCCACAAGTCCTCCAAGCCCCTATTTCCTTGCGCAGTTTTTATCGGGGTCCAATTACATAACATGTGTGAATTGGCCAAATCATACCTGCTATCACCTTAGGTCCAACTACACGATACTAGAAGGAATAATATTCCCTCCTCATGCAAGGAATATTCACTAGGAATATCCTAGCAACTGATAGTACACTGTCCCTCATCTGATATCAACTGGGTCTCTGTCTGAACTGCCGTGCATCAGTTATCCATGAGTGAATACTTAGTTATCTGAAAATACCAGTTGTCACATGCATGCAAGCGTCAACAAACTGAATCTCATTAATTTAACAACTTGTTAAATTAATATAATTGGACTTGACTAAGTTAAACTAAGTCAACTGATCCTCTCAATATAGAACTCATCCTTAATTCCTCAATCAGTGGCGCAAATCAAGGACACATTCCCCAATTAATGGAGAAAATATTTCATGTTCTCACAAAGACTTCAAGTTCATAATTCCTTAACTAATTAACTCAAACTGAATTAATTAATTAATTTACAAACTGTTGTTAATATCAAATTCGAATTTTACTTCCTATTTCTAGTCCAGGGACTGACTAAAATAAGAATCCACATTGAACTGCTAAAAATAGAACTCCTATTTTTAGCACTTCCATTTTTCATTCCCTGTTCCCAATCCAGCACTGGTACCCAAACTGCTATTTTTAGCAGTGCTACTTTTGGCACTTCTATTTTTAGCAATTTCTTGTTGCCATTTTCAACATGCAATTGTTGTCTTATTTGACTATCTAAAAGTTTGGCTCTTTGAACAACTTGCTGAAAATCATCAATGTTTATAAAAATCTCATCGAAAGGGGGTTTCTGATTAATAAGTTTTTTTATATATAACTGACTGTTATATAATGAATACCAATGGTACCTTCAGGATCATAGTTATAATGAGGCAAAGGAAATAAATTTTTTTCCTCAAGCTCTTCTGCTTCTTTGATTTCGTGCCCTTTGTCTCAGATATTTATGTTACCAAACTTGATTGGAAAATTAGGCTAGAGTTTCTTTTGCAACTTACTCAACTTTTTGGCTTGCCCATTCAAAACAACTTGATTAACTAATCTAATTTAGAATATTAGTTTGTAGTGCTAAGATCTTCCTTAGATTATAAACAAAATGCTTTCATTGTGCTTAAGGATTCATCAATTTTTGCAAGTGAAATGAAGAGTTTTTATGTTAATTTTATGAGCAATTTAACATAAACCAGAAATTGAACAACAACATAAACATGTACAAAACATCATCAAAAACACATTACAACAAGCACATGATAAAGGAGTTCACCCCTCCTAGGCTACGTCTCCTTGGTCCAACTTCCAATGGCTTGGGCCTCTCTATTATGCTCAAAAGTGTAAAAATCTATGTTTACAATGCTCAAATACTTTTGAAACCTACTCCAATCATTCCAAAATACTAAAAAATGACTATCTAGCCTCTTATTGCATCCAATTTGGTGAAAATCTGAAGAAGTTATGACTTCCCTTTGTTTTCCCATTATCCGCTCCACAAATTGCTCCACATCCGATAGGAACACAAAATTTCGCTCTAAAAGTCCGCTAACCGAGCGAGAATTTTGCCATGCGTTGGGCCATAATCCGACGGCACTGACTTCCCATTGCAAATCGCAATCGGTGGAGTCCTACGGTCTTATGGACGAGACATTAAACTGCAGCCTATAACATTATTGCATCTGGGATATCACAATCGGGCAAAAAACTAGTGGTCTTATACATATGCAGGACCTTTCCTGTTGTGATATGTGATTGCGATATTGCATCGCAACCCGAACCTACCGGGGTCGATTCTGTAACAACTCCCTTCGCCGATGTGCGATTGCGATCCATCGCATCACACCTATGGATGATTCTTGAATGCCTTCCCACCTACCTTATCGCATCGCAACCCTTCCTTACTTGAGGGATGATTTTTGACGCCGATCTACGTGCAATTCCTCATTCGCTGAAGGACCTTGCCACATCATCCAATCCTGCCATGTGAGCAAGTCAAACTTGAAATTTAACTTTCTATAGCTTCTGCGTACGAGCTCATATTTGAGTTCCATTCATACTGTTGGAATAAAAATGACGAGCTCTTCAGTTTGAAACTAAGTTTATGAAGATTCTAACACTTTGATTTTTGAGCCTAATTTTGAGCACCTAATCACTCCTCCCCATTAGAAGCCTTTTGGACCCCAAAAGGATCACTTTCAATTATTCAGTAGGTGAGAGAACAGTCCCCTCACCTTTCCAACTTCTATCCATTTGGATTCTGAAAGAATTGTATCCTTGAGCCCCACTCGAAGATAATCGATACTTCCCCTTTTTTTTGTCCTTGTTCTTCTGTCAAGTATAGTGTCTTGCTAAAGCACACCAAGGAATTCTGGAGAAAAGTCTTCAATAGATGGAATTTGAATATTCTCTCCTTGATATTCAATCATAGGAGGCTCATACAACCTTAAATTCTCAACATTAACAACAACATAAATTTTTCTATATGAAGGCAAATCCAACCTAAAGGCATTGTTACCAATCTTTTCCAAAATTTTGAATGGACCATATCTATTTGGTTTGATATTTGTACCTTCTCTTTGGAGCCTCTCTTTGTTAATGTGAAACCAAACTTCATCACCAACTTGGAACTTGTGATCTTGACGATGCTTGTCATGCCTTGTTGCGTACTTGCCCTTGCCCTTTTTAAGCTGTTCTTGCACTATTTGATGTACCATTTGGAGTCGTTCAATGAACTCTTTGGCCTTGTCCATGTTACTATCAGTAGCAACATCCTTCTTACCAAGATGATACAATACATTATGATGCAAATGGTAAACAAATTCCTCCACTTGATTCCTTTGACTCAAGCTTGAATATACATCTTGAAAGTATGTATTTTTCTGAACATAACTTTCATGTAAAACAAAATGATGCTTGAGGAAAGTAGTTATACAAACTATAGGCCTATAAAGTACATCAATGAAATTTTCGCTTATATCTTTCTTATACCTTTTGACCGAGAAGAATAGTAGAAGAAAACCCATCCAATGGAAGTTCCTTTGTCGCTGCAACTTAAACACTTTATCATTGAAAATTTCTGAATGAAAAGAAATGGGCTTACCACATTGCAAAAAGACTGCGCCCATGGCATAGTCACATACATCAACCTGAAACTTAAATGACTGTCTCAATTCTGGAAAAGAAAGTACTGGAGATGTACTGATATTTTGTTTTAAAGCATCAAATGCCTCTCATTGTTTGCCTCCCCATTGGAAAACCTTTTGCACAACTTCCAACAAATGCAAATGAACTACATTAGAAGAAAAAATAACAAAATTTCTCCTCCAAAATTGGGCTGCTCCCATAAAACCTCTTAATTAAATGACTATCTTGAGCCTTCCTGCGTAAATTGCGAGTAGAGCAAAGTCATCTGCGGCTTAACTGGGATGTATGATTCTTTCACCTATGTCTACAGGAATGGAGTCAATACCACCACATACTGTTACAACTTCAACCTTGGAGAGGTCTAACTTCAGCTCACCTTCTCCACATCCCACGCAGACTGCCAAAAATTCTTTGGAAACCTGAACACGCTTGGAAGAGCCAATTTCACGACTCAAGTTCATCAAATAAGTTTTATCCAACATATACTTTGACATCTTTAGAAACAAATGTTCTTGACATACGACATCAAGTATTTTTTTCTCACACATGACATATTCATAATGGAATTTTTTGAAAATGGAAATGTCATCCAAATAGACTATCCTATCTAGAAATCGCTTCAACACATATTTCTTCATATGTGCAAAAGTAGTAGGAGTATGGGAAATATTGAAAAGAATAACAAGCCATTCAAACAAACCTTGCCTGGTTTTGAATGTCGTCTTCCATATATCTCCTTCAACAACTCTACTTTGATGAAAACCACTTCTTGAATCCCATTCAAGGAAATGTTCACCATTCTTCTCAGGTGCCAAAACAAGAGGTTCACCACACGGTAAAGGAATAGGCCGAATGATCATTTTATTCAACAATCCCTGGATTTGCATCTTAATTTCTATGCTTTCCATCACTGACATCTTGTACATGCCAATGTTAGGGAGAAGACACTTTTGTTGCAACTGTAACTCAGGTTGGATTCCCCTCTTGAGAAGTAATCCCTTTGATTCCTGAAACATTTCATCAGATTGGTTAACAACTTCAAACAAATCAGTTTTTAAATTCGAATCACAACCTTTAAAAGCTTCATTATCAACATCATTTTTGGGTTTGATCATGAGAAACACAAAATTCTTGCTCGAATTCACCAGTCTTTTCATCTTCCCTGCATTAACAAGCGAAAGATTTGTTTTTTTGCTGTGAGATCTCACAATATATTATACTCCATTTTTGAATAAATGATATTTATTTTCATGTCGATGGAAAATAACTTTTCTGTCATAAAGGTATGGGCTGCCAAAAATGATGCCACATATATCTAATGGCACAACGTCAAGCTCCACTTCATCTATGAATTTTGCAGTGATGGTGAATCTCAACTTACACTTTTTCGTATCCCGCAATTGCGCATTGTCACACAACCATCAAAGTGGATACGGTTTATGATGTGGAACAATTTCCAGATTTAAACTGGATTTCAGAGATCTGTGGTTTGTGCTTTTTGAATTTTTGACCGGAGAATCCACAGTGATAGAATTTTTACACCAACGTTTCGAATCCCAAATGGGATCCATCATCAGGGCGAGATAAAGATGATCGAATATGATAAAAAGAAGAGCCAGATGGAAGAGATAAATACTAATGAGGGAAATATATAAAGGATCAGCACAGGTCGGCAAGAGAGATAATAAAAAGAAACCTAAAATTGATTTTAATAAATATGAATTAATCTTCATTATTTTTTTTTTTTTTTTTGTCAGATTTAAACTCTTGACAATGTTTTCAAAGATAAGATTGGCTTGAGAGGCGCTATCGAACAACGTATCAATATTGTTATGTTTCGATATCACCCTTATGTGAAACCGTTATATTCTCCTCTTTTCATTTGGAGTTTCATTATGTGATTTTGAAGAACTAGTGCTGGAAATGGATTCCTTTCCTTGAAATCCCATGGTTGTGATTTTTGTTTCGTCACCCGATTCAGATCCCAAATCCTCTTCTTGAGTGATTGCAACTATCTTTTATTTTCCTTTGTTGTTGAATTTCTTTGGTTTCATTTTAGGATGAAGCTTCCAACAATGAGCTTCATCGTGACCCTCTCCGGAACAATGTTTACAAATTGTTTTCTCTCCTTCCTTTTTAATGGATGCATTTTTCTTTCTTTTTACACTTAAACGACTTTTTACTACCTTCTTTTAGGGTGTTTTTCCCTCTTTCCTCAAGATGAGTGGCTTGCACACACACATCATCTAGATTATAAGGATTAAACATTAATATAGTATGCCTAAGGTAACTATGTAAACCCCTTATGTACTTCAACAATGTGTCCTGTGATTGCAAATCTACACCTAACATCAAAGACCTTTTTATGAATTGTTGGGTGTAATCTTGCACATTTTGACCTTTAAGCTGTCTAAAGTTCTGCCAATTCATGATGGATTTCTGCATATAAGCTAGAGGGTAGAATTTTCTTTTGATTTCAACAATGAAATCATTCCGAGAAATTGAGATCTTACCATGTTTTCTAATCTCCTCTTCGGTTTTTGATTCCCACCATACTAGTGTCGAACCCTCCATTCTCAAGGAAGCTAATTGAATCTTTATGTCATCCTCTTCAAGGTTTTGAATCCTACAATATACCTGCAATTGACAAATCCAATTATCGAGCTTTTCTGCATTCACTTCACCATTATACATGGGCAACTTGAATTTAACATCAAGTTTAAAAAAAAGTGATTTACCAGTTCCTTTTGAAGAATGATGATGAGTATGAGTATGGGTTGTATTAGTGGAAGAGTGTGAAGATTATTGGGAAGAAAAAGATGAAGAATATGGTGGAGAGGGTGGAGGTTTGTCTCCATTCCCATTACCTTCTTTTCCATAACCTCCTCTTGAAGAGCCTTCTCCTTTAGGAAGTTTAGAACTTTCTCCTTGCAACCTGCTATTCCTCTCTTCATAGAGGACCTTCACCATCTCTGTCATATCAAAGAAATCCTTTCTGAAGGTCTTCACATATTCTATCATGGTTGTAGGTTATCCTTCATGAGACATGATCTCTGGAGTCTCAACTACAACCTGAGGTTGAACTGGTATTGGAGATTGAGGAAACCTTTCTCTTCTTTCCTTTGAGCCAACTTCAGGGCTTCTAACTAGATTTCCTTCACCTCTTTTGAGTTTTAACCTTGTAAGCATGACATAAACTTGCAAACAATTAAATCCTTCTTTCACAAAGAAAACCTAGTGCTCTGATACCAAATTGATATGATTTATAATATTAGTTTACAGTGCTAAGATCTTTCTCAGATTATAAACAAAATGCTTTCATTGTGCTTAAGGATTCATCAATTTTTGCAACCAAAATGAAGAGTTTTTATGTTAATTTTATGAGCAATTTAACATAAACCAGAAACTGAACAACAACATAAACATGTACAAAACATCATCAAAAATACATTATAACAAGCACATGATAAAGGAGTTCACCCCTCCTGGGCCACATCTCCTTGGTCCAGCGTACAACGGCTTGAGCCTCTTTATTATGCTCAAAAGTGTAAAAATCTATGTTTACAATGCTCAAATGCTTTTGAAACCTGCTCCAATAAGTTTAGAATACTAAAAAATGGCTATCTAGCCTCTTTTTGCATCCAATTTGGTACAAAATTGAAGAAGTTATGAATTCCCCTTGTTTTCTCATTATTCGCTCCACAAATTGCTCCACATCCGATAGGAACCCACAAGTTTGCTCCAAAAATATGCTAATTGAACGAGAATTTTACTACATGGTGGGCCATAATCCATCGGCACTGACTGCCCATTGCAAATCACAATCAATGGAGTCATGCGATCTTATGGACTGTGAATTAGGTGGGCAGTATGAGATTTCGAATCGGTGGACCCGATAGTTATTGATAAGACGGGTAATTCCATTTCAGGAGTGGGAATGGGACCGAGGCAATAACAACATCTATCAAATAAAATAGGCAGACATAAAAAATATATATATTTGAACCTGGGGGAAGATGATAATGACGGTTTTAATGAATCTATGATATTCTGCGACAAGATGTCAGCGCATTTTGGGCGTTTTCCCTCATTCAAAATGTTATGGATTATTGGGATCCATTTAATTTTTCAATGCTTAGGATCTTGTTCCCCATATAATCTAGTTAGCATTTTAATAAGAAATCTAAGAGGCTTCTTAAAAATAGCTATCAAATACTCCTTTTTTGCTTTGAGATTGAAACCTTCCTCTTCTTCTCTCAACCAATCTTCAATTACTATATCATAATTCTCTTGAAATTTCTTCAAGGTAGTACTTCGAAACTTATAAAGGAAGTCAACATTAAGGTGGATTTCCAGGGGACTGAGCTTGTAGACTTCAACTTTCCACGAGGCAATGGAAATTTCTTGATAGTCTGATATTGTTTGGGTTTTAATATCATCGTGAGAGAGAATCCATGAAACCATGTCATAATAGGGAAAAATCCTTGCCTTACTTGCTACTTTATGTAACTCTATTTTTATGATTGCTTCAAACCGAGTGTTCTTTGTTTCAGTAGTTCTTGTGTTTTTTAACCATTCTCTTTGCTCAAAGAATTTAAATATCTCCTCCCAGCTCATCGTACCTTCTTTTTATGTTTTGTAAGTTGAATCTGAGATGAGTAATGCGTTGAAGTTAAGTTTCTCTGTTGGTGGATCATCCATCCCCTTAATGTTTGCTCTAATTTGCTCCATTTCTTGTTTTTCCGCTACAAATTTTCCCCTTTTTCCCATTTTATAACCTATAAATAGTAACAAAGGATATATAACTTTTTCTTATTTAAAATTTGAAATTGAATTTAAGAATTTCTAAAAGAAATAACATTATGCTTACACAATTTTTTTGAAACTCGTACTATGTTTCCTTAATTCAGTGTTTCTTCGAACAAGACTTAAGAAAAGAGCATGCAACCAAAACACCCTAAAATCTTAAATTTGTCGTTGGAGATTTTCTGTTTTTTGGCATTTTATGAGCTATAAACACTAAGAGAGCATATATAAGTTTTGATTATTCAAAATTTGGAATTGAATTCAGGAATTTCTAAAAAAAATAACATTATGCTTACACATGATTTTTTGAGACTGACACTGTGTTTCCTTAATTTAGTTCTTGTTCGAACAAGAGTTAAGAAAAGAGAATGCAGGCAGAAGACCCTAAAATCTACATTTTTCTGCTAGAGAGTTTCCATTTTTTGCCATTTTATGACATGTAAACGCTAATAGAGCATATATACGATTTGCTTATTTAAAATTTGAGATTGAACTCAAGAATTTCTCAAAAAAATAACATTATGCTTGCACAAAGTTTTTTGAAACTAGTACTATGTTTCCTTAATTCAATTTTTCTTCAAACAAGACTTAAGAAAAGAGCATGCAGACAAAAAAGCCTAAAATCCTAAAATTTTGCTAAGAAAGAAGCGAAATCGCAATTCAATGCGTTCATTAATTTCCTGTAAATAGGCCAATTGTTTTTATTTTCAGTAATTGAGAAAGCATTAGAAAATTTATTATTGATTTAGCAAATAATCAATTGAACATGAAAGGAGAAATTTTGAAAATCTTTATTAAAACCGCACTGCACCCAAATAAACAAAAATATAATTTTAATCGGATGACCATACGGTTAGGAGGTCGGTGGTCGGGCATTTTTTCTTTTATGATTGATCTGTTCTTTCCCGAATCTGATTATACCATAGTCAAGTTTTTTCTTTAGGATGAGTACTCGGGCAGTGGGGCGGTAAGGTGGTTTTTTCACATTTAATCACTTGTGAACAATAAAACAATATATATATGTTTTCCTTATTTAAAATTTGAAATTGAATTCAGGAATTTGTAAAATGATATTCTGGTTACACAATATTTTTTGAAACTGGTACTATATTTCCTTAATTCAATGTTTCTTCAAACTAGATTTAGGAAAACAACATGCAGGAAAAGCACTCTAAACTCTTAAAATTTTGTTTAAAATACAAAAAGATCGCAACTAAACATGTTCATTAATTTCTCGTAAGTAGGTGAACTGTTATTCTTTTCCTGAATCGAGAAAGCACGAGGAAATTTATTATTGTCTTAACAAAGAATCAATTGAACGTGAAACAATAAATTTTGAATATCTATATAA
Organism: Pinus tabuliformis; assembly: GCA_031772625.1. Taxonomy (NCBI): domain Eukaryota; kingdom Viridiplantae; phylum Streptophyta; class Pinopsida; order Pinales; family Pinaceae; genus Pinus; species Pinus tabuliformis. The sequence goes on along the minus strand of CM062806.1, from coordinate 669,097,610 downwards.
AAAGCCAAACTACACATAAATCAAGGGATTTTTTTTGGCACTGATTGTACAGTCGGGAGGTCAGATAATCGAACATTTTTGGTTTGTTTTATGATTCAGTTATTCTATTGAGACCCCAACTATACCATAGTTGGGTGGTTTCATTAGGTCGGGTAGTTACACAGTTGGACAATGCTGAGGTTGGGAGGTCGAGCAAATTATTTATAAAAAAAATTGTAGTCACCCCATCTTGCTAGTCGGGTGCTCGGAAGGTCGAGAGGTTATAATTTTTTTACAAAATCTTTCTAGATCCGACCTCCAACTTAAGTCTTCAAAAAAGAAAAAAATTGTTTAAGGATTTTGTTTTTATTCATTTTGTTATGCACAAAAGAAAAAAAGGCTTCTTTTAAACCTGATAATAAGAATACAAATTATTCTGTGAGTTTTTAAGTTATATGTTTCATATAAAAAAATTATAGAACATGGGTCATGGAATGAGAGAGCATTGTATTTTGATTTTGAATTAGAAACAACACTAGTAGTAACACATATCGTTTCTATTCCTCTTGTGTTCAATTAATTTATGCTAATGTCTTAAGTACATATGGAACCTCTTGCATCATCTATAGCAATCCAAAGTTCTTCCATCTACTCAAATATCCCAGAACCAGAGGAGAACAAAACTCCAAGACAGATAAGGGAAGAACAGATAAAAGAAGGCATCCCTTGGGCATACTTTGATGGGGCCTCGCAGAATAATAGGGCAGGAGCAGGAATGATCATTCATGTAAACGCAAATCAGTCTTTAAAAGCTTCAGTTGGACTAGGGACTGGATCCAATAACTATGCAGAGATGTCAGCCTTAAAACTCCTTCTTTGTTGGCTCATTCAAAGGAATATCTTCACGATTCAGATCTTCGGAGACTCTCTAAACGTTATAAACTGGGTTAATGGCCAAAGTACATGCAAAAATTATATGATGAAATCATTACTTGAAGAAATACAGGACCTAAAAATCTCTTTTAACAGTTTCTCTTTGTGCCATATATACAGGGAACGTAATGAATCAGCAGACAAACTTTCTAAGGAAGGTTTGCAGCAGAATCTGGGCAGCTGGAAAATTGTAGAGGAGGATCATGGACAGATCCGTGTGTCGGATCAGCCACCTCATATCTAGATCCAGGGATGCCGTTTCAGTTTTACACTTCATCACTGTTCTGATACTTTCGTCATAGTGTCTTTTTTGAAACTTTGTAAAAAATGGAAACTAGCAAAAAACATATTGCTCAATATCTTTTTCTGTAAGGGTTGTTTTCCTCTACTGAGGAGACCCGTTTTTAGACTGGTTCATGACTCTTTTTGGAAGGCTTCTTAAGGTTTATGGCTGGAAAAGTAAAAAGTTTAAGGCTTTAACGTTTTCAGCAGTTTTCATTGACAGGTGGTCCTTCTCAGGAGGACAGTTTTGTTTGCAGCAGCTGTATGTTCTATCTCATAACAACAAAAGGAATGCTATGGCATATGCAATGTAAATTTTTATCACTTTAATAAAAATTTCGCTTTTTTCTCCGGGAAAAAGTACATATGGGAATGAAAAATGACTCAGATATGCAATTCTAGATTTAGTTCTTGTGTGCTACTTACTTAATATTAGCAATAAAGACTGCATTTGGCAATGTCTAAATAAATATTTGGATTCTAGTTACTTGAAGCTAGCAATGAAGGCTAGGTTCGGTAATTTCTAAATAATTGTTTACATGTCTCGTAGTTAATGCTACTAATGTCGATTGTGTTTGATAATCTCCAAGCAAATTCTTTAGGTAAACAAAAGCATATTATGTACTTGTTATGCATAGAACTATTCCTCCAAGTAAAATACAAGGCTGTTTTGGTTTTTTTCCAAAGTAATAAAAGACATTTTTGGGATAAAAAACTTTGAAGACACTTGTATCATGTTTGGCGATACTCTAGCGAAAGCAATCAATAAGAACCATATCAAAATGAGTAACAAACTTTTTGGATTCTGAATCTATGAGTAGAGAAGAGTATAACTAAGATCACCACACATATCATAGTTATCATGTTTTTCATTCGTTTTCTCTCCGGTGGTAGGGAATTGAGAGCATCCTGCTTAATGCATAATTCCAAAGTCAGCAAGATGAAATCTATGAACATTGATGTTATAGACATTTTTGTGCCTTACAGCATTGAGCATGAAACTGCTCAAAAACAAGTCAATTCAGGATCATGTCAATGGCTCCACTGACCATCTGCGCTGAATGTCAATGGCAACGCTGGCTACCTGCACTGAATGTCAAAGCCAACACTGGCTACCTGCACTGAGCGAGAGTGGACATGTGGCAAGCTCATTTCTCAAGGTGTCAAAAACCCAGGAAGCTTCCAAAATGACACTTGCCTCAGGGAATTCGACTGGTGATGAGTAAGAGGTTCCAAATCTCCAAGTGGAAGCAAGAACCTCCAAGTGGAATCAAGAACTGGCAGAGGGAGAGGACACTAGTCAGATCTCAAGCTGACTCATCCTCTCTCCAAAACATCTATATATAGATCTCTCCTCCATGAGATCTAGAGGTTGGAATTTTGTTATTGCAAAGAATTGCTGTTGGTTTGAGACTGGAATCATTGGGTGCTTAATGCTTTGAAGGGAGGTGAAGATAGGAATTCCATTTCGCTGGGAAGGAGATGCTGGATTGGAGCCCTCTGGGTGGTATCTCTTCCTGAACCTTGTTATTCATCAATAAAGCTATCTTGGTTTCTCCTATATATTGATGTATCTTTGATTTATGATTGCATTAGTGTATTTGGTTTATTTCTAATCCGGAATCAGTTATGAATGTGAATCTGTCTTTGTGTAGTGTTCTTCTCTTGTCGCAAGTAGCTGTTCTCTTGTGATCTTGTAGAGACCTGTTGAAGCTGGGCGAGCGAGAAGGCAAGTAGCTGTGAACACCCAAAGAGAAGAGGATCTGGATCGAGGGACAAATGGAAGACACCGGTTAGTCCATCCATCTCTCTTCATTCTTAATTCATAAAGGAAGAATACTAGAATAGCTGTCTCTGTTTGTTGCTAAGGCACTGTCACACCTTAGGTGGATAGGATCGTCCTGCATAGGCATTTTTCCCCACAACAAATTGGCGACTCCGCTGGGGAGATTTGTTTTAGTCATTTTATTTGTGTCTCTATCATTGTTTGTTTCATAGACTCAACAACAACAATCGAACTGCTTCTGCTATTCTCAGTTGCAAAGTAGACAGTTGCTGCCTTGATCCAATCACTGGATTTGTCTATGATCTAAACAATGGAATCACAAATGATTTGATGATCCTTTGTGATAGATCTTAGTACCCTCTCAAAGCATCCCTTTGATTGTACCTTGCTTGTGTTTTTGATTTGGCCTGAAACCGTTGATTAATTAGCAATCTGTGACCCAGAACCCAGTGAGAAACGAGAGTTTCTCCTTCAGCGCAACCACTGTGAAGGCATTCTGCATTTCAACGCAGGTCCCGTGAAGGCTACCTGCACTAAGTGTCAAAACCACAGCGTTGAGGTTGCGCTGAACCAGTTTGGCCTTGTGCAGCTGGGGTTCTCTGCTCTCTGTTGCCCTGTTTTGATCTCTATTTTTTGCAGCCTGTAACCAGCATAGGTACCAGTCTGATAACTCCTTTTCTCTGCTTAAATTCCGCCTCCTTTTGTACAAAAAGACTGTGAGTGTTTTTATGTGTTTGTGGCGTCATTTACAGTTTTCCTTTGCATGAGCGAAATAATCATCCTGTAGCCCTTGATTCAGATCTGTTGATTGTGATCTTAGGAGAGAGTTCATTGGCTGTTTACAGTTGATTATACATTTGCTTTTGCTTATTGGTTTGAGTTTGTCTCTCTTAAGTGTCGAAACAAGTGTTCATTTCGAAAGTCGCAAAGTGTTGTAATCTCTTCTACCCTTGTTGATTTCGAAAAAGTAAACTTGTTTGTACTTGTCATTTAAAAGCAAATTCAAAGTTGTACAAAAAGCTTTCTTTGTAGGCATCAATACTAAGAAAGCGGAAAACAAACACCTGCATTGTGCATTTGCATTTTGATAAGTTTGCATGCTTGATTTAGGAAAAGTGCATTAGAGTGTGCTGATTTCTCTTTGAGAAAAGATGGTGTCTTTCTTTTCCCTTAGTAGCTAGGATTTTCAAAGTTGAAAAGATATAAAGCTTGCTTATCATCTTAGACTGCATTTAGGAATTGTACCATACATCTCGTGGTGATCCGGAAAGGCAAACTTCTAAAAAGATCAACTTAAAATAAACTGAATGAACCTAACAACACTTTGCAACATAACGCACAACATAGAGGTCTAGGCTAGAGACATGTTCCGGCGTCGTTAAGCCTGGTGACTGTCGATCTCGTGGAAGGTGGGTGATTCCTCCTGAGGGACGATAGCGCCAGTACGGATTGTGCTCCCACGTACCGTCGCGTATATATTGGGAGACCCCTATAGGAATATAACCTTTATCCTTAGGAAGCCGTGTCGGCCGCCCTACTGATCGCAATGCACTGAACACAACATTCAGGAAGATCGACCGCCATACCTTAAAAAGTATTCTGCGGTTTTGCGAAATGTTTGGCACACCCTCTGCCTAGAACTCTAGAGCAGTTCCTTTTGGCCTTTTTCAGACTCTATAACAGAAAAAGTCCATCCGAGCATTTGTCACTTCGGGCTCGTTAAAACATCGAAGGAGACTAGAGTCATCTTTAGCTTTTTCTCGACTCTTTAAACGTGAAAAAGCAAGTTGTGTCTAAAGCGTCTAAAAAATTCATTCAAATCGGAAACACACTTTCCCCTCTTTGTATTTTAGTTGATCGAGTAATCCGCAATCGTGGAAGAAAGTCAATTGAAACCCCGTCGCTCGCGAAGGCTTATGAGTCAACCGTCTTTGTCTCCGAAATCGAAAACAGTACGGACAAAGCGAACTCGTTTAACCGGTTCGAAATCTCCTATCAAAGTTAGAACAAGTGTTCCGACAACATCTGAGATTCTGGTTACTCCAAACATTTCTGGAAACCCTGCCTCTATTGAAGAAGTTCAACAGCCACAGAGGGACAGTGACACTGATCCTAGTCTGAGAGCAAATACTTGCATTACTAAACCAGTTCCATCTATAACCGGTCCAGAGAGTCTTGTTCCTCAAACAACTGTCGCTGTCGAAACAACCCCTTCTTCGGCACCAGAAATATTTTACGGACCTGACGGTCTTCCTCTTCCACCTGGTTTGATTGCGATAGAGGAAATTGTAGAGGATCCGCAAGCAAGTACTCCAACCCATTTTGGAGTAGGGGTCACTCTATTTCCTTCTACATCAGAAGTTAGTCTATCACCAGTGGAAGTTCCTGTAGAATCGCTAGGCAATCTATTGGATAGACTCAAAATGTCTGAGCAACCATCAACATCTAGGACTGTGTCGAACGACACAGCGACAGCAGAACTACCTGCCGTCACTCCGACAATGTTTGCCGGCGTACCATCTGTCCCAACTAGCTCGCAACCGCTAGAAGGAGTCCACCCAGGGACAATTTCGACAGTATGGTCTGTTCCAGTTTGTTCCTCAGGAATAATATCCGATAACTCTTATGTTGAGACTCGACAGATTGATCCCTATGGAGGTCAATTTGGGCCATCCAGTCCCCAAGGGCCAGCAATTCCCTTGAGTTCCGGATTGCTACCGTATGGGGGGCAGTATGCCCTTTCATTACCCCCTCCCGGAGGATATCCATACGAGAGTTCTCAACAATATTCAGGTTATACTTGAGTTACGACAAGTGGTTGGGTACCTATGCTACCCCAACAGCCAAGAGTTGTGTATTCTATGCAACAATGTGTACCTATGTCGAACATCCCGACAACGCCAGCTATTGTAACAGTGTCACAAGTTCAAACGATGCCTGTTGTATGTCAACCTCAGGTTTCTCAGGTTGTAATGCAACAGCCCCTTGACCCTGTGACACAACCACAATCGCCAACTGGCGGGGCGACGCAGGTCCAAATGGGTACAATTACCCCACATCTTAGTCCGACGGTTAGTATAGCGCAGCAAAACATGGCTTCACAACCGTGGCTGGTGCAATACCAACAACCACAATTCCAGCAAGTGTACCAAGGTTCTGAGCAGCAGATCTTTGCGAACAGTGGACAACCGTACATTCAAAACGGTCAAAACCAACCGCTTTACAGTGGTCAAGTCCACCAACCGTATCAATCATACCAACATTAATTACATTATGCTGGTATGAAAAGGCCCACTGCTCAGGCAATTCCATCGTACCCTGGGTACGCCTCACCTAACCTAAATCAACAGTTACCATTCGTGGCAACTTTAGAATTACCGGATTTACACCGATTAACAAACGATCCAATTGCTTACGCCCCTTGGTGGCCAGCGATTCCTCACAAACTTCCATCGGACATTCCTAAATTCAATGGAAATCCAGGTGAAGACCCATTGAATCACGTGATGACTTTTCATCTGTGGTGTTCATCAAACACCCTGAACGATGATTCGATAAGGCTTCACCTTTTTTAGAGGACGTTAACGGGTCCAGCGGCTAAATGGTATATTGAATTACCTAGAGCCTCTTTCGACAATTTCAGTTCCCTAGCCACGACTTTCTTAACCCATTTTCAATTACCAATAAGGTATGAAACTGGAACAGAAATCTTAACCAACTTCAAGCAGACGACGGCCACCCATATATCCGATCATATACATGAGTGGCGTCGTCGTCGCAGGATGGTGAAGACTTACGTTCCCGATCAGCTATTAGCTGAATGGTTTATAAAGTCGTTACTTCCTGCCATAACGGAAGATGTGGCCAAGGGGGGGTCGTAACGGAGGAGCAAGTTATTGCTTGTGCACAATATCTAGACTTAGTATACACTCAGTCTGGCACGCTCTACGACAAAATACCTGACGCCCCTAGACCGGAATTCTCAATTCCTCCTCCTCCTAAATCAAATAGTGACTCTCATGCCGGCGATGGTGTGATTGGCACGGCAAACGCGAAATCGACAAAGGCTTCGTCTAAGAAAGCCCGTAAGACTTCAGATCAAAATGCAAAAGAAGAAATTCTTGCTTCGGAAGTAAATGCCGTATCAGGAGATAAAGGCAAAGAAACCAATCAACCAGGAAGCAAGAAGAAGCAAAACAAAGGGAAGAAGAAGAAACAGGGTGAGTCATCCCCTGAAAAAACTTCTTCAAACCCTCCTGGGAATAGGAAACCAAAAAGTCCATGCATGATATGTGATGAGGATCATTGGACAGGCAATTGTCCATACAAAGCTGAGCTAAAAAGGTTCTTCAAAAGTTCGCAAACCTCAGCTGTGTTAACTGATCCGTTTCCAAACCCAGGTCAAAATCTGGTTGATAGTGGAAATGCTTCCCCATCGCAAGTGCTAATGTTGTCGATCTCCAAGCAACAAAATGATGCTTTGATTTCGACAAGGAACAAAGATTACGGGAATCCTCAGCTGTCGAACGAAAAAGGTAAAGATCAACCAAGTAGTTTGACAACAACTTCGACAGAAGTTGTACCACCCATCATTCCTGAATTAACAATAAAACTACCGAAGGGAGTAGTACACAAGTCGACATTTAATCCTCGCGCCAGAGCGACGCAACATTATAATATAGTGGAAGATTTGGCCCAATCGCCATCTGCTATGTCAACTCTTGAAGTACTACAAAATTTCCCATCCCAAAGGCAGGCATTGTTATCGGCTATTGGTGGGGTTGATCCTAAGGATTCCAATCTTGTATCCTTTGACCACAAAGGATACGATCCTCAGTTACCAGCTCAACTAGCTTTCCTTATTCAAGTGAAAGCCCTCAACAAAACTGTTCACCGAACAATTATTGATGAGGGGGCATCTACATGTATCATGTCGATGAGTTGCTGGAAAACTTTAGGGTCTCCAACCTTGTCGCGATCTTCGACGACACTAAAAGCATTCGACGGAAGGACGTACACCCCGTACGGTATCCTAAATAACTTGAAGGTTGAACTAGGGGGAAAAACAGTAGAAATAGATGTTGAAGTCATCGATGGGAATCTTGACTATAACATCCTATTGGGAAGACCATGGATATATGCCATGGCAGCTGTAGTGTCGACTTACTTTAGGAAGATCGCATTCCCTTTTTAAGGAGGGATTACGGTCGTCGACCAACAAAACTTCCTCCCTAATGGTTCACAAGTTACAGGAAGCATTCCCATGATCCATGGAAGCAACCATTCGCTTCAAGATATCGGAGTAGGCCTACTGAAAGACCCCACATTGATGGGAACTTTCGCGCTTCCACCTCCCATCTGTATAGGAGAAATAGCGTTGGTAGCAGCCTGCAACATGATATCTTCTACGAAGGTCGCAGAAGATGATATCAACATGGATCATGCAATGGTTTTGCCCCCAAGCCCAATAGAAATATTGTAGCAATCAATGTTTCGGGCATGGGAGGAGAACCCAAATCAATGCTCCTCAAGCGTTTGGGTAGATAGGTCTAAAGAGAATGGTACCCCATTAAATCCTTGGTCGAAAGTGCATGGGACTGACGAAGGAATCCTACAATCAATGTTGATTGAGGGGACACCATGGAATGATTCCCACCATCGTTCCCTTCTTCCAGATTATGAAGAAGATACTCAACATGACCTCTATCACCCTTCAGTCTTTGAATTCCTATCAAATACTGTAAATACGGTGGATTCCGAGTGAAACTTATCCAATATTGAAGAGACTATAGCCATAAATATCTCGACTAAAACAGATGTTGTAGAGAATATTTATGTCAGCAAAGGATGTTCTCCTTCAGAACTGGAAATATATAACGCTCTTTTTCGCGAGTTCAGAGATGTCTTTGCTTGGTCATATGATGAAATGCCAGGCATTGACTCGAGTATCGTTGAACACGAGATTAAGATGTATCCTGATGTCAAACCAGTAAGACAACGGCTTCGGCAGGTGCACCCCAAGAAAGCCGCTGCCATTAAAGCAGAAGTTGAAAAGCTTCTCCATGCTGGTTTCATCTACCCGGTTCCTCTAACCGATTGGGTATCGAATATTGTCCCTGTTATGAAGAAACAAGGGACGATTAGAGTGTGTGTCGACTATAGGGATGTAAACCAAGCTTGTCCGAAGGACAACTACCCTACACCCTGTTGGCATTATGATGCATGTGTTGTACTTGATGGCAACCCTCTCATAGAAGAATATCTCACTTATGTATAACTGGGTGAATCTTCAGAAGAGATATCAGATGTGACTGATGGAGGACAGCTCAAAGGAATCAGATGATGAATCTTCAGAAGAAATATCAGATGTGACTGATGAAGGACAGCTCAAAGGAATCAGATGATAGTTCTAAGTCAAAGGAATCAGATGATGAATCTTCAGAAGAAATATCAGATGTGACTGATGGAGGACAGCTCAAAGGAATCAGATGATAGTTCTAAGTGTGACAAGTTAGCTTTGCTATCAAGTCCAAAGGGGGAGATTGTTGGCATTATGAGATAAGTGTTGTCCTTGATGGCAAACCTCACTGATGACAAATCATAGTACAGAAGGTCAGCAGCAAGGAATTGATGATCAGACTATAAGAAGAAGAGAAAGTTCATACACGCAGGTTCGTTAAGCCCAAGTCGCGTGTACACGCAGGTTGGCTTCAGCAAAAGCGCGTGTATGTGGAAAAGTACCTTTGGTCCATGGCGGTTATTCCTTGGAAGTTGTGCCTATGGTTTTGGACCTTGGCGTCTCGGCGGACGTGTTGATCCCTAGTTTTGAAGTTGATGGTATTGGATTTCTATGGTTTTGGCTCTTGGTATTGAACAAGGCCTAAGGCTATATAAAGGGAAGGAAATCATTAGGCATGAGTATCTGAAATGTCTTGAATATCTGATGAAGCATTAGATCCAGTATGCAGGGTTATGGGTTGATGATGCATTGCTTGATCTGAGCTAAGGAGAGATCTCACCGGTTGATGGAGAACAAGATCTAAGGAGAGATCGGGATCAAATGGTTTGAAATGAACTATCTTTATGATGCTTATTCTAGATCTACATACTGACGCATGTATTGTTCTATAAGTGTTATGAGTATGACTGATGTCTGGTACAGCTGCAAGTTATGAGAAATTATTTTTAGATCTGTACGCAGGTTGGCTTTGATAAAAGAGCGTATACACGCGGGTTTGATTCATCGAAGTAGCGTATACATTGTAAATCTTAATATTTGAAGTTGCAAATGGATCTGATGGTTATTACAGAGTTCTGTGTCTGCTCTGTGTTCTGGTGACTGTTGTTAACAGGGTTTCAGTGATTCAGAGTTTGATGATTGTTTTGAGCCTCAATGATAGTTATGGGTCCAGTATGAAAATTGGATGAAAAGTGGCCTTTCAGATTATGTGTTGTGCTTCAGTGTATCCAGTCTGAAAATTGATGAAACGTGGTACCTGGAGGTGAGAAGATTATAGGCAAGCACCTACGTACTAGTATCTAAGCTAGTACAAAAGCTAAAGGAGATCTTTGGAGCATTGTAGCAGGTAGCAGCCTGCGTACTAGTAAATGGATCGGCTAGTACAAGAGCAAAGGGGGTTGTAGCTCCCGTACTGGTATAAGACTGCACCAGTACAAATATTGTAAAAGGTTTTTCTTATTAAGAAGAAGATTGAGATGACTTGCAGCAGGTGGTTTTCACCCACATTGGGTTTCCACCTTATATCTTTGTGTTCATGTGTGTGGCTCTTGTGTGATGTTCTGTTCTGTTATTCTGCACCTGTTTACTGTTAATATGCTTAATAATGATCTGATGCATTTACTGAAGATTAAGCTAACTGAATTATAAGATCTCTGGATATACGCGAGTTTCATTAGACACAGTAGCGTGTACACGCGGGTTCACTTAATTGAAGTAGCGTATATGTTTCTGAGTATGAAATTTAAAAGTTTGATTGATCTGATAATACTGATTCACCCCCCCTCTCAGTATTATTTCCAACAATTGGTATCAGAGCAGGTCCTTTGATAGAAGCTTGATCGCTTGAAGGAGATCCGTGGAACAATGGGAAAGAAGCTTAAGAAGAAAGCTCATAAGAAGAAGAAGACATCTCAGAAGGACTATGACAGTGGGAGAATCGATTGGGGATTAGGTATAAGAGGCTCTTCAGATTCAGAATCAGATTCAAAATCATTATCAGGTATGAATGTGTTATCCTCTGATGTTCCTGCTATATTTCCTTGTGAAAATGATGGAAGTGATAGTGAAACTACTGAACATGCTTTTATGGGTGAGCAAGAAAAGTGTCAAATAGAGGCAATGTTTAGAAGGCTTGCAGACAAAGTTAAAGATCAACAAGATCTATTGAACAAAAGGGAATGTGCTTTCAAAGAAGAAGTTACCAAACTAAAGGCCCAACTAGAAGAAGGAAACAAGGTAAGAAAGCTTCTCAAGGACAAGGAAGACCAATGTCAAAAATTGCAGCATGAAGTGACATCATTAAGAAAAGAAGTCAACGAAAGAAGCACAACCATCAAGAAACTCAAAGATAGATCCAGCTACTATGAAAATCTTGAAGCTACAGTCCTCTCACTAAAAGGAGATCTTGAAGAATCAAAGAAGCAGAATACAGATCTACTCCAAGCTATTGCAAAACAAGAAAACGAAGCCACTAGCTTAAAATCTCAACTAGAATGTGCCTTCCGAGTTCGTCAAATGCAGCAGGATCTGAATGAAGAACAAGAAAAGGAGATTCTCAGACTAAGGCATCAGTTGGAAGAAGGAAGGAAATATGGAGAAGACATGAAGAAGCAATGTCTAGAAAAAGAGGAACAACTTCAAGTTGAGGTAAATATCTTGAAAGGTAAAATAGAAGAAAAGAATAAGCTTTTACGATTTCAAGATAGTTCTAAAGTCTTGGATGATATTCTTAGTAGTCAAAGGTCCCCTGCTATAAAGACTGGTCTTGGTTTCCATGAATCTGTTGAAGGTGAATCTAGTTCACAAGGTGAGGCAAGGAACTCTAAAGAGAAATCCAAAATGATCAACAAGGAGATGAAAGGTCAATCTCATCATCAACCAAGGAAAGAAAGTCTTCAAAGAAAATCTTTTACTCCTCCTATGAATAATATTGAATGTTATGTATGTCATAATCTTGGACATGTTGCAGCTAGATGTAGAAGAAGAAGAGTTCAAGACTATTATGCGGACAGGTCATCTCAATCAAGGTACTTTAATGGATATTGCTTTGCTTGCAATATGTATGGTCACAAAGCTGCTGATTGCTACAGGAGGAATATGAAACATGTAAGATGTTATACATGTAACAAGCTTGGACATATAGCAAAGGAATGCATGAACAAAGGATGGACATCACACCGAAAGGAGAAAACCTCATCACACTTGAAGATATGGAGGAAGAAGGAAGTACAGTCAGCACAATGTACTGAGACACAGCACAGCACAGACATATCAGACTCAGGGGGAGCTGAAAGTGTAAACCTTCAGTGTCCTGAATCTCATACGCAAGTTCCTTAAAGAGAAGTCGCGTATATATGCGAGTTAGACACTGCAAAGTCGCGTATATGTCAGTTTGAGGAAAAGCAGTGGGGACAGGATCAGAAAAAGGATCTGATATGATTCAGTCTATTATTTGCTCTATTGGTTAATAGCTACAGTCTGCTGAGGATGTGTGGAAATGTTTTGTTACTTGTATGATGTCTGGAAGTGTTTTGATCCTAACTTGAGGATGAAGATGTTTTGATGCTTACTGCGGATATATGCATGATCAGATCTAACAAATGGCACTGGTTGAGGGGGAGCATATGCCTTTAGTAATTCATTGTTGGCATTATGGTTAATAATCCTTGGTGATGATTCTTATATGGATAAATGATATATCTTGCTATGATATGATGTTGTGAGTTGTCTATGATAAACTCTCATATGATTCTTGAAGTTACATAGAAGATGTTCAGATCAGATTTATGGTTGATTCTTTGATGATGCATGTATGGTGCTTACATGGTGATCTTCATAAGAACAAGGAGAAGTACAAAGCTTGAATACACATCTTCCTCACTTGATGATGAGTCACTTATATACTGCTGTTGTCATATGCATAAAGATCATACAGTTATGATGCAGGCACTCATGTGGATAAGGATTGTTGCTGTTGATGATATCAAGAAGTTTTGTCAAATGAGCTTGAGCTCAAGATACATAGTGCTGACACATGGATGACTACTCAAAGTTGCTTTATTGGAGACATGGTGATGAGTTCTTATCTATATGATGATAGGTTGATACTTACATATGATGATTGATGCAGATGTTCCCAAGAAATGATACTTGGAGCTTGTAGATCTTGACGTTGATGTAATGGCTATGGTGGTTTCACATGTAATGTGAATGATTTCATGATGATGTTTAAAAGGAGGAGTTGACATCTATGTTCAGACACACCTTGCTGCAGGACATTTACAGGTTGTTGATATGGAAATTTGTGTACGCGTGCTGTTTAAAGGATATTCGCGTGCATACGCGGTTTTACAAGAGGATAGTCGCGTATATGGTATACGCGTGTTGCGTAAGGGATATCCGCGTATATACGCTTGTTTATGTGTATACAGTCGCGTATATGGAGTTTTGAAGAAAATCAGCAGGGACAGATGTTGGTTGCAGAGAGTCTGATATGGGTCTGACAGAGATCATCTGGCACAGGTTCAGGGGGAGCAGATAATCTTCCAATGATGCATTGTTGGCATTATCTTAAAGTTTTTGGTTCTGGTTCACTTTTGTTGTTGGTTTCAGATGGAACAAAGGCGAAAGGAGAACAGAAGGATCTCTTGGTTGTTGATCTGAATGGTGATTATCAGATGCTGCTGGTGACTTTCATAAGTCTTGGTCTAGTTCTTACGTCTCTATGTCATATATCTCTTTTGTGGTATCTCTTTCATGGTGTCAAGGTCATGTAACGGCCTATTTTGGTTTCCCCACTATGCCTGGGATGATTGATGCAATGTGTTTGGTTGTCAGATGTAAATTTTTGTATCCCCACTTGGTTGGGTGGATGAGTCATTTTCTTGTTTATCCTCACTTAGTTGAGAGATGGATGTATGTATGAGTCCTAAGTGATAGGAAGGTCTTTTATGATGTATAGAGTCATGTTCTTTTTGAAGAACATCTTTTGTAGACCTTGCTTACAGTCAGGGAGAGCATGATCAGCACACTTCAGCAAGAACAGAGATTCAGCATGTACTCAGAGGGAGCATGGACAGATTGGTACACCTTGACATATACAAAGGGGGAGACTATTCAGAGATTTCAGCAGGTACTCAGGGGGAGTATGGACAGTGGAATGATTCAGCAAAGGAAGAGAATATCTTGGTCCACCCTTTGCCCTTGATGTCAAAGGGGGAGAGTGATTTGGTGTTGTTGCCATCAAGTCCAAAGGGGGAGATTGTTGGCATTATGATGCATGTGTTGTACTTGATGGCAACCCTCTCATAGAAGAATATCTCACTTATGTATAACTGGGTGAATCTTCAGAAGAGATATCAGATGTGACTGATGGAGGACAGCTCAAAGGAATCAGATGATGAATCTTCAGAAGAAATATCAGATGTGACTGATGAAGGACAGCTCAAAGGAATCAGATGATAGTTCTAAGTCAAAGGAATCAGATGATGAATCTTCAGAAGAAATATCAGATGTGACTGATGGAGGACAGCTCAAAGGAATCAGATGATAGTTCTAAGTGTGACAAGTTAGCTTTGCCATCAAGTCCAAAGGGGGAGATTGTTGGCATTATGAGATAAGTGTTGTCCTTGATGGCAAACCTCACTGATGACAAATCATAGTACAGAAGGTCAGCAGCAAGGAATTGATGATCAGACTATAAGAAGAAGAGAAAGTTCATACACGCAGGTTCGTTAAGCCCAAGTCGCGTGTACACGCAGGTTGGCTTCAGCAAAAGCGCGTGTATGTGGAAAAGTACCTTTGGTCCATGGCGGTTATTCCTTGGAAGTTGTGCCTATGGTTTTGGACCTTGGCGTCTCGGCGGACGTGTTGATCCCTAGTTTTGAAGTTGATGGTATTGGATTTCTATGGTTTTGGCTCTTGGTATTGAACAAAGCCTAAGGCTATATAAAGGGAAGGAAATCATTAGGCATGAGTATCTGAAATGTCTTGAATATCTGATGAAGCATTAGATCCAGTATGCAGGGTTATGGGTTGATGATGCATTGCTTGATCTGAGCTAAGGAGAGATCTCACCGGTTGATGGAGAACAAGATCTAAGGAGAGATCGGGATCAAATGGTTTGAAATGAACTATCTTTATGATGCTTATTCTAGATCTACATACTGACGCATGTATTGTTCTATAAGTGTTATGAGTATGACTGATGTCTGGTACAGCTGCAAGTTATGAGAAATTATTTTTAGATCTGTACGCAGGTTGGCTTTGATAAAAGAGCGTATACACGCGGGTTTGATTCATCGAAGTAGCGTATACATTGTAAATCTTAATATTTGAAGTTGCAAATGGATCTGATGGTTATTACAGAGTTCTGTGTCTGCTCTGTGTTCTGGTGACTGTTGTTAACAGGGTTTCAGTGATTCAGAGTTTGATGATTGTTTTGAGCCTCAATGATAGTTATGGGTCCAGTATGAAAATTGGATGAAAAGTGGCCTTTCAGATTATGTGTTGTGCTTCAGTGTATCCAGTCTGAAAATTGATGAAACGTGGTACCTGGAGGTGAGAAGATTATAGGCAAGCACCTACGTACTAGTATCTAAGCTAGTACAAAAGCTAAAGGAGATCTTTGGAGCATTGTAGCAGGTAGCAGCCTGCGTACTAGTAAATGGATCGGCTAGTACAAGAGCAAAGGGGGTTGTAGCTCCCGTACTGGTATAAGACTGCACCAGTACAAATATTGTAAAAGGTTTTTCTTATTAAGAAGAAGATTGAGATGACTTGCAGCAGGTGGTTTTCACCCACATTGGGTTTCCACCTTATATCTTTGTGTTCATGTGTGTGGCTCTTGTGTGATGTTCTGTTCTGTTATTCTGCACCTGTTTACTGTTAATATGCTTAATAATGATCTGATGCATTTACTGAAGATTAAGCTAACTGAATTATAAGATCTCTGGATATACGCGAGTTTCATTAGACACAGTAGCGTGTACACGCGGGTTCACTTAATTGAAGTAGCGTATATGTTTCTGAGTATGAAATTTAAAAGTTTGATTGATCTGATAATACTGATTCACCCCCCCTCTCAGTATTATTTCCAACACACCCTTCATCGACCAGATAATTGATGAATGCGCCGGATGTGAAATATTTTCATTTATGGATGGATTTTTCGGGTATAATCAAATAAATATCCACCCACAGGACCAGTCAAAGACTGCATTTATTTGTCCATGGGGCACATTCGCTTATCGAAAATTACCCTTTGGTTTAAAGAACGCAGGGGAGACGTTTCAGAGGGCAATGAATTATGCCTTCCATGACATCAAGAACATCGTTCAACCATATCTCGACGACCTTCCGGCTCATTCGCGAAAGCGGACTGATCATCCGCAGCATTTAAGAGCGATATTTCTACGTTGCCGACACTACAAGATAAGACTCAATCCGCACAAATGTGTGTTTTGCGTCGGTTCTGGTCGTTTACTTGGCTTTGTAGTCTCTAAGGATGGGATTCGTCTCGACCCTTGCAAGGTTCAGGCAATCATTAATTTGCCTCCACCTTCAAATTTGCTTCAGATTCAGAAACTCCAAGGGAAAGCAAACTTTCTGAGGAGGTTCATTCCAAATTACGCAGAACTTGCTAAAGGTTATACTCGTCTTTTGAAAAAGGATGTACCTTTTGTCTGGGATCAGGTGGCGCAAGCTTCCTTTGATGCTCTGAAAGATTCTCTAGTAAAAGCATCATTAATGTATGCCCCAGACTATCAAAGAGATTTTAACCTGTATCTGGCTGCAGCAGATACGACCATTGCGATGGTATTAGTTCAAGATGTCGATGGAATTGAACATCCTATATATTATTTAAGTAAAAAATTGAATGATACAGAAAGCAAGTATTCTTATGTTGAAAAACTAGCGCTTGCAGCTGTTCAAGCGATTCAAAGATTTCGACATTATGTCCTCTTTCAGAAAACTACCATTTTATCAGATTGCAACCCCATGACTTATATACTGTCGCGACAGTTGCTGGGGGGAAAATATTCAAAATGTATAGCGATCCTTCAAGAGTTTGATTTGGAATTTGTAAAATCCAAATCAAAGAAAGCTCTAGTTTTCGCAGAATTATTGTGCGATGTCCCATCGTCGTCCAACGATGAAACATCCGAAGAATCAGTCGTGGATGAGAATTTGTTTCTGATATCTACAAGCAATGAGTGGTATGGAGATATCATAATTTATCTCCAAACCCAAAAGTTCAGGCCTAACACCTCTCACTCTGAACAGAAACGTATACGATACCAAGCTAAAGACTACATGATCGTCGGTGATAAGCTTTACCGTCGTGGTATCGATACAGTTCTGAGGAGGTGCCTCACCCATGAGGAGGCCGAAAAAGCCCTGAATGAGTGTCATTCAGGCGCGTGTGGGGGGCATCAATCTGGATATGCAACAGCACAAAAAATCTTACGAGCAGGATACTTCTGGCCAACCATGTTCAAAGATTGCATAACCGCAGTCAGAAGTTGCCATGCATGTCAGATTTTTGATAGCAAAACCAGAAGACCACCCGCAACTTTACAGCCAATAGTTGCTGTTGGGTCTTTCGCCAAATGGGGCATCGATTTCATGCAATGTAACCCCACCTCGACCGGGGGGCATGGGTATATTATAGTCGCCATTGACTATTTTACCAAATGGGCCGAGGCGATGCCTACATTGGATAACACTGGTGAAACAACTGCCCTTTTCTTTTTCAATCATGTAGTCGCCAGGTTCGGCGTACCACAGGCTATAGTTACAGATCATGGATCGCATTTTCGCAATCACATGATGGTTGAATTAGCTGCCAAACTAGGGCTATCTCACGACAGCTCTACCCCGTATTATCCGCAAGCCAACGGACAAGTTGAAGCGATCAACAAGGTCCTGAAGCGTATGTTGCAAAGGATGATCGGAGTTCACAAAAGAAGGTGGCACCTAATCCTGTACTCAGCCTTGTGGGCTTATCGAACATCGGTAAGGAATGCAACCGGGTTCACACCCTTCCAACTGGTGTATGGCCTGGAAGCAGTCTTACCAGTCCAGTGCGAAATTTCGTCTCTTAAACTCGCGATCGATCTCCTCCCCGGAACTTCAGAAGAAGAGGCCCGTTTCTTGGAATTAATCCAATTGGATGAAACCCGTCGTGACGCCGCTTTGGCTAACGAAGCCCATAAGAAACGAGTCAAGGCGTAGTTCGACAAAAATGTCAAACCCCGTGTCTTCTCAGAAGGTGACTTGGTCTTGCTTTACGACCAAGAATCCGACAAATTGGGAGCAGGTAAATTTAATTCTTTATGGATGGGCCCCTATATTGTTAAACGAGTGTTAGCAAAAGGAGCCTACGAGTTAATGGATTATGACGGAATCCCACTGGCGCAACCCTGCAATGGGTTGTACCTCAAGCGTTACTATGCTTAAATAGTAACCTGTGTGCTTTTGTTGTATTTTGTTTTCGCTAAAGTGTTTGTTTTGGTCGAGTAATCCACCTTTTTACATTTATTGCAGATGTCGAACCTTTCTGAGACATGTGTGGGTTATGCTGACGGAGCGAGTTGTAGTTCGCGGAACCTGTCCTCCGCGGCCTGGGCCATTTTTGATCCAAGCGGCGAGTTAGTGAGTTTCAAAGGTGTGTGTATTGGGAAATCAACCAATAATATCGCTGAGTATAGCGCGTTGATAGAACTACCCTCTGATGCCATCACCCATGGTATACGCCGACTAATCGTCAGGCTAGACTCACAACTCGTGATACTGCAACTCAATGGTATATATTCTGTCCGCAATCCATCTATTCATCATATGTTTCTAAGGGTTAAGATTTTGGAAAGACAGTTTGATTTAATACCAACATATTTCCAGGAACTTAAACACATTAACCGACTCATTAGCAAACTATGTGTTAGATAGACATTTGCGACATTTATAAAAGAAATGCATCATCAATGTTGTACAAGTGGATCATATAACTCAACCAGAATAAACCCCGAAAATCAAAATATATATATAAAAGCTGTTTATCGTTTACACATAATGTTCTGTAACCAAGAAAAAATTGGTCGCATGACCCAAAAAACTCAAAAATGCTAGGGGGCACCCTAGCCTAGTGATGCTCATGATAGCACGTCACGGCTTGTGCAATCATGCGCAAGAGACGAGTCCATCGTCTAGGCACACCAGTAGTATGCCGCTGCAACTGTAAAGGTAACTCGTCGATCCGTACATCCGGAATACCAAGAGTAAGGCTCTCAACCTGCTCCTGCACAGCTGTAAGGGTCTCGGCCACGTCAAGGTCGTGAAGAATAACCCTCCCAGCAGGCTCCCCTGCTGGGGCAGCGACTGGCGCTCTCGGGCGAACTGCTGGACGAACAGGACCAACATCTGCATGCACACAAGAGTTTGATTAAAGTCTTGACAGAATAAAGCACAGAAACATTATGAATAAAAACAGTAAACAGTGATATGGTCGAAGATTTTACCAATAGCGCCCCACTGTTCGCCATCCAGTAATACCAAATCTGGATCACCTCGGAAATCCATGCCAACATATGGATACTCGGAATAGACCATCTCCTGACGCTCGAACCACCTGAAGAAGATATCAGTGAAAGTAATCTGAGATTGACCAGCATGCCTAGACATGTGATCAACCCATCTCTGCATGCGTGGCTCGGTAGGAGAAGGCAAGTCGAGTGCAATATACTGAGGCTGCATCAGTGGTATCTTTTCCAAGGCAAAGGCAGTCAAAATAGAACCAAATCCAAAGTTCTTCAGCTTCCCGTCCTTTACCTTGGTCAACTGACTCTTCATCTGAAGAAGTACTGCATGACACCAGTTGAATACTTTCGGTTGGAGACACTCCAAGGCGTGCTGCACATAAGATCTATTGGCGACATGAAGAGATGCATTACCGGCCATCCTACCAATAGTATACAGAATGGACCTGAGAGACCTGTTAGTAATCTCACGGATAACGACCTTGCCATCCCTGCTCGGCTGAGATCCTTCCCTACAATACTGGCGGACATAGTCTCTCACGGAATCATTCCCTCGGGCCGAACCTGACAAAGAAATGGGGGCACCCCGCCTTGGCAACCCAGTCAAGAAGTAAATGTCCACTATGGTCAAGGGGATGGATTTGCCCCTAATCTGGAATACTTGGTTGATGGGATCCCAAGCATCAAGCATATACTGCAGTAAGGAAATCTGTGCTCTGATACTAGAGATACGGAAGAATTTCAGCAGGCCACAGTTCCGCAGCGCGTTCACCGTGACAGGATCATGGAGGGAAATCATGTCCTCTTCTTCATGTTCTCGTTCTCGCCATGTAAGGGCCATTTTTCTCAAAGGTCCCTGCAAAACAAACAAGAGAAAGAGTAAGATCCGGGATTTGATGAGAAACTGGCAAAATTTCATCAAAAACTGTGCAACAAAACCAGTTTTCTGTGCCCAACACAGGTAGCAAGTGTTCCACCTACATTGAAGGTCAAACTGCCTTAAGGCAGCTTGACATTCAACGCAGGTTTTGAGTGAACCACCTGCGCTGATGGCAGGGCGCCCTAACAAAACCCCAGGTGCTCAGGGAGACAGGGAAACAGGCACATAATGGAAAAATGAAACCATGAAAAGAAAGAGCTAGGGTTTAGCTCCTACCTGGTCCAGACGGCGCCGAGAATCGTCCACAGAATCTCCCGAAATCAGCTGGTGAAAATCAAGGGGGAAGAGGCACCTCCAAAGCTCCAACAAACCAAGTTCAAATGAAATGGTAAAATGAGAGGTAAAAACACTTTTTAATTGCTTTTTATGTAGTTCAAAGCGAAATATTAGGGTTTTAATCTCATTTTCAAACAAATGTTATTCATTTCTAACTAAGTTTGATGCAGCAATTGAGAATGCAGTACTATCTTTGAAAAGGGCTAAGCTAGTTATGGTAAAAAATCAAAATTTGACCATATAATCGAGCAGTTTTAGCATAAAGTTCATGCTCGTTAAAAAATAAACGCAAGATCCGAGCAGTTTTAACGCGGACTTCATGCTCGTTAGAAAATAAACATAAGCACCACCCGGTAAATAACCACTGTGAATGTAACTTTATCAGCCATTATAGCCTTGGTCGTGTTTGCACCGTCACCTCCACTTTTCATTTGGCCGAACAGTTTCTCCCACCACATATCCTCCACACTCGGCTCCTGCGGGTGGACCCCCTGCTTCCACACAATCCACCCCTCCATAACCCTTGTGAATTACATCTTCGGGTTCTAATGGATCTCTATGTTGTAATATAGAACTCATTGTTGAACTCATCGAGATCTTATTAAAAAAAAATTGCCCCAACTGGAAATGCTTTTTTAGTATAAGTTCACCTCCATATGATTGTTTACCCATTTTGAGGAACAGCTGCGAAGAGTGATTTCACCTAGCCATCCTTGTGACACTGCCGTGATTGGAAAATTCCAACCTGTACCTGGAATCAGTTGCTAACCCTGTTTATCACTCGTTCCTCAAAAGACGAGTCTTCTTTAAGCTCTTTTCAACTGACTCGTAAAATATGAAAAGATTGCCGAGTCCTTGGCCTTCCAGCTCGTTAAAGGGACAAGAAGTGCTATCCCTCCTCTAGATTTTAATCTTTTTGGACCTGAGGGATTATTGCACAAAAAGATCGAGCGCTTGTTTTGTTCGGCTCGTTAAAACTATCGAAAACTCATCCCTTCTGTATTGTTTTATACTTTTTCGGACTTAAGGGATTAGATGACGAAAAAGGAATTTTGGAGTTAACTTTATGTACCTTTTCAGACTCTCTAAAAATGAAAAGGACTGAGTTATCTTTGTTGTTAGACTCGTTAAAATCACTAAATAGCGACAAACTTGTCTTTAGACGAGAACGAGTTTCACTATCGCTAGGCTCGTTAAAACATAGCGATGGGCTTGCCCGAAGGGCAGGTTATAGAACAAGCATATGTTATCCTCCTCAAGCTTGACAAAAATAAATAGGTACTGGTCAGCAATGACTGGGGAAAAATTGGGAGAAACTCAAGAAAACTTTGATGGTAGCAAGTCGCTCTTGAACATGACACTTTTCCTCCGTACCACAATCGGGTTGGGTTGTTTCATTCACTGGTCACATCACCATGGTATCGCCATACCATCCATAATTGGGGTAATGCTACCGATCCATCGCATCAGTGTCGCCATATGTTCAAGAGAAGTCGTTCAGAAAGAGTCAACCGTGTCCCATCCACTGCCATACATTATCCTTCATCCGTTCATGACCGCCACCCTGAATCATATGTCACAGATCGTTTTCACCTCCATCAAAATCATTAGCTCCGATCCGTGTCACTGATGTGGGATTCATTAAGGCCCTCCTTTGACGGATCGCTTCTTGTCGACATCAGCTCATTATCCAAGAAGTTGATCTAGGAACAACCCCTTCAGTACTTTGAAGCTTGCATGCCTCAATGGCAAGTTTCTCACTTCTGGCGACAGGTATACATCAATGACCTTCGACCAAAAGATTTTGCGTGGTGTTCGACGCCAAGTCCTTTATTCACACCACGTGAATTGTACTGCAGTACCTTGAGGGTCATTATCATTATCGGTGATTCCTCTCGCGCTTGTTAACGGTGTACCTCATTGACCGGTAATCAAGCGATGTCTTTCCATGTTCGACTTCAAAACAATTCTCACATGGATCGACTTGTACTTAGAGTGAAGATCGAACGAGTTTGAAGACCCCGGATCTAGTTTCATCCATCGGGGCTGCGATATATATTCAGGAAAGATAAAGACATTTGACATGTACATCATTGCAGCAGATAATCATCCTACTCAAAGGATGATAATTTCATCAAAATTATCAGTCTACCATCAGACGGTTGTCTATGCTATGTACAGAAAAATGAATTTATAAAGCTGAACATGGGAATGCCCGCCTCAGCTAGATCATGAAAGCAGTATGAAAAATAATGTATTGTATTGTATCTTATTACAGGTCTCCTCCCAGCATTAGATGAACTTCGGACCCTCCTGGATAAAGCATTTCACCCGATAAACGGCCTCATACTTTAGGGGGCAACTGTTATAGACATTTTTGTACCTTACAGCATTGAGCATGAAATGTCCATAATCTAAGGGATCCAAAGTCCCTAAAAATGTTGTTCCTACCCCTAGAGGAACAAGGCTAACAAACCACAGCAATTCACAGAAGTTCTCCACCAGAAACTGCTCAAAAACAAGTCAATTCAGGATCATGTCAATGGCTCCACTGACCATCTGCGCTGAATGTCAATGGAAACACTGGCTACCTGCGCTGAATGTCAAAGCCAACACTGGCTACCTGCGCTGAGCGAGAGTGGACATGTGGCATGCTCATTTCTCAAGGTGTCAAAACCCAGGAAGCTTCCAAAACGACACTTGCCTCAGGGAATTCGACTGGTGATGAGTAAGAGGTTCCAAATCTCCAAGTGGAAGCAAGAACCTCCAAGTGGAATCAAGAACTGATAGAGGGAGAGGACACTAGTCAGATCTCAAGCTGACTCATCCTCTCTCCAAAACATCTATATATATAGATCTCTCCTCCATGAGATCTAGAGGCTGGAATTTTGTTATTGCAAAGAATTGCTGTTGGTTTGAGACTGGAATCATTGGGTGCTTAATGCTTTGAAGGGAGGTGAAGATAGGAATTCCATTTTGCTGGGAAGGAGATGCTGGATTGGAGCCCTCTGGGTTGTATCTCTTCTTGAACCTTATTATTCATCAATAAAGCTATCTTGGTTTCTCCTATATAATGATGTATCTTTGATGTATGATTGCATTAGTGTATTTGGTTTATTTCTAATCCGGAATCAGTTATGAATGTGAATATCTATCTTTGTGTAGTGTTCTTCTCTTGTCGCAAGTAGCTGTTCTCTTGTCGCAAGTAGCTGTTCTCTTGTCGCAAGTAGCTGTTCTCTTGTGATCTTGCAGAGACCTGTTGAAGCTGGGTGAGTGAGAAGGCAAGTAGCTGTGAACACCCAAAGAGAAGAGGATCTGGATCGAGGGACAAACGGAAGACACCGTTTAGTCCATCCATCTCTCTTCATTCTTAATTCATAAAGGAAGAATACTAGAATAGCTGTCTCTGTTTGTTGCTAAGGCACTGTCACACCTTAGGTGGATAGGATCGTCCTGCATAGGCATTTTTCCCCATAACAATTGACCAAGTACATGAAAGGAAATAGTACTGTTAACATTTGCCTCCATTTCAATCAGAACTGTGGAAAATGAGCAGGAAAATGGAATGTTTCTTAATGATTGGAAGATATATGCTGTGTCCTTTGTTAACAAAAAAATATTAATAAGTACTCTGATTAGGGTTGCATAGAGATGCTTTCTATTTCCAAGGATCCTTAGATTGACTTTATGTTAATCAATGTGTTTCTTATTCATAGCTCAGTTAGAAAATACCATCTTTATATATTTAGTTAAATTGGATGAGAAAATATAAAGAGAGATATGAAAGAAAAGGCAAACCTGCAAATTTTGTTATGCTAATAGCGAACCTAATGGAAGAGTATCCAAAACACATAGTGGTTGTAGTGTTCGAGAGCCATGCAATTTCTTGCAAGGTTGACAAGTGAGATAATATAAGCTTTAACACATTAAACATAACCATGTATAGATTGCTTGGTATGTGACAACAAACATTTTTCCCTTGTTCATGAAATCATGCCGTCTTTTCTATTGTTCTAATACACCAACAATAATTAGATTTCACTAGATATCAATATCGAGCCCAAGCACATAGGAAGACCTTGTAGCCACTTAGTGCAAAAATCAATATATCATAATTTGTCTTGTGAAAAATGACCATAGTATAAATGTAAAGAAAAAAAGCTCAAAAAGTAAAAGAGTAAAACATGTTCTGAGTTAGTTACCGAAGAACCCATAGTAATAACCATATTCTGTCAACGTTTCAAATCCCAACAGGGATCCATCATCAAGACTATTTTTCAAGTAAAACATGTTCTTTATGACTTGTTGGTTTACCTAGAAATGATCTTCACATCATCCCTATTTTTATAGTTTCTGGATGCAGTGATCTAGCGTGATAACTTGTAACATTCTGCAAGTAGAAAAACAATATAATGCACAACCCATAAGAAAGGCAGTAGAATGGATTATTTGCAAAAGCACATGATAAAATAAATGCTAATATTGAAAATCACAAAATTATAGGGAAAATTATCCATGATGAGATTAATCATCATATTAACATTAAAATATTAAAATCTGTAATGCATGAAGACTAATTCCAGCTTCAAAAATGACTGCATTATTAACTGTATCATAAGTATTTGTATGCATAATACCGATGTACTGAGTACATCAAATGTTAGATTAGTTTACTCGAAGTGTATTTGTTAAAACTTTCCAATAATGTTAAATAATAGGTAAGAAGCGCCTAAAAAATGCATACCCCTTTATTCATAAATTTATGCTTTTCTGTTCTCTTAGTCATTCATTTTTTTGAAGTGTGTGGCATGTGTTTTCAATTGTCATTGAGCTCAACTCATTGGTTCATTGATAATATTGGAACAAGAAGAACAAGAGACTAAAGAGCAATTGTAGACACATTTTCTGTTACAATCCGTAAATCTGTTTTAAAATGCTCATTTGACATATGTTTCTTGATCGTTGTATTCATGGAAATAACAATGTCTACGTCGAATTCAGGGCTAAATGAAACTAAATTAACATTGGACATAGTTCTTTTGTGCTTAATGAATAAATGGTTAAAACACTTGATTCAATGATTCAAGGGATTTCAATATTTCAAAAGTAGGTGAGTTCAAACATAGAAGTTTACTGATATTTTTATCAATGATACTGATTCCATATTGTTACAGTCAAAGCATAGAGTCTAAAGTGACACGAGAGATCAAAAATAAGAAATCACGTCACCAATGATTGACAAATTTCTCAATCTCTTTTTTTACAATATATCTAGAGTACTGAATTGCATATGTTAAATAATAAATACACAAAATACCTAAGACAATATTGTTAGGTAAAACTCTACATTAGTTAGAGAATAAAATTTGTCATATGTCCAAGTAAAATTGATTCTATAGGTCAATGAAAATTTTATCATAAGAGTTCAAAGGTCAAAATAAATAATATATTTATTATTCATAGCTATGACATTGTGTTACAAAAAATGGATCATTGACTCCAAATAATACACACGTCCTTCACCATTCACCAAAGATTCATTATCACAGGCAAAACATTGAAACTATTAACATGTGCTATGATAAATAACATGTGCTATTTTATTTATTTATTTTTATTTTATTTTATTTATTTATTTATTATTATTATTATTTTTCCTGGAAGATTTGAAATATGCAAACAAAAAGAGAGAACAAATATGTCTCAATGCTCCTGTAGAGGTCTTTTTTTGACACAAAACATTTCAATGAACATGTACATAAATTAAGCAATTGAGATACTTGTAGTTTTTTTATTTTTATTTTTCCTTAACACAACACAATTTCAGAATTTACGAAAAATGAGAATTCAAGTTAATATCACAATAGTGGAAAGAAAAGCACATGTATGTATATAATATGCTATAATAATTTTTTTGGAATTATACGATATGATTGTGAAACTGAGATATTATGGTCCTATTAGCAAAATGATACATTGGGTTGGAATTTTTTTTTGAAAGAACAAGTCCTTGTAGTAACTATGCACACTGGTTTCCATCTATGTCTCACGAAAAACAAGCAAAAAATTATTGAGCACCATAGTCGAAGCATCTAGCATAAATAAAACCACAATATTCCTATATTATAGTTAAATTTGCAATTTTTTTTTCCTGAGTTGAAATGCATTTTAAGAATAAACAAAAAAAACAAGAAAACAAAAATGAGATACAAATTTTCTTAATTCATTGCACAATAAATTTGTAATTGTACAAAATTGCAACAAAACACTATAT
The DNA here is from genome assembly GCA_031772625.1 of Pinus tabuliformis. Lineage (NCBI taxonomy): Eukaryota > Viridiplantae > Streptophyta > Pinopsida > Pinales > Pinaceae > Pinus > Pinus tabuliformis. The sequence continues at coordinate 669,070,364 of CM062806.1, read as the reverse complement.
AGCTCAGAAAACAAGAACAAAAAAGTTAATAATCAAATGAACACAACATGAAAAACAATTATGCAAATAGGAAAATAAAGAGGATTTGATGTATGGGAAAATAAAACCATAATACAAATATCTCAATTCTCCTGTAGTGCCTTTTTTTAACACAACATTTAATTGAGCATACACAAAAATGAAGACATTGATACACATGCAACTCTTTTTTTCCCTTTCTTTTTTTCCTAACACAATACAATTCCAGAATTCACAGCAAATGGGAATCCAAGTTAATATTTCAACAGTGGAGAGCAAACGATCGACTTAAATATAATATGGTATGAGAAGTATTTTTGAGTTACATTATATTAATGTGGAACTGAGATATTATGTTCTTATTAACAAAAACAAGATCATATCCTGGCAATTTTTTTGATATAACATAAATATTATATTGCATAATGTGCATCTTGGTCTTTGTTTTCATTTGAAACACGAAAATATGTTTGATTCAAAAGTTACAGGAAAAATAAAATAAAAACTAGTTTTATATATATATAAATCTTGATTGAGGTATTGTAGCAAATATCGAGAGAGTACTTTTTGTGTTTTGTAATTCTAGAACCTGCAATAAAAGAAAAACTATACACTATTGTTGTTGCAAGAATTTATGAATTATGAGTTGGGGAAATTCAAGGAGTAAAAATGGAAAGATGAAGAATATGTGTTTTTTATGTTTTTTGTTTTTGTTTTTGTTTTTTATTTTTGTTTTTTGTTTTGTTTTGTTTTGTTTTTTGTTTTTGTTTTGTTTTGTTTTTGTTTTTTTTGTTTTTTTGGTCAAAACTCTTTTATCTCAACAATAATGTTGTTAATTGTTAAAGTAAAAAGACATCGGAAAAAGAAGTTTTCATAAATTGAAAACTCTATATGATATGCTTTGTGCGTATTGCTGAAAGCTTGTTTTAGCAATAACTGGGCAATGTTCTTTTAGGTGCAACATTTGCAACATACAATTAATTTTGCATCTATCTGTTTCTAGTGTGCATCCAACACTGTGCTCATATTTAATGCTGTGTTATCTCCACAGATTGTGCATTTATCTATGTTTGGATGATTGCGTTGTATGCATTTATTGCAAGTTGACTAAAAAGGAGGAGAGAAAACATATTTGGATTTCAACATTCCTTCGATATGTTATTTATTTTTCTTCAGAAAATTGAATTGTTAGGTTCAAATATGTATCATCAAAATGTAATATTTTGTACATCAAAGTAAAAATATTTTTACTTGAACAAAGAAGCTATTAGGAAACATACCTGTGTTCTTGACATGACAAAATATAATAGATGCGCTCTTGCAAATTCATCATTCATTGCCTTAACACAATTTCCTGATCCAGAGCGCAATTGTTGACTGCCTTTCACATCATTTCTAACAATGTTTTTGAACAAATAGAGCGGAATCGTATTTGATGGCAATTCATACTGTATTTTGAAAAAATGTTCTCTATGACTATCATTCAATAACAATTACAGTGAATCATGTAACGTATTTTTGTTAAGCAATTTGTGCAAGAAATAATGAGATAATTTCTACCTTGATAACAATGGAACAATGTTGGGTCCCCATAATACTAGTGATTACCCCATTACTATTGTAGTTATACCCCTTATTTATATTGTTGTGCCCCTATTACCCCCATGTTGTTATTTCTGTGCCCCATAGAATCCCTCTATTGTTATTTTTGTGGCTTTATATTATTATTGTTAGGTCGGCTGGATTATATTGTGACTCCTTAGACTCCTATATATAGAAAGGAGGTTTTGTCATTTGTATCATGGAAGAATTGTTCATTTATGTAATTTAAAGGAGGTTGCCCCCTCGAAGAGGCTGAATTCTAAGGCGTTGATCTATCTTTTCTATCTTTTCTTGAGCTGGTTTCATAACATTTGGTATCGGAGCTTTGGATTCTAGGGTTTCGCTGCTCCAAACAGGTCATCGTGGAATTTTCGCTATAATTTTTTTTCTGTGACGTTTCAGAAGTCGCAAAAAAAAACCCATTTGAGAAGAAATCGAGCTGAACCTTGGGTCCGAATTTCAGAGCTTTTCACGTGATATTTGCGGAGATAGGATCTGAGGAAGTTGGTCTTTTTGCAGACTCCTGAATTACATTCAAAACAGGTGACCTGGGGAAAATCGTCATAACTTTCTCTCTGGGGATCGGATTGAAATTTCGTAAGAAGGTACACAAAGAGGATGGATTGTAGTTTCGTGTATGTGTGTTTTAGATTCAAAGGTTGAAACAGTGACTCGTGGCACGTCGTACAAGTTCGCTCTACTGAACTAGTCTAAAATCAAGTCACTGTGGAAGATTTCACATAACTCTTCCTTGGAGAATCCAATTTGGGTCAGACTTGTGGCATTAGAAAGAGGACACAGAAGGCTACTATAGGTCGCAATTTCAGAACTGGATGATCCGAAATTACAGAGATACATCAGATTCAATATCAGGCTTCTATAAAGTGAAAAAAGTTGTGTAGTTTTTTTTTAAATTTTTGTGTAAGCTTGGTTTAATGGAATTCAAAGGGCATAGTAAAGCATTATTATTGGTTACTGATGCCCCGAGGAAAGAAAATGCAAACACCTAGTAAGGAACCTGAAATCTCTAGCATGACTCATGAAGAAGAGGAAGAAATGTTACATGATATATCAAAATTACAAGAACAAGTGCAACAAATGTCACGCTCACAAAAGCTAACAGAAGCTAAGATAAGTGGCGCGGAATCTAAGATAAAGGGCATAGAAGCTAAGATGGATAATTCGAAGACAGAATTGAAGAGAGACATGGCAGATTTGAAGATAGACATGGCAGATTTGAAGACAGATTTGACAAATTTTCTACAAGAAATACTTACTAATGGTGAAAAGGTTGTAAAGGAAACTCATGATGTGAACAAAAGTAATTTTAATCATGATTCCATAGACGCTAATGTTGGATCAAAGACCCATCATATTCCAAAAATTGATATGAGGAAGTTTGATGGCAAGGATCCCGCCACATGGATATTACAGATGGAGCAGTTCTTCGATATCAATAATGTGCAAAACACACAAAAGGTACGTATGGCAACTGTATATTTGGAACCATATCAGTTTGTATGGTATCAATGGCTTTGATCTCGTAAAATTTTTATCACTTGGGCAATTTTTACGGAAGAATTGATAGCACATTATGAAGATACAAAAATCAGCACTTTTTTTAGCCAATTGATAAGTCTCAAACAAAAGGGTTCAGTAATGGAGAACTTTGAGGAGTTCCAAAAATTGAACATAAGGGTAAAAGATATTCTAGAGGAGCATAGGATTGATGTGTTCATAGGGTCTTTAAAGGATAATATCCAACATGATGTTCGCCTTTGGGAACCTGATTCATTAGAGAAGACATTCAGGTTAGCAAGAAAAATGGAAAGCAAAATTATGGCAACCAGGAAGCATACCACTCACAACTATAAAGACGGAAGTGTTGTTGCCCCTAGTCTTCCACAACCTATAAGGTTGACACCACAACAATTGGAAAAAAAAGAGCAAAAGGGCTTTGTTACAATTGTGATAGCAAATACACTAAAGGTCATAAGTGTCTGAGAAGAAATTATTCTACATAGATTGTGAAGAGGAAGAAGAAAAGGAGCAAGAAAGGTAAAAAGAAGAAGATATACTCCAGGAACAAAGCCTAGATGAAGAACAAATAAATCCAACCATATCTTGTAATGCATTGGCGGGAATTACCACTCCTCAAACCATCAAGATAGAAGGACAAATCAAGAAGAAAAAGGTAATAGTGTTGATTGATTCAGGAAGCACCCACAATTTTATTCATTGTAGGGTAGCAAAAGAATTGAATTGCTTCCTATATCCAACACTAGAGTGTCAAGTGATGATTGCAAATGGAGGAACAATAAATTTCTCTGGAAGGTGCCATAATATCAAGCTATCCATGGGAGAATATGTATTGAATAGCCCAATGCTTTCCATTCCAATGGGAGGTGCTGATGTTGTACTAGGAGTCCAATGGCTACAATCCTTGGGTACAATAGCTTTTAATTTTCAAGAACTTTTCATCAAATTTTCTACGGAAGGAAAGGAAGTTGAATTAAGGGGTATTGTAGGGAAACCAGGAAAGATAATCAGCTCTAATGGTATGACAAAGCTTCTAAAAAAGGAGCAAAGAGGTGTAATTGCACAATTATGCTCGCTAGATGTTTCCACATCGGAATCATCTATTTCTCCAGATCTCCAAAAAGTCCTGGACAATCATTCCAAGGTATTTGAGACTCCCAAAGGTCTCCCACCTATGCGTGATCATGATCATGCTATTCATCTGATTCCAGGAAGTGTTCCTCCAAACATCAGGCCGTACAGATATCCCTATGTCCAAAAAAGTGAAATTGAACGTATGGTTGCAGAAATGCTAGAGGTTGGTATAATTCAACCAAGTCAAAGTTCTTTCTCTGCTCTAGTAGTATTGGTGCACAAGAAGGATGGATCATGGCGCATGTGTCCGGATTATAGGGAGCTCAACAAGCTCACTATTAAAGATAAGTTCCCCATTCCTGTCATTGATGAATTACTGGATGAATTGCATGGATCAATTTACTTCACCAAGTTGGATCTTCGTTCGGGATATCATCAAATCAGAATGAAGATTGAAGACATTCCAAAAATGGCATTTAGAACTCATGAGGGTCATTATGAATTTTTGGTCATGCCTTTTGGCCTTACTAATGCACCTTCAACATTTCAAGGTTTGATGAATTCAATTTTCAAACCATTCCTTAGAAAATTTGTGTTAGTATTTTTTGATGATATACTAATCTACACAAGTCTTGGAAGGATCATGTTGAACATGTTGACAGGGTGCTACAACTATTGGAGGAGAAACAATTATATGCAAAAAGATCCAAATGTTTCTTTGGAGTCCAGGAGGTGGAATATTTGGGTCATATTGTATATCATGAAGGAGTTAAGGTAGACCCTAGCAAAATTAAAGCCATTAAGGAATGGAAAATCCCCACATCCATAAAGCATCTACGATGATTTCTTGGGTTGACAGGGTATTATCGCAAGTTTGTTAAGAATTATGGGAGAATAGTAGCACCTCTAACAACATTATTGAAGAAAGATGCATTTTCATGGACTCCGGAAGCAACAAAGGCCTTTGAACATCTTAAAGAGGAAATGTGCCAAGCACCAATCTTAGCTACACCGAACTTCACAAAAACCTTTATTGTGGAATGTGATGCTTCAAGAAATGGAATTGGTGCTGTTCTAATGCAAGATGAAAGACCCATTGCTTTTGAAAGTCGTCCAATCAAGGGAAAGTTTTTAAGTAAAGCTATTTATGAGAAGGAAATGTTGGCAATACTCCATGCACTTAAGAAATGGCGACCCTACCTAATGGGAAGACACTTCAAGTTAAAAACGGATCATGATAGCCTTAAATACATTTTAGAACAAAGATTATCCTCTGAAGAGCAACAAAAGTGGGTCACAAAGATGTTGGGTTATGACTTTGAAATCATCTATAAAAAAGGGAAGCAAAATGTGGTGGCAGATGCACTCTCAAGAAAGGATGAGGATGTGGAAGCATTGTTGTGCGCCATTTCTATTATCCAACCAGATTGGATAAATGAAGCAAGGGAGGAATGGAAGAATGATGAAGAAGTGTGGGAACTTATTCGAAAGCTACAACAAGATTCCAGTACGTCTGATACATTTAGCTGGAAAAATGATTCATTATGGTACAAAGATCGCTTATACCTCTGTAAGAATTCCCAGCTAAAACAAAAGATTCTTATGGAATTGCACACTTCTCCCTTAGGAGGGCACTCGGGATTTTTAAAAACTTACCACAGGGTTAAGAAGGATTTTTTTGGGATGGCCTTAAATCAAATATTCAAAAGTTTGTGGCAGAATGTTTGGTTTGCCAACAAAATAAAGTTGAAACAATTAAGACACCGGGTCTATTACAACCTTTATCCATTCCAAGCCAACGTTGGGAGGAGGTTTCAATGGATTTTATCACAGGTTTACCCAAGTCTGAGGGAAAGAGTGTCATCATGGTGGTAGTTGACAGACTTACCAAGTATGCACATTTTTGTGCATTATCACATCCATTTAAAGCCAGTACAGTTTCTACTGCATTTATGGAAACAATTCAAAAGCTACATGGAAATCCAAAGATTATTGTAAGTGACAGAGATCCCATTTTCACTGGAAATTTTTGGACAGAATTATTTTCTTGTCTTGGTACTCAGTTAGCTCATAGCTCATATTATCATCCTCAATCTGATGGGAAAACTGAGATAGTAAACAAATGTTTGGAAGGATATCTTCGTTGCTTTGTATCTGATAAACATACACAATGGGTCAAATGGTTGCCTCTGGCTGAATGGTGGTATAACACTTCCTTCCATACAACAACAAAAATGAACCCATTTATGGCACTTTATGGGTATCAACCACCATCCATCACATCATATTTAAGAAAAAATTCTAAGGTTCAGGCAGTGGAACATCACATCGAACATCAACAACAAGTCCTCCAACTCTTAAAGGATAACCTCGTGTTGGCACAAAATAGAATGAAACAACAGGCAGATCAACATCGCAGTGAAAGAAGTTTTGATGTAGGTGATTGGGTATTCCTACGGCTACAACCATATAAACGAATGTCCCTAAAGCAAGCTAAGAAGGATAATAAATTATAACCAAAGTATTACAGTCCGTACAAGGTGTTGCAAAAGATTGGTACTATGGCATACAAATTGGAGCTTCCTGCAGCTTCTCGATTGCACCCAGTTTTCCATGTTTCGTGTTTAAAGAAGGTTATAGGCGACAAGCTCCCAGTGCAAACAATATTACCAGAACTTGATGAGGAAGGAAAAATTATATTGGAACCGGAAGCAGTCACAGAAACAAGAACTCGACAGCTACGAAATCGATCAATTTCAGAGTATCTTATCAAGTGGAAGAACTTATCCGTTGAAGATTCCACATGGGAGGATGAGAATTTTGATGCAGAAGTATCCAGAACTACTCAAGCGTTGAGGAAAACACTTTTTTGAAGGATAGGGGCATGTTGGGTCCCCATAATACTAGTGATTACCCCATTACTATTGTAGTTATACCCCTTATTTATATTTTTGTGCCCCTATTACCCCCATGTTGTTATTTCTGTGCCCCATAGAATCCCTCTATTGTTATTTTTGTGGCTTTATATTATTATTGTTAGGTCGGTTGGATTATATTGTGACTCCTTAGACTCCTATATATAGAAAGGAGGTTTTGTCATTTGTATCATGGAAGAATTGTTCATTTATGTAATGTAAAGGAGGTTGCCCCCTCGAAGAGGCTAAATTCTAAGGCGTTGATCTATCTTTTCTATCTTTTCTTGAGCTAGTTTCATAACAAACAAGAAGATACAAGAACGCAGTTTCAAAGAAACTATTAGCTTTTGCAAAAATGCAAGTATAGTTATTGTAGCAGTAGACTTACAATTGCATTGTCATTTGCAGCTTCACTATCTTTTATATTGAGTTTAAGTTGCTTGTTATTTTGATGATAACCTATCACTATTGCTCTTATTGAACCAATTGCTTATGTATCATTTGAGACAAGAAGACAGTGTATTGTTGTATCTAGAGCTAGTTTACTTTTTTTGCAAACCCATGTAATTGATTCAACTGTGGTTTTCTCCTGTAACAATATGCAACATTTTCATCTCCTCATTCATAAATTCCCTTGTTTCTAATCGCAAAATATGTAATTCAAACACTGTTTCCAACAATAAACATGTTTTGGAAGCACAGTATAAGATTGTTGCTCATTTTCATTGTGATAGTCAGTTGACCATGGCCATCAACCAAATCTGCATGGAGCAACCACGCCTTTGTAGTAGAGTTAGGGATTTTAGTTTGTGATATCTATAAATAACCAAGATATCGCCTTCAAAAGTCTTTGGATATTCTCGTGAGCATATTTCAATGATTAACAAGGATGTTGGTTCCATTGTTTTTGGTCTGTTTATATGCAAAGTTAGAACAATATGCTTTAAAAAACATTGCCATTTGACTATACATCATTTGACTATACAAATATTCAGTGCAACACAAATCTAACCTTTTTGGATTTTCATATTCCACAATTTCTTCTTCAAATGATTGTTTGCTAGAGCTAGGTGTTTCCATGATATGGTTCCAAATGACTAGACCAATCACTGCCAGAAAACAAAAATGCAAGTGATTAAGTCTAAAAAGGTATATAAAGAACCTTTAAAACAACGTATGATATATATATATATATCTATATATATATATATATATATATATATATATATATATATATATATATATATATATATATATATATATATATATATATATATACTAGCCATCGTTGGTGGTTATGTAGTAAATGTGCATAAGTTACAATAAAGAAATGTTTTATAGATTTCATTGACAAGTACACATAAAGTTTATTCCTGGAATGCGTTATTAAGAATCACCATGGCTACAAAAACAAATTTTTATTTCAAATGTAGTTGGACAAGAAATAATGAAATACGAACTAGAAGCTAAAGCAAATAATACTATTCAGTATGTAGAACAAAATGTCACAAAGTGAGAACCAAAATGCGTAAATTCCATGCTAACTATGACATAAAAAATTTCAATTATGGAAGCCAAATTGAACAAATTTATGTTGATGGTTCAAAGACTTACTAAATTTGTAATTGCATTTTTGTTGTTTCTTATTGTGCAAAATTCCTTTGTTTTTCAATGTTTGCAAATCAAATCATATGTCAAAGGTGCACATTTGCAAATGTGACAAATATTGTGACAAGTCAACAATGAAATTATAGAACATGAACATTGCCAAAATGACTCAAGCCAAAAACAAAGATATGGTAAGACAAATTGTATGATGATCTGTCCAATAAGCATCGAAGACATGGAAAGAAACAATACTAGCTGAAAGGTTTGTCCAAAAGTGTTCTAGCATTGAGCTATAGTCAATTGTTGTTTTTTGTATGAAAATTGAAGTCATTAGTTTGCATAAATGAAAGTAGTTTTCTTTGTTGATTTCTATTTTCCAACAGGTCTAAATTGAAATCACCAACAAGCACAATTGGGTAGTTGTTGCACGCGCGCACTAAAATGAACTTGATGAAATTAATTCTTTCTCAATGCTTGCATTTGGTGCAATATATACATTTGCAAATGTAATGGATTTTTTTCAACATGGAATGTTTCAATTGTTGATTCGATTTGGCTTCTTGTATACTAGTGAAATGATTTTCAACTACAACATTTTTTCTGTAGTATGTGAGAATTCCATGTAAATGGTATACATGTATGTAGTGATATTTGCTTGACAAAAATGGATTTGATGGATGGAGGCGATTTTATTTTTGTTTCTTGGAAACAAAGAATGTCAACACTCATTAAATCATAGTCAACAATGATATCTTCAAATGCAAGGAGAAACTATGAGTCTTCAATGAACATATTGTCAAATCAACATTTGTTTTTCTTTGATATATGCTATCTTCAAGCTCATAAGAGGCATTTTTTCTAAGTCTATATCTTTAACGATTTCCAATTTGTTTAACAAATATAATGATGTATTATCTTTGACACGATAAAGTGCAATATAGATGAGTCCATGTTGCCTAACTCCATTTGGGTCAAAAACCAATTTGTCCATTGTCAACCCTTGTGATCAATGTGTAGTTTGTGCACATGGCAGTTGAACAAGAAATTGTTCTCTTGTAAAACTAAATTTGTTGTTTGATTCATTATTCCTATAAACTCTAGTAATAGGTGTCCAGGTAGATATTATTCCATCTTTGTACAAATGTGCCATTATTTATTTATTATTTTTGTTTTTATTTGTATTTATTATTTTTTTTAATTTTTTTTGTTTGTTTGGTTATTTTTTATTCATTTTTTTCGTTGAATAGTTACAACAACTGGATCAAAAAATTCAATCCAGATTGTGCCATTTTCAAATGTTGTGTATGCTCTAAAAATTTCTTCAGCACCATTGACCAAGCCATCCTGAATATTGTAATTTTCGCCAATTAGTTCAATAAGCATACTTTTTTTTGAGAACAATGGAAGTTGAAAACTACATTTTGATGTGTTTATTGTCATTTATATTTTTTGATTCAATTTTTCTATCATATTCATTTAATATGATTTCTTCTTTGTGTATGAGAGACAACATTCTTTTATTATGTTCATGTACAATCTTGTTTAAATAGAAGAGGTATGGAAAAGTTGGATCTTTTGCTTCTGATCTATAACAATGTTTGTTCAAGAATGAAAGATAATCATCAATATATGAACATGTCCTAATTTTGTTTAAGATGGACACATATTATTTATTGTCTTGTCACATTACTTGTTTTATTTCATAAGTTTTCACATTTTATTTTCAAAAGTTGTAAGGAACACTAGTTCCTTTAAGACACGATTATTCAAATATCCAACAATCACATACGTTGTGTGCTTGAAATGGGTAACCACAAAATATTACGTCAATGTTCCCAGATGGGGATGCTGGAGTATGCATAATTTCGTGAAGTCGCTTGTCAATTTTATATAGAAATCAGGAGCCAATTAATGAAGCCTCATCGATCAACAGAAATTTAAATTGTTCATATTCTTTGCTTATTACATCAAGTGTGTTAGAAGCCAATGAGACCATGTGACATGGTGAAAGTGGCAAATGCAAAGCTGAATGGACTGTGATACCATGTGCAATATATGCAGCTTTTCTAGTAAACACAAGTATTAGACATTTTTTTTCAAGGGGTCACTTTGTAAGTGTTTTTTATAAAGATGTACTATTGCATGGTAAAGTGCTTATGCAGTGAATGTATTTCCTATACCTCTAGCTCCAGTGATGAACAAATATAAGGGCCTACCATGATTAATTTTTTCCTATAAAACTATTTGTCTGGTTATTGATTGTTTCTCTTGATTAATTGTCTCATAATTTCATGGTATGCTAATGTGTCCACAACAAAGGGGTGCTTAATGAATTCATTGTTTTTGTATATTTAGTTTCAGTGTTTTTTAATTGCATTTTCTCCTGCAAGTCTTGTTGAATGTCATATTTTTCCTTAGAACAAGCCCTATTGTCAGTTTCTAATGGAAAGTGAAGCATACACATTTCGTCACATTGCGATGCAATTGTAGTAGAAGTAGTTTTAATATCATCCCATGGTGTGATTAAACGAGAAAAATGTTTTTCAATGACATCGACAATGTGTTTATGCGAAAAGTATGCTTCAACCCACGTCTCTTCACTTTTCTTTAATGTGTATTCATACTCTCTGTATCGGATGTAGAGCATCATTTTTTTCTCTATAATAGTTTTCTTGATCCATGTGTTCATTATATCGAATGAATCTTATGACACATAGACATTTTTTTTTGATGCTGTTTTCGTGATTAAATAAGAGGAAACATATTTTGCCAAGAAAACTTGTTCAAGGGCAATGTGTCGTGCAACATATTTATCAATAGTTGTCATGAAAACAATATCTTCAGAATTATCAGGTTCTTGTTCTAATAGAATAGGTCTTTTTAGAACATATGTTTTTTTATTTTTAGCTGGAGTAGTGTTAATGAAAATTTCTTTTCTAGAAGCTGAATACAAAGGCAATGACAGAGCAATGTGGACTTCTTGTTGTTATGAAACCAGCTCAAGAAAAGATAGAAAAGAAAGATCAACGCCTTAGAATTCAGCCTCTTCGAGGGGGCAACCTCCTTTACATTACATAAATGAACAATTCTTGGATGATACAAATGACAAAACCTCCTTTCTATATATAGGAGTCTAAGGAGTCACAATATAATCCAGCCGACCTAACAATAATAATATAAAGCCACAAAAATAACAATAGAGGGATTCTATGGGGCACAGAAATAACAATATGGGGGTAATAGGGGCACAACAATATAAATAAGGGGTATAAATACAATAGTAATGGGGTAATCACTAGTATTATAGGGACCCAACATGCCCCTCTCCTTCAAAAAAGTGTTGTCCTCAACGCTTGAGCAGTTCTGGATACTTCTGCATAAAATTCTCATCCTCCCATGTGGAATCTTCAGCGGATAAGTTCTTCCACTTGATAAGATACTCTGAAATTGATCGATTTCGTAGCTGTCGAGTTCTTGTTTCTGTGACTGCTTCCGGTTCCAATATAATTTTTCCTTCCTCGTCAAGTTCTGGCAATATTGTTTGAACTGGGAGCTTGTCACCTATAACCTTCTTTAAACATGAAACATGGAAAACTGGGTGCAATCGAGAAGCTGCAGGAAGCTCCAATTTGTATGCCATAGTACCAATCTTTTCCAACACCTTGTACGGACCATAATACTTTGGTGATAATTTATTATCCTTCTTAGCTTGCTTTAGGGACATTTGCTTATATGGTTGTAGCCGTAGGAATACCCAATCACCTACATCAAAACTTCTTTCACTGCGATGTTGATCTGCCTGTTGTTTCATTCTATTTTGTGCCAACACGAGGTTATCCTTTAAGAGTTGGAGGACTTGTTGTTGATGTTCGATGTGATGTTCCACTACCTGAACCTTAGAATTTTCTCTTAAATATGATGTGATTGATGGTGGTTGGTACCCATAAAGTGCCATAAATGGGGTCATTTTTGTTGTTGTATGGAAGGAAGTGTTATACCACCATTCAGCCAGAGGCAACCATTTGACCCATTGTGTCTGTTTATCAGATACAAAGCAACGAAGATATCCTTCCAAACATTTGTTTACTATCTCAGTTTGCCCATCAGATTGAGGATGATAAGATGAGCTATGAGCTAACTGAGTACCAAGACAAGAAAATAATTCTGTCCAAAAATTTCCAGTGAAAATGGGATCTCTGTCACTTACAATAATCTTTGGGTTTCCATGTAGCTTTTGAACTGTTTCCATAAATGCAGTAGAAACTGTACTGGCTTTAAATGGATGTGATAATGCACAAAAGTGTGCATACTTGGTAAGTCTGTCAACTACCACCATGATGACACTCTTTCCCTCAGACTTGGGTAAACCTGTGATAAAATCCATTGAAACCTCCTCCCAACGTTGGCTTGGAATGGATAAAGGTTGTAATAGACCCGGTGTCTTAATTGTTTCAACTTTATTTTGTTGGCAAACCAAACATTCCGCCACAAACTTTTGAATATCTGATTTAAGGCCATCCCAAAAAAATTCCTTCTTAACCCTGTGGTAAGTTTTTAAAAATCCTGAGTGCCCTCCTAAGGGAGAAGTGTGCAATTCCATAAGAATCTTTTGTTTTAGCTGGGAATTCTTACAGAGGTATAAGCGATCTTTGTACCATAACGAATCATTTTGCCAGCTAAATGTATCAGAAGTACTGGAATCTTGTTGTAGCTTTCGAATAAGTGCCCACACTTCTTCGTCATTCTTCCATTCCTCCTTTGCTTCGTTTATCCAATCTGGTTGGATAATAGAAATGGCACACAACAATGCTTCCACATCCTCATCCTTTCTTGAGAGTGCATCTGCCACCACATTTTGCTTCCCTTTTTTGTAGATGATTTCAAAGTCATAACCCAACATCTTTGTGACCCACTTTTGTTGCTCTTCAGAGGATAATCTTTGTTCTAAAAAGTATTTAAGGCTATCATGATCCGTTTTTACCTTGAAGTGTCTTCCCATTAGGTAGGGTCGCCATTTCTTAAGTGCATGGAGTATTGCCAACATTTCCTTCTCATAAATAGCTTTTCTTAAAAACTTTCCCTTGATTGGACGACTTTCAAAAGCAATGGGTCTTTCATCTTGCATTAGAACAACACCAATTCCATTTCCTGAAGCATCACATTCCACAATAAAGGTTTTTGTGAAGTCCGGTGTAGCTAAGACCGGTGCTTGGCACATTGCCTCTTTAAGATGTTTAAAGGCCTTTGTTGCTTCCGGAGTCCATGAAAATGAATCTTTCTTCAATAATGTTGTTAGAGGTGCTGCTATTCTCCCATAATTCTTAACAAACTTGCGATAATACCCTGTCAACCCAAGAAATCCTCGCAGATGCTTTATGGATGTGGGGATTTTCCATTCCTTAATGGCTTTAATTTTGCTAGGGTCTACCTTAACTCCTTCATGAGATACAATATGACCCAAATATTCCACCTCCTGGACTCCAAAGAAACATTTGGATCTTTTTGCATATAATTGTTTCTCCTCCAATAGTTGTAGCACCTTGTCAACATGTTCAACATGATCCTTCCAAGACTTGCTGTAGATTAGTATATCATCAAAAAATACTAACACAAATTTTCTAAGGAATGGTTTGAAAATTGAATTCATCAAACCTTGAAATGTTGAAGGTGCATTGGTAAGGCCAAAAGGCATGACCAAAAATTCATAATGACCCTCATGAGTTCTAAATGCCGTTTTCGGAATGTCTTCAATCTTCATTCTGATTTGATGATATCCCGAACGAAGATCCAACTTGGTGAAGTAAATTGATCCATGCAATTCATCCAGTAATTCATCAATGACAGGAATGGGGAACTTATCTTTAATAGTGAGCTTGTTGAGCTCCCTATAATCTGGACACATGCGCCATGATCCATCCTTCTTGTGCACCAATACTACTGGAGCTGAGAAAGAACTTTGACTCGGTTGAATTATACCAGCCTCTAGCATTTCTGCAACCATACGTTCAATTTCACTTTTTTGGACATATGGATATCTGTACGGCCTGATGTTTGGAGGAACACTTCCTGGAATCAGATGAATAGCATGATCATGATCACGCATAGGTGGGAGACCTTTGGGAGTCTCAAATACCTTGGAATGATTGTCCAGGACTTTTTGGAGATCTGGAGAAATAGATGATTCCAATGTGGAAACATCTAGCGAACATAATTGTGCAATTACACCTCTTTGCTCCTTTTTTAGAAGCTTTGTCATGCCATTAGAGCTGATTATCTTTCCTGGTTTCCCTGCAATACCCCTTAATTCAACTTCCTTTCCTTCCACAGAAAATTTCATGAAAAGTTCTTGAAAATTAAAAGCTATTGTACCCAAGGATTGTAGCCATTGGACTCCTAGTACAACATCAGCACCTCCCATTGGAATGGAAAGCATTGGGCTAGTCAATACATATTCTCCCATGGATAGCTTGATATTATGGCACTTTCCAGAACAATTTATTGTTCCTCCATTTGCAATCATCACTTGACACTCTGGTGCTGGATATAGGAAGCAATTCAATTCTTTTGCTACCCTACAATGAATAAAATTGTGGGTGCTTCCTGAATCAATCAACACTATTACCTTTTTCTTCTTGATTTGTCCTTCTATCTTGATGGTTTGAGGAGTGGTAATTCCCGCCAATGCATTACAAGATATGGTCGGATTTATTTGTTCTTCATCTAGGCTTTGTTCCTGGAATATATCCTCTTCTTTTGACCTTTCTTGCTCCTTTTCTTCTTCCTCTTCACAATCTATGTAGAATAATTTCTTCTCAGCACACTTATGACCTTTTGTGTATTTGCTATCACAATTGTAACAAAGCCCTTTTGCTCTTTTTTCTTCCAATTGTTGTGGTGTCAACCTTGTAGGTTGTGGAAGACTATGGGCAACAACACTTCCGTCTTTATAGTTGTGAATGGTATGCTTCCTAGTTGCCATAATTTTTCTTTCCATTTTTCTTGCTAACCTGAATGCCTTCTCTAATGAATCAGGTTCCCAAAGGCGCACATCATGTTGGATATTATCCTTTAAAGACCCTATGAACACATCAATCCTATGCTCCTCTGGAATATCTTTTACCCTTATGTTCAATTTTTGGAACTCCTCAATGTGCTCCATTATTGAACCCTTTTGTTTGAGACTTATCAATTGGCTAAAAAAAGTGTTGCTTTTTGTATCCTCATAATGTGCTATCAATTCTTCCGTAAAAATTGCCCAAGTGATAAATTGTTTACGAGAACAAAGCCATTGATACCATACAAAATGATTTGGTTCCAAATATAAAGTTTCCATACGTACCTTTTGTGTGTTTTTCACATTATTGAGATCGAAGAATTGCTCCATCTGTAATATCCATGTGGCGGGATCCTTGCCATCAAACTTCCTCATATCGATTTTTGGAACATGGTGAGTCTTCGATCCAACATTAGAGTCTATGGAATCATGATTAACATTTCTTTTGTTCTCATCATGAGTTTCCTTTAGTACTCTTTCACCCTTAGTGACCATTTCTTGTAGCAACTTATTCATATTTATCTTCAATTCTTCCATCTTATCATCCATGCCATCAATTTTAGCGTCCATGCCCTTCACCTTAGCTTCCATGCCATCCATCTTAGCTTCTACGCCTTTCTTTAAACATCCCATCTTAGCTTCTACACCTTTTTTTAAACCATCCATCTTAGATTCTGTTCCTTTTTGTGCAAGGGACAGTTGTTGCACTTGGTCTTGTAATTTTGATATATCATGTTGCATTTCTTCCTCTTCTTCATGAGTCATGCTAGAGCTTTCAGGTTCCTTACTAGGTGTTTGCATTTTCTTTCCTCGGGGCATCAGTTACCGATAATAATGCTCTACTATGCCCTTTGAATTCCTTCAAAATAAATTTTTAAACCAAGCTTAAGCAAAAATTTAAAAAAATCTACACACCTTTTTTCACTTTGTAGGAGCTTGATATTGCCTCTGATGTATCTCTGTACTTTCCAATCATCTAGTTCTGAAATTGTGACCTATAGTAGCTCTCTGTGTCCTCTTTCCAATGCCACCAGTCTGATCCAAATTGGATTCTCCAAGAAAGAGTTATGCACAATCTCCCAAGATGACCTGATTATAGACCTTTCCAGAAGAGTGAACTTGTATGAAGTTCCACGTGTACAATTTTCGACCTTTGGTTCTGAAAAAGATATACAAGAAACTACAGTCCGTCCTCTTTCTGTACCTTCTTACGAAATTTCAATCCGATCCCCAGAGAGAAAGTTATGACGATTTTCCCTAGGTCACCTGTTTTGAATGTAATTCAGGAGTCTGCAAAAAGACCAACTTCCTCAGAGCATATCTCCGCAAATATCGTGCGAAAAGATCTGAAATTCGGACCCAAGGTTCAGCGTGATTTCTTCTCAAATGGGTTTTTTGTTCAACTTCTGAAACGTCACAAAAAAAAGTTATAGCGAAAATGCCACGATGACCTGTTTGGAGCAGCGAAACCCTAGAATCCAAAGCTCTGATACCAAATGTTATGAAACCAGCTCAAGAAAAGATAGAAAAGAAAGATCAACGCCTTAGAATTCAGCCTCTTCGAGGGGGAAACCTCCTTTACATTACATAAATGAACAATTCTTGGATGATACAAATGACAAAACCTCCTTTCTATATATAGGAGTCTAAGGAGTCACAATATAATCCAGCCGACCTAACAATAATAATATAAAGCCACAAAAATAACAATAGAGGGATTCTATGGGGCACAGAAATAAAAATATGGGGGTAATAGGGGCACAACAATATAAATAAGGGGTATAAATACAATAGTAATGGGGTAATCACTAGTATTATAGGGACCCAACACTTGTTGACTTGACATTTGTTGCATATTTGGAAATGTGTTTCCGAGTTTGCAAATAGTCTCAATTTTGTTTTCTCCACAAAATATGCAATTTTCTCGAATTTGTTTGAATGCAGTTATCATGGAATGATCCATTTTTGTCATATAAGAGTTGTAATATATTGTTGCAGCATAAGCATCTAAAATAAATTGAGCATCTGTGTTTACTTGCCACAATGAAGGGATTTTTTTTCAAATGCATTTATGCACACATCACAAGGATTTCTTTTGAGTAGTACAATTGGCCAAGTAATACAAAACATAAGAGCATGATGTATTCTTGTTTTGTAATTCCAAGGTCAGCTAAAAACATGTCAAATGTTATGTTTTTTGAATAGGATTTGTCTTGTAGAATAAATGAAAGTTTCTTTTTCATTGTTTGGATATCATTGTTTTCACTACACAAAGGGTGTAAGATACAAGTTTCATCAATTGGTGGGATAGGGAAACCAAATCTACAAGTAGAATTTTTATGTTTTTTGCAAGTTTTTGTGTGGTGATGAGTTTGAAATTGAATCATTTGATTCGACAAATTTTTTGAATCACAAGTAAATATTGATCAACGAAACCTATGACATTGACATCAGGGGATTGTTTGTATATTGGTGCATCTTGAATCCAAAGTAATCCATGGTCATGCTCTTTTCCTGTACTTTGGAATTCTGTAATATAAAAAATGTTGCACTCGACCAAATAACTCATTGTTTTTTGTTATCAAGGAACGAAGTGACGAGATTATACACCTATAATATTGACTATTGATGAATGACTGGCGTTTGATCAATGTGTCAATGCATTCATCATTAAAGTTGTTCTTTATATTTTTTACGGAGTCAGTGCTTGGTATTTTTAGTGCATTTATCAATGGTTCCCAAAGATGCTCAACACTAGTGAATGTGACAAAGAAAGTCGATGGGCCAAGCTATTGTATCATTGCAAATATAACTTTTTGTAAATGTTCAAAATAGTTAGGAGATGTGCGAACGCTTCTTAAAAATTGATATGCAATTGGTGATTTTATTAATTTATGAAAATTTATTTTATTTTTGACATCTTTAGCAACTAGTTTTTGTCCTTTCAGTTATCCTTTGTGAATAGAAATCCAAGCTGAGTTAGAAAGCCAGTTTATCAAAATATGGATTGATTTAAAAAATATGTTTGTAATATGTGTTGAAAAGTCACCAAACATGTGCAATAGTTCCCATTGTGCAATTTTTTGATACGAAAAGCGATTGATAACATTAGTAGGGCGACTTGATCCAAAGAACAATGTTAGGAAGTTCAGTTCTTCAGAGAATTTGTCTTGAAAAATTCCTAGGGCACGAAACCCTTTAGAAGGTGAAATTTGTATTATTCTTGTATCAAGATCATGGATAAGGTGGGACTCTGAATAACAATGTACAAGTGTTTCAGTTTCTGGCTCTAGATCATGATCTACATTTGGTGAGTCTAGTTCCTTCATTTTTGGACTATTGTTCTGACGATTTTGCCTACTTTGATCATTTTTTTTTTCCATTCATAGTTGATTACTATTTGTTCGCTCTTGTATAGAGATGTGTTGCACAAGTCATGTAATGAATACATCACTTTTTTGGGCCAAATATTTCTAGACAAGTAAGCATTCTTGTATTCCAATTTTCTTTTTAGCATAATTCCCATTGACATATTGTCATCACTATCTCTATGTAATGTTGTTTGAATTCTATCTAGACTATTGTTACTATTAATCCAATTTGTGATCTTTTGTAACCAAGTTGTCTTGTGCAAAATCTATTCTTGGTGCCACTAATCTCTCTTCCAAATATGTCAATTGTGCAACGAAGATCAATTTTTTGTTTCGTCGAATATGAAGAGGTGATGCAAATGTAGGAACTTTTTCATTGAGTATTACATTATTACAAGATTTGCATATTTTTTCATTGAGTTTAATGGATTTGAATTTTGATACAAGCATGAGATAGAAAATAGTAGATAATATGTGTTTGTTAATAGATTGTATGTCCTTTTCAAAGGACAATCTATCATAAATGCAACATGCATATGTAGGCGTGTCTTGGATTGATTTCAAATATGCCTCTGTTGCTTTATTTGAATTTACATGCCAATTTTGTGCTTCTTGTATTAAAGCATCTTATGCTCGTATTGCAGATTTCAACTAATGTAAGTGAGTGTATGCTTATTATATCCATTGGAAAAATATGTAGAGACTTATTTGTTATTTTATGTCTCCATTGAAAAACGATTATTTTCCTCATTTGATGATGTGAAATCATTCGATACCTCAACTAATTTTCTTTTTTTGTTTATATTGTATTGTCAATTGACAAATGCTTTAATTGAGTACAATATCTAGTAAAACTAGATTCTTTGCTAACAAGATATCTACAAGGTACACTTGAAATTGACTTGCAGTTTTCTCTTTCCAAGATTCTTTGGAGAACTTGTGGTATATTGTAATTGTGATTAATATTTTCAACATTTTGAATTTCCAGAAGTGCATGGAAATGTAGATATTGGTACATGCATAAGGTACAAGACTTTGGAGCAAGTCTTTGATGAATAGAAACTCAAGGAAATATCTTTTGTTTCTATATTCCAGATATATATATGTTAACATCAAGTAGTTCACATATCCATTGTATTGCAAAACCTTTTCCCTCTATATGTCCATATGCATATGGCATTGATAAGTTTATAATATAAGCTTGTGGATCATTGATACATTACTCTTGTTCAATGTTTCTAGAATTCACGTGTTGCTTTAAGTAGTTGGTAGCTCTATTTTCATTGTAAATGAAACAATTGTAATTTTTTTTTGCAATTATTTTACTCATATTAGACATATCAAACCACGGTGCAAGTGTGAAAATAGACTCAAACAAAGAGTCATGGCGGTCATCGAAATTTTTTCGATAGATCAAGAAGCCTTGTTCAAATATGATTTGGACAAATGCATGAACCAATTTATTTATCTATTGAAGCTACACTATCTACTGTGCTATGTAACAAGAGTGGTTCAAAATGTCCACATGCATGATTTTGGTTATCCAAATGTTATATTGATACCCATCAATGTCTGAATTGCACCATAGATATGCTTGTCCATTTGTAAATAGCCAAACTTTCACTGGAACTGGCAACCATTTGATACATAACACACCCCCCCATAAGCTAATTATAGATGGAGCAAAAATAGAAGAAGGTGTAGACAATCCTTCCAAGTACATTTCAATATCATTAACATGATCAAGATACTGAAGATATTGAGGATCCAATTCTGTATGCAATGAATGCAAAGCAACATCGTGTCCATGAGATAAGCAATGTCGAAAGCGGTTTACAATTCCATGTCGTATCTCAATTGAAGTATAGCGAAAGTGAAGAAGAACAACAAATGCGTCAAATAAGCAGTCATCCGGATAATAGAAGAAATTTTATAATCTATTTAAATTGAATCTAGATAACTTGTAATCAATTTCTTGAAATTTTGATCCTTTCAACGCAAAACTATTTTTCATTGCCATGAATTATATTGAGACAATGTGACAAATTGTTCAAATGTGACAATGATTTATAACATTAAGAGCATGGGTTGCATTGAATTTTCAATTACCAGGTATCATACTAGAACATTTTTAGACCTCTTATATATTATGTAGTCTACGTTGTCTTTGTGACTATCTTTTTTTCCTGGTTTTTGTTTGACAATACTCCGAAAATGAGTACCTAGCACTGTGACAAAGGAGTAGACAAAATGTGCATAAGGAACCTTGAGGATTTCATTCTTTGCAAATCGAAATTTAAAACTAAAGGAATTTATATAATTTAAAATAATACCAATAAAAGCGCTATTATCATTTTAACATATTTCAAAACACAATATTTAATTTTCAAAATTCCATAAAAAACTTTGACAATTTCTGTAAATTGTTTTCAAAATGTATAAATCAAATAGAATCCAAAAATTAGTTTCAAGAAAAATTACAATATAACTTTTTATAATAAACAACTTTAATTTAAAATAACAATCATAAAGCTACTTAAAACAATAATCATATTCAAAAGTTTATTGAAATAATAAACATATTCAAATGTTTATTACCATAAAGCTATCAATTGCACCATGTCTAAGTTACTAACCTACCGCTACACTATAAAGACATTATGCTATCAAATAAAATGTAAAGTATTTAGGTTCCTAGCATAATGTAGTATTATTTTTTTTAAAACTTGGTGCAAATGAATATAGTTCCAATTGATTGAGCATACCTAAGGTTAACACATGAACATTTCAGTATTTTGACATATGCACATCATAACATTTGGATCAAGTGTCATAGCTAGTGTGTGCATAAGGGGGAACAAAACCCAAACATAATCGGTGGACAAAAACTATGCATGGAGTTAATGGAAAAAGTGACAACTAGAAAAAACTAATAATTGATATTTCTATGTAGCAAGAAGCACCAAAGAAACGTTGCAAGTGTTTTGAACAATAAAACACACCACACATTGTTGTTTTTTGCACAAATACCTATGGAATTTTTTGTTATAAAAATTCTAGTATTTTTGCTATATATGATTTTAGAATTCTTCTATGTAAATTGTTGTTTTATGATACAATAAAATTAACCACACTAGTTCTGTATACTTTGCTTTCATGCATTTCTTACACATAGTTCAAATGTATTCATGAACACTCACTAATCATTAAGAGATTGACATACTTAGAATGAGAGTACATGAGAACCATAGTGCCTTCAAAAGTAGGATTATTTGCATTATTAATAATAACATTTATAGCACTGTAGCCATCAATTTATGCAAGGTACAATAGTATTTATAACACTGTAGCCATCAATTTATGCAAGTCACACAAGGCTTGTGTACAAAGACAAAGTAACATTGCATTCAATGCTACTAGAGCCAATATATATATATATATATATATATATATATATATATATATATATATATATATATATATATATATATATATATATATATATATATATATATATATATATATATATATATATATATAATCTATTTTGTGCAAATAACAATGACCAAAGGTGGCTAATGTGGATTTGTATCATATTGTTTGCTAGCCATTGAAAGCATTATCTACTATGCCATAAATAAGAAATAACATTCTAGTCACACATGACTAAAGAAATTGCAAATTAAAAATCATCGCTCAATTGTAATCATAGTACTATAACTCCATTAAATTGCATATGAAGGTGGGCAATGTGACTTTGTATCATATTGTTTGCTAGCCATTGAAAGCATTATCTACTATGTCATAAATAACAAATAACATTCTAGTCACACTTGACTACATAAATTGAAAATAAAAACCATCGCTCAAATGTAATAATAGTACTATAACTACATTGAATTGCATATGTACTTTAGTAAATGTGTCAATTGGAGCAAAATATATTGTACCAAAATTGATTAGAAATGCAATAATTTAAGCTTCTATAGCCATTCATCTTGGAATAAAGATTCCAAGTAGACAGACACAACAAAAATGACTATGAGATTTAGAGTTGTATGCAATATTAGCTAATTTTAGCATTATAATTTGTGAAAATTATTTCTCACATGATAGCTAGTGAATCAACAAATTTATCATTTAAATCACAAAAAATATTGTTGCATGTTATCCTTTGACACTCATTCACTGTTCTTTGGATTTGTACAAAGATATTGCATGCAACATTTGCACCAATTTAAATTGTAACTAATCCACCCCCCACAAAAATTGCATTTAAAACGCTCATTGTTTTCCTTCTTCTCTGTTTTATTTGCATAATCCAATTTTTGATTATCGGTCTCCTCCTCTTCTATAAGACGTTGCAACAGTTTTGATAATTGCACAACTACACATTCCATGACTCGAAATTATTCACAATTGCATAACACCGTTTTTTAATAGATTCCACCCAAACCAATAGACATCACCTGAACCTAGTATATCATCAAGTCAAATAATGACTTAACAATCTAAATAATATCACTCTTTAAAGACTTTTTAGTATCAACTACAATAAATAATACTAGGAAAAAGTGCTCTAAAAACTAATTCCATTAGTTGAAGATGTTCAAATGTAAACATATTAGACATTGTACTTCAAATCATACCAAATGTCAATTGACCAAAAAGTCAAATCTAAGTATCTAAAAATATTTGAAAAATATTATAATTGTCTTTAAGTGTTTAGACATTAAATGCTATTAATTACCACAATTGCAAATAACAAAGGTTTAATGGCAGAAGTGTCCTCAGACACGTAATTTTATTAATAAAAAAAAAAACAATTACATAATTGATTTTGCAAGATTTTACACCCGAACAACACAAACACTCTTGCAATGAGCTATTTATAAGCTCCATGTCCTAACTACCTCTAATTATGGATCACTTATTAAATAACAAGTGTCCATTTACAATAAATGCTATTCAAACTAACTAGCTAACTAATCTCCTAAAATAGAGCCTAAGATACGACACATTTGGAGAGTCATATCTAGTTACAACAATATGCTAATTCTAAAAGTCTCCATTAAATAATTAAACTTTCTAGAATAATAATTATTAATTTAATATCTTAAATTAATAATTATTTTATTCTAATTTTATAACCTATGATAAAATTGTATTTTTGGATCATATAACATTCCCCCCTATGATCCAAAGATACATTACAACAGATACCAAGTTCATCCCTGAACTTAGTAAATTTTATTCTGCCGAGCGATTTCGTGAAAATGTCGGAGATCTGATCTTTGGAAGGACAATAAACTGGTTTGAGGACATCTTTGGCAATGAGAGACCTGATATGATGATACTTGGTGGCCACATGCTTTGTTTTTAAATGAAAAACTGGGTTCTTGGCAAGTTTGATGGCTGACTGGCTGTCAATGAATAATGATGTAGCTTCTGTCTGAGAAATGCCCAAGTCCTACAAAATTCGGCGCAACCAAACAATTTCACATGCTGCTTCCCATGCTAAAATGTACTCTGCTTCTGTTGAAGAAGTGGCCACTGTAGCTTGTTTCTTACAACTCCAAGATACTGCTGCTGACCCCATATTCATTAAATAACCTGATGTTGATGCTCGATCATCAATACTCCCAGCAAATTCGGCATCAAAATATCCACAAAGTACAAAATTTTTAGTCTTTGTGTAAAGAAGACCAAAATCTTTTGTTCCTTGGATATATCGAAGAACTCTTTTGGCTGCATTCCAGTGGCTGTCTCGTGGTTCTTGCATAAAACGTGAAAGAATGCTGACTGCATAAGATAGATCAGGACGAGTATTTATCAAATAAATCAAGCTGCCAATCAACTGTCTGTAAGTTGTACTGTCCACCTTTCCCCCCCTTCAAATTTTGAAAGTTTCAAGTTTTGCTCCATGGGGGTGAGAACGGGCTTGCAATCTTGCATGCCAAATCGCTGAAGAACTTCTGCTGCATACTTATTCTGAGAAATGAAAATATGATGTGGACGTTGGAAGACTTCAACTCCAAGATAGTAGTGAAGTAATCCCAAATCTGTCATCTTAAAACCTGCATGTAATTCCTTTTTCACCTGTGCAATATGATCATCATGGTTTCCAGTAATGATCAAATCATCTACATACATAACAAGAATTACCATATATTTTCCCTGTTGTCGCACATACAAAGTATCATCAGATTCACTTCGTTGAAAACCAACTTTCTTAAGGTATTCATCCATCTTTGCATACCAAGCTCGGGGAGCTTGTTTTAATCCATATAAAGCCTTGATCAATTTGCAGACTTTATGTTCTTGTCCTTCAACTTCAAAACCTGGTGGTTGGGTCATATACACTTCCTCCTGTAAATCCCCGTTGAGAAAAGCACTTTTCACATCCATTTGATGAACTTTCCATCCTTTTTGAGCGGCCAATGCAAGTGTTAATCGGATGGTGTTCCATTTAGCTGTAGGAGCAAAAGTTTCCTCATAATCAATGCCTTTCTGCTGTGCAAAACCTTTTGCGACAAGTCGTGCTTTATACTTTTCAAGTTCACCCTTCTGATTATACTTAATTCTGTAAACCCATTTGCATCCTATGGGTTTAACATTTGCTGGACAATCTGTTAGCGCTTGAAATTTCACCTCAGGCTGAGAAAGGTAAACCTCAAGGCTACATCAAACCATTTAGCCTCGTAGCTAGCCCTACGGGGCAGGAGAAGGCTCTCTCTGGTCAATCTCGTTAGATTTTCAATAGGATGAGATGACCAACAAGGTAACACTGATATTAGGCTAGTAAACTGATTAAAGAGGTTGATTTTGGGTTTTTTGGGTTTTTGGTGGCAATTTGAGGAATTGCAATTTTGGGTGCGGGGATTTGACACAGTTTCTGTAGGGGGTTCCTTGGGGCGAGGTAGGAGACAGCGTTGATGCCTATGACTGAGGTGGATGGTTAGGAATGAAAGATAAGAAGGCTAAAGAGAGCAAACAATGAATTTGAATTCTCTTTAGACAGTAGAAAACATCGAAATTAAACAAATTTAAAAGCAGAGCATGGCAAGCATGAATTCTTACTTTAACACTTCATTTGTTTAATATGCAGCAGTAAAGAAAGGAAATGAATCACATAACAAAGCTTACAAGAACATGAAGAAACACACCATCAACACATGAGTCCACAAGAATCCCAAAGATGACTGCAAAACCCTGGTCTTCCTTAGCCAAAAATTGCAGAGATACAAGTGATAATACAATGATAGCTTCTCCCTCAAGAGTCCAACCTTCCAACCCTTGAAAATGATTAAGAAAATACATAATATAGGCAAGCCAACCTCTTTCCTTGCCTCTAGGGGTCGAGCTCATCCTTCTAGGAGCTGTTTCAACTAATTCTAAACTGAGCACTAAAATCTAGGCAGTCAAAACAACTTGCCTCTATAAGCTAGGAAACCAATTCATTCATTTAATATTTACCCATTACACAAATGAATATTCTAGAAGTGTTAAACAAGAGTAAAAGTGTCTTAGACTTACCAAAATTACATCAAAGATAATCATCTTCAACCCCAAAAAGTCAAACCAAGTCAAACTGTGCTTTTCCGAGCTGTACAGTGAAATCTGGCAAAGTCTGCTCAACGGGTCGCGCACATCTTCTCAACGGGTCACGCACATTGGGAGCTCTGTTTGAGGCACTTTCAGGTGTCAGAATTGGGTGCAGGATAGCTCGTTGGAAAGGTATGCGAGTCTACTTTCCAACCCAACTGGAATTTTTGAATTTGGAGGTCATTTTCCTAGTCAAAACGCAATTCTCCCAAGACTGCTTTCTGCAACTCAAAAAAGGGGCAGAAAGTCAAATTTTGCATGTATTTTGACCTTTTGGAGGCCCAAAACCCCATAAAAACTCAAGTCCATCCATGGGCATATGTAATTTTGCATGAAAAATCTAGAAATGCTGAGTTTTTGCAAAAAGGAGCTGCCATGACAAAGGGTCTCACCAGGAGTGAGACCCGTTGAGAAGCCAAAACCTGTAAATTTCCAAAAAATGCCAAAATTACCCAAAATTCTCAAATTTTTTTGGGATTTGTGCTGTGGCTAGGCTAATGAGTTCCATGATCCTTGAGTGAAGCCTCAGCCAAGATACGGAGTGGATTGGTCTTCTTTTTCATTTTTTGTGCCTTGGCCAACCGCCTTGGATCTAGCGATTGTAATTTTGACATTTCTCTAAAACCATGACACCTGTGCAAAAAGTGAAGGAGGTTTTTCTTCTTTGGCATGTTGTGGACAAAAACCTCTCTCAGTTTTCCAAAATTCATCTTTTATTGCTCTGGAACATCATTTGAGTGCGACTTGTCCCGATGTGTGAAACAAGGAATTTTGTCGAAATGGAGCGAAATGAAGGGGATAAGGGGCTTCTAAATTCTTGGGGAAATTTTTGGAAGTAGGGAGGGATGTTAGGAAGTAGGGGAAAGTGGAATCTCAGAGATTGAGTGATGGGAAGGGGTCCAAAAGAGCAAAACACAGGCCCAACCTAGAAAATTGCCAGGTTGTAGCTAGAAACTAGGGTTTGTGCAAAAATGAGGAATTTGGCGGATCTAAAGGATGGGAAGTGTTTGATAAGGTACTTTAAGGATAGGGGAAGGTGTATGAACATCTGGATACAAGTTTTTCCGATGATTTGATCGTCCAAGAGAAATTGGCTTCAAAACCCTAGGAGAGGGAAATGAACTTGCCAAAGCACAACTGAAGCATGAACAAGATGTAAAATGACTCATTAGACACTGACATGATAATGAAAACCCTATGAATGATGATAGACTCAGCTGAATAGTGACATAGATTGGCATTTGGACAACTTTAGAAGGAGTTAAAGCAAACCCTAGACCTAATGCCTAGTGACCAAATTTTGCTTGAAAACTCTTTGAAATGACAAAATTTGACCTTGACACTTCAAAATCACTTTGTAAGAGCATATTTGATCACTGAAGGAAGTCTGGAAAGACTGACACTAACACAATCAACAAGTTTCCAAGTGTTGTTATCAATTACTGCTTGATATTCTTCAACCATAGCTTGTTTCCATTCTTTATGTTTTACTGCTTCTTTGTATGTGGAAGGTTCAGTAAAATCATTTGCTATCAAGGCAAAATTGCCTTCACTTCTATGTGTCCTTCTGGTGCCATTTTTATTCTGTTCATCAGGCTTTACATCTTTTAAAAGTTGAACTGCCCATTTCGAAAGTTGGTGCTCACTTGTTTGCGCTTCTGTAAAGTCCCCATCATTGTAAAGAGGATTAATATAAACTGATGTTCGTCGTTCAGGTGAAGAATGTGGAGAATCACTGTCAGAAGAACTGCTGCTGCTTGGAGATGCGGATGAACTGCTAGAAGACCCAGATGATGTTGTTGATGTAGATGGACTGGATGACTCATCTTCAGAGGAAGGAAAATCTAGTTCATACCAATTTGGTGAAGTTGGTTGACTTTGCATTTTTTCATTTCTTTTACTTCCTTTAGTTTCCAAACTTGTGAAGAAGATTTTCAATTTCTTCAGCACTCTTACTCTCTGTTTCATCAAAAATGACATCCCTGATCACAATGAATTTTCCATTGGTCAAAAGATGATACCCTTTCTTCTCATCAGAATAGCCAATCATTGTGCATTTTAAACTTCTTGAGTCAAGCTTAGTTCATTGTTCTTTCAGAACTAAGGCATAACACATTGACCCAAAAACTCTAAGATGTTTAACTCGAGGTTTGAAACCAAACCAAGCTTCATAAGGTGTGATTCCGTCTAAAGAAGCAGTTGGAGATCTGTTTCTTGAGTAGACAACTGTATGGATTGCTTCTGCCCAATATGTTGGACTTAACCTTTTGAAAGTTAACATGGATCTCGCCATGCCTAACAAAGTGCGATTCATTCTTTCGACTACTCCATTTTGCTGTGGAGTGTAAACAGTAGTAAGATGTCGTCTGATGCCATTTTCACTGCAATAAGTTTTGAATTCATTTGAAGTAAATTCTCCCCCATTATCTGTCCTGAGAGTACCTATCTTTTCTTTGACTTCATTTTCAACAAGTTGGCGAAAATTTTTAAACTTATCAAATGCTTCTGACTTGTTCTTCAAGAAGTAAAACCAAGTCATTCTGCTGAAATCATCAATGAATAGTAAGAAATATTTGCAACCACCAAATGAAGTTTGTAGTGGACCACAAACATCACTGTGAACTAGTTGTAGCCGCCTGTTTGCACGCCATGAACTTATTGGAAAACTTTCTCGATTTTGTTTGCCATAAATGCAAGCTTCACATTTTGCATTTTCCCTTTTGAGTGTGGGAAGTCCTTTAACCATTCCTTGTTTCTGCAATTGAGAAAGACTCTCAAAATTCAAATTTCCATATCTTACATGCCATAGTCTTATAGGTGAAATACCTGTAGTCACTGCCCCTGCAAAATCAGAATGCCTTGGAATAACTGTCCCTTTCATCCGTAACAGTTTTCCATCTTCATAACCTGTCATGACTGTTTTCAAGTTCTGTTTCACTGAATTAATCTTCACTAAACCATATTCCGTAATCACCTGATGTCCTGCTTGTCGAATCGTGACTAAAGAGAGCAAATTTTTCTTGAAACTGGGTACATACCATACATTGGAAATCATTTTTTCTCCAATACCAGGGAGAAAAACTTTTACTACTCCTTTTCCATAAGGAGTATGTTTTGTATCATCAACAAGAAAAATGGAATTAAGTTGGCAATCTTGAAAATTCCAGAAAAAATCACGTCGACAAGTCATGTGCTGAGTTGCCTCGGAATCCAAGATCCATGCATCTTCATAGTCACTTCTAAGATGGGATGAAATTTGTGTTGCTGGTGAGGAAGTAAAAACATATTCTGAGTTATCTTCATCTTGATCATTTGCAAATTGTGCTGAATGCTGCTGAAACTTGGGAATTTTATTAAGTGATGTTCGACAATCTTCAGCATAATGGCCAACTTTGTTACATCTTCGACACACAATTTGACTTAAGTCTCTTCCTCTTCCTGAAGATTGTCCTCTGCCTCTGCTTTGACCTCTATTTTGAGATTGTCCTCTACCTTGATTATTATATCCTTTTCCTTGAAAATTGCCTCTTCCTTGGTTGTTTCCTCTACCTTGAAAATTATTTCTTCCTCCTTTGTTAAAATTGTTGCCTCTGCTTTGGCTTCGACCTCAATTATGTGCTGCTTGATGCTGATTCCATCTGCCTCTGCCTCGAGAACTATTGGTTGATGACTTACTAGTGCTGGCCTCTGTGAGAAAAACATCTTCACTAACTTTCTTCTTCTTCCCAAAAGTTTTATCATGTTGAGTTAACATTTCACAGAGTTCATCAAACTTTAATTTCTCTAATTTCCCAGTTACTTGTAGAGTCTCCAAAAAATGCGTATAGGAAGAAGGAAGCCCAACAATTACAATTGTGACCATAAAGCTATCATCAATTGCGGGAAAAACAACATTAATAATTTCTTGCCTGATATTTTTAAGTCTTGAGATATATTCAAAAACATCACCGCCTTCAGTTAATTTTTGTTGCAACAATTTTAATTGTAGATCGAATTTCTTTGATTCAGGCTGAGTATCAAAGAGGTCTTTAAAAGTTTTCAAAGCAATCCATGCATCTAAAGCATTTTCTATATGGACATACATTTCATCATTCACAGACGATTTAATAAGAGCTAAGGCTTTAGCATTCTTGATTTCCCATTTTGCTAGTGCAGCTGCATCTGTGGGTTTATTCGGCTTAACATCTCCATCACATATTCCCTGCCATAATTCATTGTAAATGAGTGTGCTTTCGATGAGACGATGCCATGTTTTATAAGATTTGGTGCCTTCAAGTTTGTCAGAATCAGAAAACAAATTAATCAATTTAGACATTTTAGCGTTGAAGCGTCGCACCAAGAATCAGAACAGAAATGACAAGATAGTCAACACAACACACCACGCAAAAAAAACACGATCTATCGGGGCTTGGCCTTGACCCTCAGATAGTCGTTGAAGAAGGAGAAAAAATGACTGAGCTTTGCACTTGGCTCTAGTCAATTTCTCAAAAATTACAGGGCAACTTCAAAATTTGACTTTTTACAATGGTGCTTTTGCACAATATGGTAAAAAAGAAATTACCCCCCCTCAAAGTAAAATTACTTTGAGTTACAATGTGATGATACCAAAGAACTTCTTAAAAACAAATTGCCCAATACACCTTATCTCTCCAATTTACAAATTACAAATAAAACTCCTTATTACTCCAAAAATTTACAAAACACCTTATTACTCCACAAACAATAAATTCCCAAAATTAAAAAAATCACCAAATCTCCCCAAAAATATAATATTCCTTATCTCTCCAAAAAAAATACAAACAACCCAAAAATCTTATCACTCCGTTAATGTTACAAAATTAAAAAATATTTCTTATTGCTAGCATGCTGGCGTTTTGCTGGTAGGCTGACTCACACTGGCTTGACGTTGGGTTTGCTAGCTTTCTCATGGCCAAATTTATCAAACTATGCAAAAAACATGTCAGCCCTCGATTATTTCCGTCGTGATTCTAACATAACAAATTATGAGAACAGGGTGCCATTTTCTCCACTATCAAATGACAATGATTTCAAATATATTGATCAATATGAACCATAAATGCAACCAGCAATTACAAGTCTTGTTGGCAACCTAATCTAGACATTTGCCTAGTAGGAGTTTATTAATAAATCAAAGGGCATTAAAAATTTCTCAATAACCTAAATCCTCTTGTTCATTCTTCAATCTGGATTGATGAAATGGAACAAACTGAATATTCAATCGAACTTCCAAGGTGACATGGATGTTCTGTTCGAAAATTTGCCCTCTGAAATTGGGCACCCTTTTTCTCCAAATATTGTTGTCCAAAAAAAATGTTGTCTGTGCAAAAATGCCATGTTTCTCCAATTTAAATACCACTGATGAATGAAATTCTCTTGACAAATACAGCTCCTAATAAGAATTCTGCGTAAACCCCTTAATGCAAAAGTTGGTGACCAATAAAATGGTTAGCATTGTTACTGCATCAATATGCAAACCAATAAATTCCAGAAGAGAATAATCCATTATGCTTTTGAGTTTGATGTGAAGTCAACACACGTCTGACAAGTGCAGTCGGAAAAGCGGCAAATGCTACAGCTAAAGCACACACAGTACCAATAGAATTCAAACTTCTACGCAGAGAACGTAATCTCCAATTCGTGCTGGACAAGGCCATTTAACAATAAACCCATTGCTTTTGATCCCAGGAGATGGCGCCGCACAGCATTTGTTCGAGATAAAAAATGATTTTCAGATTTAAAAAATCTAAAATCAATAATAAAATTCCTTTTCCTTTTAAACAAAAAACTGGACAATTTCCATACCGAGCATTTGTTGATCAATTCAATGGAGTTTTCCAAGAACTTGTAGAGCTAGAATCTCCTCTTCACATCAGCTGCATTACTGGAGCTCTGATACCACAATAATGGCAGAAGTGTCCTCAGACACGTAATTTTATTAATAAAAAAAAACAATTACATAATTGATTTTGCAAGAGTTTACACCCGAACAACACAAACACTCTTGCAATGAGCTATTTATAAGCTCCATGTCCTAACTACCTCTAATTATGGATCACTTATTAAATAACAAGTGTCCATTTACAATAAATGCTATTCAAACCAACTAGCTAACTAATCTCCTAAAATAGAGCCTAAGATACGACACATTTGGAGAGTCATATCTAGTTACAACAATATGCTAATTCTAAAAGTCTCCATTAAATAATTAAACATTCTAGAATAATAATTATTAATTTAATATCTTAAATTAATAATTATTTTATTCTAATTTTATAACCTATGATAAAATTGTATTTTTGGATCATCTAACAAGGTTGTAAGGTTATTTAATTCCTTCTTGTTCACATTTGCCTTTTATTTCTTTTCACTTGTTTTGAAAAAAATGCACATAATTGCTAAAAAAAACATTAATACTATTCCATATATATATATATATATATATATAAAGTTTAGCTTGCCACCTAGACATAAATAATGTGTAATTTAACCCTAAATTAATGGATAAGAATAAAGTTCATATAAAGTTTCAAAAAAACATGTCAAGTTTTGGATATTGCCTCATCTAGATAAAAGTATTTAACACTTTAAAATTTAGAGCAAATTCAAACTTGCATAGATGTCTACAACATCTTAATCATTAGGATCCCATATTTATAAAACAAAAAGCACATGCAAAATCAATTATTTCTCAGCTAATAGAGCAACCACTTTATCAAATCCTAAAAATATATATTTCAAAGGCCCATTATAAATATTATGAAGGCAATCAACTAGTGCACGATCTATACATAAAATACTTAGATAGAATAATTTATACTAGTGATTTGTATCTATGATTCTATATCTTTATTGCTTAAATCAATTACATTTTTTTTTCGATAACCTCTGTTCATTGAATATCAAACATTGCATCGTGATTTACAAAACCATTAATAAAAAACAATAATATGTATCTAACTATACACCAATATATAATAATAATAATAATAATAATAATATATAAATAACAAAAAAGTATATATATATATATATAAACTACTATAATATAATACAAGACAATAATTTTTTTAACTATAAGATTATTGTAATTTTCATGTTTATGTACATTTTTTTCTTCTAAAATTAATATAAATGAGACAACATCCCACTCACATCTAAGAGCACTAATGGAAATATATATATATATATATATATATATATATATATATATATATATATATATAAACTACTATAATATAATACAAGACAATATATTTATTAACTATAAGATTATTGTAATTTTCATGTTTATTTACATTTTTTTTCTTCTTAAATTCAATATAAATGAGACAACATCCCACTGACATCCAAGAACACTAATTGAATAAGCAATTTTAACATCCATGAAATTTAAAATAAGAAAATACTAGTACAACCACATTAAAATTATTAATGTGGTTGATATAGCCAAAGACGTCATAAATATAACAAAAAAATATTATAATAGGAAGAATGCTTCACCTGATTAACCAGGTATAAAAAATTATGGGTCAACTTTAACTCGAGAAAAAAAAGGAATTACACATCTAATTGTAAAATTGACCATTTTGGTCAATAAAATTTTCTTATATATTAATTTTCTTATTTAATTAGAAAATGAACTTATTAGAATTGGAATAATCTCAAATCCCTAGGAAATTGGTAGGTGGGGAGTGACACGAATATTCTTATAATAATATATAAGTAACAAAAAAAGTATTAATTAGTACAGTGATATATATATATAAACTACTATAATATAATACAAGACAATATATTTATTAACTATAAGATTATTGTAATTTTCATGTTTATTTACATTTCTTCTTCTTCTTAAATTCAATATAAATGAGACAACATTCCACTGACATCCAAGAATACTATTTGAATAAGCAATTTTAACATCCATGGAATTTAAAATAAGCAAATACTAGTACAACCAAATTAGAAATATTAATGTGGTTGATATAGCGGAAGACTTCATAGATATAACAAAATAAAATAAAATATTGTAATACGAAGAATGCCTTACCAATGCACACATTTACTTGATTAACTATGTATAAAAAAATTGTGGGTCAACTTTAACTTGAGAAAAAAAAAATTATACATCTTATTATAAAATAGACCATTTTTCTAAATAGAATTTTCTTATATATTAATTTTCCCATCTAATTAGAATATGAACTTATTAGAATTGGAATAATCTCAAATCCCTAGGAAATTGGTGGGCTGGGAGTGGAAGGAATATAATTTAACTTGAGAAAAAATGAATTACACATCTTATTGTAAAATGGACCATTTTGCTAAATAAAAGTTGCTTGTCTATTAATTTCTCCATCTAATTAGAATATGAACATATTAGAATTGGAATAATCTCAAATCCCTAGGAAATTGGTTGGCAGGGAGCCACATGGCACAAATATAATTTTTTAAATTTGTTAAAAGTCAATGCAACCTAACAAACTCTCTAACACACTAAAGCCATTGATAAACATTAATATTAAGCATATGCTGAGCATATTCCCTTGAGAATAAATCTAGGCTATCATTTAAAAAATAAAAAAAAGTCAACACATTCTCATCCACCTTAAATTGAAATAAAAAGTTTTCGGCAATAAAATGGCTTAATATAACAATTTAAGACTATATTTATTTATATATAA
The DNA here is from genome assembly GCA_031772625.1 of Pinus tabuliformis. NCBI lineage: Eukaryota > Viridiplantae > Streptophyta > Pinopsida > Pinales > Pinaceae > Pinus > Pinus tabuliformis. Next base: position 669,034,873 of record CM062806.1, on the reverse strand, counting down.
AAACAATAGCTACTCTATAATTTGATAATAAAGCATTTTTGCATTATGTAAACAATCTAAAGAATATAGCATTATTGAAAATTTAAATTCACATTCACATCGCTTTAAATGAAGTCACTTTCACTCTTATAAGTTTAGACAAAATAATTAAAACACTAATTGAAACTTTATAATTCATTTTTCAATTATCTACAATTTTAAGTAAAATCAACATTTCAATTATCTACAATTTTAAGTAAAATCAACAAAACTTAACAATTTAATCACTTAGTACAATTTAAAATTATTAGGACAAAAAAAAGAAAAAAAGAAAAAAAGAAGAACATGGTCAGCAAACAAAGTAAAAAAGATCTTCATATAAAATGTATTATAAACCAAAATTTAAATATATTGCAAAGGTGTATTATAAATATAAATTGATAAAATAGTTAAAAGTATACTTATATTATATTTTTAATTAATTTGGTTACATTTTTTGACAAGATTATATATATATAGATATATATATTTTGTTCCCAAATCATAATTTAATTAATGAAGACAAAATTACATGTAAATGTTTGTAAATCATTCATCAAACTAGTCATGCTGATCACAAAGACATTACATATAAACTATGGAGAAATAGGTTACCCTTTTCTTCATTTCTTCTTTTCTACTTTCCACCATTCTCCTTGAGATGGAGTAAAAATGTAATTTAAATAAATATTTTTCAAATTTAAAACAAAATTGATTTAGGGAAGAAAAAGAAAAAAGTAAAAAGAAAACTCAAAACATAAAAACTATTTGCTTACCTACTTATATTTAAAAAACAATTAAATTAACATTTTTTTCTCTAAATCTCACACAATGAATGTATATTAAGAACACATTTTACTACATATTTAACTTTTAATTTATGATATATCAACAACTAAATTTACTAGATATTTAACTTTTAATTTATAACATATCAACTAATGATATACCTGATCATCGACCTCATTTAAGTCTTTATAAATAATAATAATAATGAATCTGGATTCTAGAAAACAAAACCCAAAAAATTATATTTTCAACCAATATTGAATAGAAAAGTACAATAGACGCCGATTATGTATGAAGAGAAATAAAACATATGTAGGCAATAAATGACATCATTACTATCAAATATCAACAAAAATGATAAAAACCATGAAGTGAAGCAAGATAATTTGACCATTGCTGCTCATTTCCTCGTAAAACAACATAGTAATTTAATCTCACCTAATATCAACATGAATGTATATGTGAATATTTTGATTAAAATGATATTTAAATTTAATGCATATCACAACCTCCGTTGGCTTGCGCGAAGGGTTGTAGCTGGAGTAGAATTAGTCAAGGAGTGTCAGTAGTCGGGAGTGTCCAGAGAGAATAAAACATGGACGAGGGAATAAGTTACAATTTGCATGTAATAAATGGCATCATTACTCTCAAACCTTAATGCAAATGATAAAAACCATGAAGCAAGATAATTTGACAATTGATGCTCATTTCCTTGTAAAACAACAAAGTACTTTAATCTCACCTAATATCAACATTAACGTATACGTGAATAATTTTGATTAAAATAATATTTAAATGAAACGAATATCGCGACCTTCATTGAATTTGTTATGGCTAGCACCAACTCATGTGAAGTATTCTAGCTGCGTCAGAATTTGTCAGGGAGTGTCAATAGCTTGGAGTGTCTAGAGGGACCATTCAAATTACCTCCTAACCTCATAGTGGAGGCCGACCTCCAACTTGCTTTCAATAGGAGGCACAAAATAAGTATGTGCGTATAGTTGTACATGTTTACAAGGAGCCGAATTGGTTGGGGAGTGTCATAGTACCGTTTAGAAGACAAGGCTGACCTCCAACTTGCGACTTGCTTCTAGGAGGGCCCACAAAAGAAATATATTTGTATAGTTGACGTGTTTATAATTTATAATTTTGTTTTTTCATATAACATATTATTTAATAAATTTAATTTAAAATACTTTATTTTTTTATCAATAAAAAAACAAATTGAATAAATTATTTTTATAAGATATATTTATTTAAAGCAAATTTACAGAAATATTATTATTCTTTCGATCTAAAAGAATAAGATAACAAATCTAAAAACTACGTACAAATTAAAACAAATTAATATCAAAATGTTTAAAAGATATGAACCCGTTATCCCTCCTTTAAAGAAAAAAAATAATGTGAATGTGGTTGATAAATTACAAAAGTCGAAAATAACTAACTTAAATGCCAATTGCAACTTCAAGATTGCTCAAAGGTCAGCCTTTGCCAAGATGGAGGTCAGCCTTTTCCTTATGATTCTTCTCCACACACACATCAACTGCCTGACTAAGAAGTCGGTAATAGAAGAAGTGTCATGAGACACACAAATTTTATTAATAAGGAAAATAAAAATTACCTAAAATCTGCAAGAGCTTACACACGATCACTCAACACCCTTGAAAGTGGAGAGAAATAAGCATTAAATAAACTTGTGTCCTAAACTAATTTTGTTATGGATCACTTATTTCATTTACAAGTGTTCGTTTACATGTAATGCACTTGTAACAACACTCCTAACTATTTTCCTAAATTAGTTCCTAAGAAACGCCACCTTTCTAGATGTCGTATCTTTTATAACAAATGGATATTCTAAGAAGACACTAAAACTCTAAAAAATTAATCTAAGAAAAATATAAATAATTAAATATTAATTTATGTACATTTTATCATACATCTAACATTCCCCCCTTTAATCAAAAGGTACATTACAATAGATACCAAGCTCTCCCCTAAACTTCGTAAATTTGATCCTGCCAAGTGGTTTTGTGAAAATATCTAAGGTCTAATCTTCTGAAGGACAATATATTGGTTTGATGAAATCCTTTGTGATGAGTGTCTTGATGTAATGATACTTTGTGTCCACATGCTTTCTTTTGTAATGGAAAAGTTGATTTTTGGAAAGTTTTATGGCTGAATAGATGTTGATGAATAAAGATATGGCTTTTGTTTGAGGAACACCTAAATCCTGCAAAACTCTATGCAGCCAAACAATTTCACATGCTTCTTCCCTTGCTGATATATATTCTGCTTCTGTCGAAGAAGTGGCCACTATAGTTTGCTTCTTGCAACTCCAACAAATTGATACTATCCCCATTTTCATCAAATAACATGATGCTGACCTCTGATCATCAATACTTCCAGCAGAATTTGCATTTGAATGTCAATCAAGTACAAAGTTCTTAGTCTTTTTGTAAAGAAGACCAAAATATTTCGTCCCTTAGATATATCCAAGGACCCTTTTTGCTACATTCCAGTGGCTTTCCTTGGTTCATGCATAAATCATGAGAGAATACTAACTGAATAAGATAAGTTATGATGAGTGGTTGTTAGATAGAACAAGATGCCAACCAACTATCTATAATTAGTATTATTCACCAATCCCCCTTCAAATTTTGAAAGTTTTAAGTTTTGCTCCATTGGGTGAGAAAAGGCTTACAATCTTGCATTCCAAATCTTTTAAGTAGTTTAGATGCATAATTTCTTTCAGTCATGAAAATATTGTTTGGATGTTGGAATACTTCAACTACAAGATAACAATGATGCAATCCTAGATCAATTATCTTAAAGCCAACTGAGAACTCCTTCTTAACCTGCATAATATGTTCATTATTGTTCCCAGTAATGATCAAGTCATCCACATACATAACACAAATCACCATATTTTTACCCTATTGGTGCACATATAAGGTATCATCAGATTCACTTTCCTTAAATCCATCCTTGCGAAGGTATTTGTCCATTTTTTCATACCAAGCTCATGGAGCTTGTTTCAACCCGTATAAAGCATTGATACTTTCCAACCCTTCAATCTCAAAACCTAGAGGTTGAGTCATATATACTTCTTCCTACAAGTCTCAATTGAGGAAAACACTTTTAACATTCATTTGATGTACTTTCCATCCTTTTTGAGATGATAATGAAAGTACTAATCTGATGGTGTTCCATTTTGCTGTAGGTGCTAATGTTTCCTTATAGTCGATTCCTTCTTACTGTGCAACACCTTTAGCAACAAGCCTTGCCTTGTACTTGTCAATGTCTCCATATGGCTTATACTTAATTCTATAAACCCATTTGCATTCGAGGGGTTTCACATTTTTAGGACAGTCAACAAGTTTTCAAGTGTTATTTTCCATCACTACCTTGTATTCTTCAACCATTTCCTTTTTCCATTCTACATGTTTTACTGCCTCTTTGTATGTGGAGGGCTCAATAAAATCATTTGTTATTAAGGAAATTTTTTCTTCATTTCTTTGTGAACTTCGTGTTCCTGTTTTGTTTTGTTCATCTAGTCTAACATCCTTCAAAAGTTGAATGGCCCATTTAGGTAGTTGATGTTCACTTGTTTGTGGATCTGAATAATCACCATCATTATAAAGTGGATTGATATAAACAAATTTTCTTCAACCATTTGATGGCTCAGGGGTTGGAGAGGCACTATCAAATGAACTGCTGCTAGAAGATTCAAATGATCTTCCAGAATATCCATATGGTCCAGATGAAGTAGGATAGCTAGATGAACCAATTTCTAATGAAGACAATTCAATCTCATAACAATGTTGTGCACTTAGTTGATTTTGTATTTTGTTTTTCTTTTTGTCTCCCTTTGTTCACAATTTATTTAGAAGAATTTTTATCTCTTTGGCACTCTTGCTTTTTGTTTGATAAATATAACATCCTTGTTGACAATAAACTTTCCATTGGACAAAATATGACATCCCTTCTTTTCATCGGAATACCCAATCAATATACACTTCAAACTTCGTGAATCAAGTTTAGTTCGTTTTTCTTTTGGAAATAAGGCATAACATACTGAACCAAAAAATCTAAGATGTTTGACTCGAGGTTTTAAACCAAACCATGCGTCATATGGTGTAATTCCATCCAAAGAAGTAGTATGAGACTTGTTCCTTAAGTAACTATTATGGTATTGCTTTTGCCCAAAATGAAGGACTTAAATTTTTGAAAGTTAACATGGACCTTTCCATTCCTAAAAAGGTGCGATTCATTCTATTTGATACTCCATTTTGTTGTGGAGTGTAGAGATTTGTAAGTTGTCTTTTGATACCACTGTCCCGCAGTAAGTTTGAAATTCATTGGAAGTGAATTCCCCTCCATTGTCTGTCTTGAGAGTGCCAATTATCTCTTTAACTTCATTCTCAACTAGTTGGCAAAAATTCTTGAATTTTTCAAAGGTCTTTGATTTTTGTTTCAAAAAATAAAACCAAGTCATTCTACTAAAATCATCAATGAAGAGTAAAAAGTATCTACAACCTCCTAGAGAAGTCTGTATAGGTCCAAAAATGTCACTATGAACCAATTGAAAATGCCTGTTTGCACGCTGAACTTGTTGGAAAAGGATCTTGACTTTGTTTCCCGTAAATGCAAGTTTCACATCTTGGATTTTCTTTCTTAAAAGTTGGAAGTCCTTTAACCATTCACTACTTTGGAAGTTGAGAGAGACTTTCAAAGTTTAAATGCCCATATATAACATGCCACAACCTTGTTGGTGAAATATCTATACTTGCTACTCTTGCAAAATTAGTCTTCTGTAGAATGACTATCCCGTTCATCCTTGGAAGTTTTCCATCTTCATATCCTGTCATGTCTGTCTTCATATTCTATTTAATGGAATTGATTTTTACTAAGCCATCCTCCATAACAACCTGATGACCTGCTTGTCGAATCATGACTAATGAAAACAAATTCGTCTTGAAAGTTGGTACATACCTAACATTTGAAATTAGTTTTTCTCCAATTCCAGGAAGTTAAACTTTTACTACACATTTTCCACAAGGAGCGTGTCTTGTATCATTTTCAAGAAGGATTGAATTGAGTTGGCACTATTGAAAAGTCCAAAATAAGTCGCGTCGAAAAGTCATATGTTGTGTTTCCCCTGTATCTAAGATCCAAGCATCTTCATAATCACTTTTAGGATATGTGGAGACCTGTAATGCTATTGATTCTAAACTTTGGAGTGTAGTGAAGACATATTCTAATCCATCATCTTCTTGATCATTAACAAACTATTGTTGAAACTTTGGAATTTTTTCAGTAGAAGTTTGACAATCTTCAACATAATGACCAACTATGTTGCATATTTTACAAACAACTTGATTGAAATATTTTCCTCTACCTTGACTTTGTCATCTGCCTCTACTTTTTCCTTTACGTAGATTTTGTCCTCTGCCTTGACTTTGTCCTCTTCCTTGATTGTTGCCTTTTCCTTAACTTTGTCCTTTTCCTTGATTATTGCCCTATTGAAGTTGTTTCCACTGCCTTGACTTCGACCATGACCTTGTCCTCTATATGCTCTTTGATTTTTATTGTTGTTCCCTTATCCTCTACCTATGGAAATTTCAGTTGAAGATTTACTAGTGTTAGCTTCTGTAAAGAAGACATCTTCTCCAACTTGTTTCTTCTTTCCAATTTTTTTTTTTTTTTTCATGTTGAGCTAGCATTTCACTTAATTCATCATATTTTAACTTCTCTAGATTTCTAGTCACCTGTAAATTTTCCAAGAAATGTATATATGAAGAAGGCAAACCAACAATCAAATAGTAGTCATGAAACAATCATCCACTTCTTGAAATCCAACCTCCACTATTTCCTGCTTAATGTTCTTAAGTTTGGAAATGTACTCAAGTACATCTCCCCCTTCTGTCAATTTCTGTTGAAGCAAATTTAATTGAAGATAAACTCTCTTAGATTCTGGTTGTGTATCAAACAAATCTTTAAATGTTTTCTAGGAAGACCATGCATCAAAATCATTTTCAATGTGAACATACATTTCATCATTAACTGAAGATTTAATTAATGCTAATGCTTTAGAATTTTTGATCTCCAATTTAGCTAGTGAGTATGAATTATAGGTTTGTTTGGCTTAACATCACCACCACATACATCTTTCCAAAGTTCATTGTAAATCAAATTTCTTTCTATGTGCCTTTTCCATGTCTTGTAATTATTTGAGCCTTCAAGTTTGTTAGACTTAGAAAATAAATTTACCAACTTGGACATTGTAAAAGTAAATGTATGCACCAAGATGGATCGTGCACCACAAAAAAAAGATGGATATGACACCACACACAATGCCACAAATTTTTTTTATCTATAGGGGCTTGGACTTGACCCTCGTATAGTCATTTGAGGGGAAAAGTGACTAATCTTTGCACTTGGCTCTAGTCAACTTCTCTGAAATTTTACAATAAAACTTTCAAAATTTGACTTTTTACAATGCTCTTGCAATTTGACTTCTTTGACTCTAACCCCCCCTCAAAGTAAAAGTTACTTTGAATTACAATTTTGTTTCCCTCAAAACTAGAAATAAAATATTACACCTTATTTCTCCAAAATTACATATTACAAAATTACACCTTATCTCTCCAAATATTACAAAAATAACTTATTACTCCCAAAATTACAAAAAAGTGCACCTTATTACTCCAAAATTTACAAAAGTAACAATAAAATCAACTTATCACTCCACATTTCACTTATCACTCCAAAATATTACAAATTTAAAAAATATACCTTATCTCTCCATTAAACACCTTTACTTTCACAAAAATTATTTTTTTTACACTTTTTCAAGCATGATGTAATATATTCTAAAATTAAAAAGTGCCCATGTTAAACCTTCAAACCATAAACTTCATGTGTTCACTAACAAATTTGTCCATTTCTTTTACCTTTGACTTCTGTGCTGCAAGTATTCTAGGCAAATCACTTCTTGACAAGTCCTCCAAGCTGCATATCTCTATGGTGATGGCTCATTCCATGCTTTAGGTGTTTGCAAGGAGAATCTCTTGAATTTGATCAAATAGTTTGTTCACACATGTTTCAAATTCAAGCTTATCAAAACTTTTAGTATCATTCAAAGGGGACGATTTCAAAGATAATATGAAATTTTATGATGAAAATTTTAATTTCTAAATTTAAAATCCAAAATCAACAATAAAAACTACAATAATCAATTTTCTTTTCCTTAATAAAAACTGAGCAATTTGCATACCAATCAACAACAAACTAATTTGATGGAGTTTTCCAAAATCCTGCAAAGCTGGAATCTCCTCTTCACATCATTTGTATCATTGAAGCTCTGATACCATAATAATAGCATAAGTGTCCTCAGACACACAAATTTTATTAATAAGGAAAAGAAAAATTACATCAAATTTGCAAGATCTTACACACAATCACTCAACACCCTTGCAAGTGGAGAGAAACAAGCTTTAAATAAGCTTGTTTCCTAAACTAATTTTGTTATGGATCACTTATTTCATTTACAAGTGTCCATTTACATTTAATGCACTTGTAACAACACTCCTAACTATTTTCCTAAATTAGTTCCTAAGAAACAACACATTTCTAGATGTCATATGTTTTATAACAAATAGATATTCTAAGAAGACTCTGAAACTCTAAACAATTAATATAAGAAAATTCTAAATAATTAAAGATTAATTTATGTACTTTGGATCATACATCTAACAGTCAGGCCCGACCTTGACTAGGGTTTCGTTTGAGTCCAAAGAAACCAAAAAATCTGACATGGAGAGGGATGCACTTATTCTTAATTTGATTTTTTTTATATGTACTCTTACAATCACGGCTCAAGCATGTTCATTTATGTATAAAATTGTGGAAAAATGTACATTAGAAAATCCCACCATTGGAAACTCAAAATACTGGTAGCATTGGTCTCGAAATTTGTCCAATATCATTTAAGGTTGAATTTTTCCATTATTTATTTTATGTTTTTGTTTTCCTGGTTGGGAATTATGCGAGATTGTGATTTCCGGTTAGTTAAACTATGACTTTTATTCCAATAAATTTAGTGTTTTGAAAAACAAAATAGTAGCAACATTGTGTCGTATGACAGTGGAGTGAATGTAAAAGGCATGAGAAAAATCGCATACGCAGGATCAAACTATGAACTACAAAATTAAGGATCTAACAGGGGTTATTTATTTATTTTTTCATATTTTTATTGCTCAAGGGTCTTGTGGAAATGGAAAGATTGGCCAACTTCTGACACCGTAAATTTTAGAAACTTAAAACACTGCATCTATGCATTGGGCATGATTGAGGTCGACGTTATTTTCTTCGCTAGCTAGATATCTATGCCAATAGAATTCCTACTCCCCAACTATTTAAAAGACCACAATATGGAGTTAGGGTCAAGACCTTGCTCACGAGTCTTGTGGAAACAAAAACATGTGTCAACTGCCGACATCGAAACTTTTAGAAATCTAATAATTAACACATCCTTGTGTCTATATGTCAAGCCTGAATGAGCTTGGAGTTATTTTCTTCCGTAGCTAGATGTTTATGTCAATATAACTCTGACCCCCTTACTATCTAAAACACCACGATATGGAGTCAGAGCCGACACATTGCTCACAAGCCTTTTGAAAATGAAAAGATGCATATACTTTTGCCTTCGCAAATTTCAAAGTGTTAAGTTCCTGGAAAACTTCGTCGTAACAGCTACCAGAAAACATGGAATCGGGGTCAAAAAACTATTTAAAAGAAGACCATATGGAATTGGGGTCGGCACCTTGCTCACAGGACTTGTAGAAATGAAAACATGGGCTAACTTCTGACTTAGTTGTGGTCAGTTACTATTGCTTTACTTCTATAAAATTGCACTCAATGCATCAAAACTTGACCCCGCAATGTATTTAACACTAAAACAAATTTCTATTAAAATGTTTAAAAGATATGAACCCGTTATCCCTCCTTTAAAGAAAAAAATAATGTGAATACTATTGATAAAGTAAAAAAGTAAAAAATAACTAACTTAAATGCGAGTTTCAACTTCAAGATCACTCGAAGGTCAGCCTTTGCCAAGATGGGTTGGAGGTCGGCCTTTTCCTTATGATTCTTCTCCATACACATGCCAACTGCCTGATCAGGAAGTCGGGCCCAAACTTGACTATGAGTTTCATTCAAGTCCAAAGAAACCCAAAAATCTGACATGGAGAGGGATGCACTTATTCTTAATTTGAATTTTTTTAAATGTGCTCTTACAACTGTGTCTCAAGCATGTTCATTTATGTATAAAATTGAGGAAGAACGTACATTAGAAAATCCCACCACCAGAAACTTAGAATATTGGTAACATTGGACTCAAAAGTGTCCATTATAGTTGAAGGTTGAATTTTTCCGTTAATTCCCTTATATGTTTATTTTTCTAGTTGGAAATTACGTGAGATTGTAATTTCCGGTCAGTTAAACTATAACTTTTATTCCAATAAATTTAGTGTTTTGAAAAACAAATTAGTAGCAGTATTGTGTCCTATGACATTGGAGTGAACGTAAAAGATATGAGAAAACTCACATACATAAGATCAAACTCTAAACTACAAATTTAACGATCTAACTTCCAGGGTTATTTATTTATTTTTCATATATTTATTGCTTAAGGGTCTTGTGGAAATGGAAATATTCACCAACTTCCGACACCACAAATATTGGAAACTTAAAATGCTACATCTATGCATCGGGCCCAACTAAGGTTGACGTTATTTTCTTCGCTAGCTAGATATTTATGCCAATAGAACCCCGAATCCTCGACTATTTAAAATATCCTTATATGAAGTTGGGGTCGAGACCTTGCTCATGGGTCTTGTGGAAACGGAAACATGCGTCAACTTCTGACATCACAAATTTAGAAAGTTAATAATTAACACATCCTTGTGTCTATGCATCATGCCCAACTGAGCTCAGAGTTATTTTCTTTCACAGCTAGATGTTTATGTCAATATAACTCCTAGCCCTCAACAATCTAAAACACCACGATATGGAGTTAGATCTGACACCTAGCTCACGAATCTTCTGAAAATGTAAATATGCGTATACTTCCAACTTCACAACTTTCAAAGTGTTGAATTCTTGGAAAACTTCATCGTAACCGCTACAGAAAAACATGGAATCAGGGTCAGTAGACTATTTAAAAGAATATCATATGGAATCTGGTCAACACCTTTCTCATTGGACTTGCATAAATGAAAATAGGGGCTGATTTCTGACTTAGTTATGGTTAGTTACTACTACTTTACTCCTACACATTTCACTTAAAGCATCAAAACTCGACCCTGCAATGTATTTAACGCTACAACTTTGGTGTTATTTTTATATTTACCCAAAAACTCCATAATTTTCTATTAAGAAATAAAATCACACATTAAATCATAGTTTGCTCGCAGGGAGATCTCAAAATCTCACTAGGTTTTTGTTGCTAGAATCCATTAATCTGCTTACCCGAACAATTGTTGTTGTCTAAATTCTGAAGTCCAAACTGCAAATTCTGAGAAACAATGAACCATTAGAAGTCCAAACTATGCACCATGACGATTAAACCAAAAATTAATGTTCATACATTTACCTCTCAGATGGTCATTGGGAGGTCGGTAATCTTGCGACTTGGCACATAAACAAACACCTTCAGGGTTCTGCAGAAAAAGTTTACTGCTCGCATCCGATAGAGTAAAAAAAAAGATGCAATGGGTAACTCACTTGGTAACAATGAAAGCCTAAGAAGGAGGAGTTATGCAACAAAGAAAACACAGACACATAAATAGGAATTCCAAACTCAATGAGTGCCAAAACACCAAGAAAATAAAGCAAAGCCTTTGAACATGGAAAACAACTCACAACTAATTAGAAATGCACTTATCGATAATCCATTAATAAATTGTCCACCAACACTCTCAAAACCAAATTTATGGCACTAGAGCTCAAATCAGGTCGAATTTAACTCCCACCTATATGTAGAATTTCTCTTAACTGTACCTCCTTTGTATTGTCCAAGCAACCCGGTCAATCGTGCATGGCAGGATGACGTTTACTCTCAAAATTCGGAGTCAAGGATTTAGCAGCAGGTTGGCATCACCCAATAATTTCAAGGAAAAGCCTTATGTTCATTATAGAAAATTGGAAAACTTCCACAGTACAGATAAACTAATAGGCACAACCTGATCATAAATGTCACTGCCTAAGTAGTGACATAATAATGAAGACTATTTATCAAATAAATACACAATTTTTTTCGATAACCTAACTTCATTAAAAAAACTGCGATTTAAAACCTATATCATACAAAGTGTATAGAATTTACAATGCTTTCAAATGGATGATTACACCTCCCTTTTCAATGTTGATTTCACCATGTTCATAACTAATGAAGTTTCAAATGCCTTCTTGATAGGGAATTTTAACTACATGTTATCATATATGTGAGCCTTATAATTCGATTTTGGGGTTTGTGTTGAGTTTGTAATCCTCTAAACATATAAGCATCCTTCTACAAAAATTGAAATGTCATTTTGGCGCGGACTGAAAATTACATGCAAGACAATTTTTAAAGAAATTATTGGCGTTACTTAAGATGATGTTTGGATTGAATTGAATTATGCTTCTTTGTTTGACATCTTTATTATACATGCTTCATTATCATTTACTTTTTCTCTTTTCCTTTTTTTTGGAATGAAAGCATAGGAAACCCCAGAGTACTTCTCCACATTTCGTGGATGGTAAACAAGTAAACTATTGGATCTAATTACGGGGCCTCGTCGCAAGGGAATTAAAGAGAGTCAAACCCGTGATCATCAACAACTAGAAACAATATCAAATAACTTCATGTCTGGATCTTGACCACATGAGCTAACCTTTGGGGTTACTTCCATTATGGTAACTAACATCAAGATTGTTAGAATATTAAGAATATGCATAAACATAAAATTAAAACAAACACAAAACCTTACTAATCTAACATCCTATGCATACAATAACAACACTTAATTAATATAAGAAAAGAGACGAGAGACAAAATAAATAAGACACCACTAGATTTATCTGGTAATATCATTTGTAGTATTTTAAAAAATCTCCAATCTTACATAGAGCACATCCAAAAATACTTCACCCTTTACAAAGATAAGATTTCCATATTTTGTGTGTGTGTGTGTGTGTTTCGCGGGACTTCCTAGCTTTTGTTATAGACCAAGAGATATAAAGGAATTACATATCAATAATACATATGGGATAATGTAATTTCACTTGCTTATATAATTAATGATTAGAAGGGTATTTTACTGCATAATGAATGTGGGGTATACCTGTTTTACATAATATTACAGTTTCTTTCAATGCAACCTAGACATTATTACCTTCCAAAGGGATAAGTTCCAACACTCCCACTACATGATGCCCATGGAGATGGAACAATTATAGAGGAAAATGGCATTACATCAACACTCCCCCTTGATGACAAATTCCCACATTCCCAATGAATTTCAAAGTTACACAAACTTTTCCTTAGTCATGGATTTTGGGAATATATTTGTTACTTGTTTTTCCGTGGGACAATAATCCAAAGAAATAACATCATCTGCAACAAGATCTCAAATTTAGTGAGTATCGAGGTCAACCTGTTTAGTTTTGGAGTGATACACAGATTATATGCAAGCTAAATTGCACTATGATTGTCACACCTTAACTTTGTAGCTATTTTTTGAACTAGTCTAAGCTCGGCAAGAACATGTTGTAAACACAATATTTTTTTAGTTTGCTCGTTAGTTGCTCGGTAATAACATGTTGTAAACAAATTGCTTTTTTAGTTTCCTCGTTAGTTGCCCTGTACTCTACTTTACAAGAAGAAAGAGAAAGAGTTCTAAACTAATTACCAGACCATGAAACTAAACCTAAACCAAGCTGAAAAATGTACCCTATAGTAGATAGTCTATCTCAACTGTCACTTTCCCAATCATAATTTGTATAAACAAGAATATAAATTGTAGCCCTACTTGAATAGAAAATACCATAATTCATTGTCCCCTGTAAATATATGAGAATTCTCTTTTCCACCTACCAATGAATTCACAAAGCCTGTGCATGAACCTTGAGACCATACTAATGGGAAAAGACATATCAATAATGTTGTGTGTTATATATATCAAAATTCCCATAAGCTAATGATAAAGAGAAGTATCAACAAGAGGAGTAATACAATCAACCAAATTAAATTTACATGGAACCGAAATGACACTTGTAAAGGATTACAATCACTGATATGGAACTGAGCAAGTTAATTTATCACATACTTAAGCTATGGATTAAATATCATTATTGAACATATGCCAATTTAAAGACTCAAAAAATAGTGTGATATGCCTTAAATCTATCATTTCAAATCAATTCATTAGATTATTCTTCAATTCTTGTACAAATGTAAGTTGGTTGCCGATAAGGATAATATTATCCACATTATTGCTTTTCTAGTGCTAATTATACAAGCACATTTTTTTGCATCTAATAATTTCTTCCAATGATTTATGATATTACTTTAGCACATCGTAGGAAATCATTAAGTAATTACACACAAATTCAATTGGTCAAACATTGACTGTCTAAGAAATTCAACTCCTAGAAAATTCATCCTCTTCCTCAAATTACTTCCCACGTGTGCGTGAGAGAGAGAGAGAGAAATGTGAGTGATGAGTGAGTGAAGAGTGTGTATGAAAATGAGAAGTTCAAGTGCCCTTTTATAATGATTTTAGGGTGCCCAAGGGGCATGTCTTTTTGCAAATTAAATTTAAATTTAAATCAAACTTTCTTTCTTTTAATTTAGAATTTATTTCTTGTTTCTTTTAACTTGTGTAGCTGGGGAATACCTCCCATACCTAACCAAAAAAAAACACCCCCTCTTAGCGAGGGAGGTATTCACCTTGACTTCCACAATATGTCCACTGAGCTAAAAAAATTCTCCATCCAAAGAAAAGATTGAATGAGCCCGTTATGTTAATGTATCCATCCACTTCATGTTTCATTCTAGAACCATGTGGAAAGCATCTTGCATCAACATCTAGTCACCCACTAACCAAATACCCTTTGGAAATATGGTCAGGTACCCCCTAACTGAGGTAAAAATAAAACTAGTCCTAGGTCACCAACTAACCAAGTCATCATTTGAAACTAGGTCAATTTTCCTTGACAATGGTGAAACCCTAGGCCCATTTACCATTCCCCTATGTCATCACACATAGATTGAATGGTGTACAACTAGCCCGGTGCTGTGAGGAACTCACTCTACCCATTGGCCAAGTAAACCTTGACAATATGGTCAAAACCTTTCGATCAGGGGAGAACTCTAGGCCTTGATGCTATCTATGCCATTCTCCCTAGCCACTTTACATGGCACCTAGCCAATATCATTGACCTAGGGATAATGTCGGCCCTGATGCTACCACATCAACACTCCCTCTCAATGAGGGAGGAATTCTCAACCACTCCAATTTTTTCCCTGAAGTATACAAACTTCGTTTGGGACAGAGGATTTGTGAGAATGTATGCAACTTTCTCATTTGCAAAAATGTATTGGAGCCTCACTTCTCATGGAAAACTATATTTTCTGAAAGCTTCATACAACTTTGAATATTACAATATATCACGATCGAATGCGACACTTGCTCAAATAATCATGCGAGTAGCTTTCCGAAGCCACATTTCTTCACAACTTGCAAAAATAGCTGCAATATACTCAACCTCTATAGTGTTGAGTGTGACAAATGTTTGCTTCCTACTCATCCAGGGTATAATAACATAACCCAAATTGAAGTAACATCCTAATGTGCTCTTCCCATATTTGGCACTTCCCACACAATCAAAATATGTATATCCCTGAAACTATACTTCACCATTTGAGACATATCTAAATCCATAACTAATGGTACCACACAAATATCTCAACACATGCTTTACTGCAATCCAATGTACATGCCTAGGTTCCACCATGAAGTAGATTAGAGTGTTCACTACAAAGCAAATATCAAGTCTGTTATTAACCAGATATATCAAGGATTTGATCAACTATTGATACATAGAGGGATCCACCAAATAAAAGTTAGAGTCTCTCAGCTTCTCAGATTGGTCACCACGGGAGTGGCCATGGACTCTCACTCCATCATTCCAAATCTCTGAAGGACAGTATTAATATACTTTTCTTAACCAAATAAGATCACACCCAACTTTTGCTGCACTTAATCCAAAGACATAATCCATCAAATCTAGATCCTTCATCTCAAACTCAGAGGTCAACACCATCTCATATTGATCAATGATATTTTATGCTTCTGTCAAGAACAAGTCATTAGGTATCCATAAATCTGAGAATACGAAGCCCGAGGTACCTGCTTGAGTCCATACAAATCCTTCATTAGTTTGTAGACGTGAGACTCCTTCTCATGTACCTTAAATCCCTAAGGTTTCTCTATGTACTGTTCTTCCTCAATCACTCCATTGAGGAAAGTGATTTTAACATCCATCTGATGCAATTTCCAATCCATAATAGAAACAATAGAAATAATAGTTCTAATAGAAGTGTATTTGGTGATTGGTGCAAATGTCTCTTCATATTCTTCATAGTCCACTCCCTCTTTCTGGGATAACCATATTTCCATGAATCTCACTTTGTAATTCTCTATGCTGCCATCTAATGCATGCTTGATCTTGTAAACCCACTTGGAAGTCACCACTAACTTCCTCTCAGGCATCAACACAATTTCCCACAAATCATTCTTCATGATGGAATGCTATTCCTCCATCATGTCATCCTTCAAAAATTGTTTCCCTGTTGCCTCCTTATAATTGGATGGCTTGGAATCAATGATGTGATTAATCAATGCTACATATCTTAAGTACTTCTTAGGACATTTGATTTCCCTAAAGGTTTTGTGGGGAGTTACATGCCCCTATGCATCCTTCAATGTACTTTGAAGCCATGTTGTCCTCTTCTTGGATTCTAGAACAATGACCTTAAGTGGGTCCACTGGCTCAATGAGCCATTTTGTGTCTTCTTGATGATCTGAAAGATGTTCCATAGGTACAGAAAGGCCTAGACCCACATCCTTGGGAGCCTTCTGCTCCTCATCACCATGAGAGACCCTTTGGATCTCAAGTATGCCTAATTGTTTTCTCCCTCTGAACTAGAACCTCTTCTGATCATCTTGCATGGTTTTAGATGTCTGTACAATTTCTTCCTCTTAAACAAAAATCACACTTGTTGAGTTTATGCTCGAACTTGAGATAATCCTCTAAGATGCCCTTTAAATATCATAGGTTAATTCTTATGAACACTAGTGGATCTATGTCACTATTCACCCCGCACATACTCTCTAACCATTTACTCATTAGTGATATGAGGGTAGATTTCTCCTCATATTAAATTTTTTATTTTACTCCATTGGAGTTAGGTTATATTCCATCCACATAGTGTTTGACTTTGGTAAATTGTTCCTCCATAATTTATGCAATTATTTGCATAAATTTAGGTAAAAGTAAAAAAGTACATGTGCAATATATTCATTATATTTAGGTAATTAAACATATTTACTAGGAATTACTTCCCACCATAACTTATGCTTTTATACCATATTGCCCACCATAATTTATGCTTTGATACCATATTGATTTTCTAGTGCTAATTAGACAAGCACAATTTTTTGCATCTCGTAATTACTTCCAATGATTTATGTTACTGGTTAAACATTGACTGTTTCATAAATACTCCTTAGAGAGAGAGAGAGAGACAATGATGAGTGTGAATGAAAATGAGAAGTTGAAGTGTATTTTTATAGTGATTTTAGGGTGCCCAAGAGGCACATCTCTTTGCAAATTAAATTTATATATATATATATATATATATATATATATATATATATATATATATATATATATATATATAGTATATGTTTTAATTTAAACTTCAAATTTTCTTTCTTTTAACTTGAGTAGTTAGGTAATACCTCACATAACTACCCAAAAAACAACACACATATAATAGAACAACGAGGACTTCATCGCCAAAGTGTGTTACATACATTTTCAAATAATATACATCATTTGAAATGATTCTTCAAGAAACACGTATCAATTTTCTCATACCAATCTCTATGTTCCTACTTAACACCATATAAATACTCACTAATTTTCATACCAAACTCAAAGTTTCAAAAATAATAAAACTAGGTGGTTATTGCATGTAAATGTCTTCACGAAGGTCACCATTCAAAAACACAATTTTAACATCCATTTGGCATAGTTCCCATTGATAATATGCAATAAGAGAAATAATAGTTCTTATAGTTTTCATTTGAGAAATTAGAGAAAAAGTCTCATTATAATCAACACCTTCTTGTTAAGAGAAACCTTTTGCCACTAACTAGGTTTTATGTTTTTCAATCTGTCCATCCAAAGTAAACTTTGTATTATATATCCATTTACAACCAATTAATTTATGTCTAATAGGAAGAGGAACACAATTTCAAGTCTTGTTCTTCATTAATGTGTTATACACTATAGTGATTGCTTTTTCCATTTAAATTTTTCCTCGGCTTGAGCATAGGTGGAGGATCATTTGTAACCAAAACTTTGGTCATAAGAGCAAATTTAAATAGATTTTGACAAGCATCAAAAGGAATACCAATCTCAAAAATTGTGGATTTAAGAGTTTTCTGGTCCTAAATAAGAAGAGGGGTAGTGGCAAGAACCACTTTATTATCTTTGGAACATTTAGGAGGATCACTTGAAGAGGTAGGTGAACTAGGATCATTATTAGACATAGAGCTGGAAAGAGGGGTAACCTCCACAAATACTTCATGCTTTACAAATATAAAACTGATATTTTTTGTGTGTTTCATGGGACTCCTTAACTTCTATTAGATACCAAAATATATGGAGGAATTACATCCCAATAATACATGTGAAATACTATAATTTCACCTTTATATAATAAATTATTACAAGGGTATTTTACTTCATTATGAATGTGGGATATACCAATTTTTTCACAGGTTTATAATTTCTCAATCTATAACCTAGACATTGTTACCTTCCAATGGGACACATTCCAACAAATATTATTCATAAGCACATGAATTATTTTAATCCACAAAAGCGATTCGCTAACGTCTTTAGCACCTAGTACCTAACACACAAAAAAAATGTTAATTTTGCCTAAAAATTAGTTCTAAGCCAATTAATGATAAAAAACGCAAAGCTTTAGTTCCTTGGACAAAGTTGCACAACATTTTTGTTATGAAACCAGCTCACAAAAAGATAGAAAAGATAGATCAACGACTTAGAAATAAGCCTCTTCAAGGGGGAAACCTCCTTTACATTATAAAAATGAACAATTCTTGGATGATATAAATGACAATACCTTCTTTCTATATATAGGAGTCTAAGGGGTCATAATATAATCAGATCCCTCATAACAATAATAACAATATTGGGCTACTATGGGGCACAATAATAACAATATGGGGACTACATGGGCACAAAAATATAGTAAGGGGGTTGTACTAATAACAATAAGGGGTTACACTAGTAGTATAGGGACCTAACATGCCCCTCTCCTTCAAAAAGTGTTGTCCTCAAAGCTTGAGTAGTTCTTGATGTTTATGTATAAAATTCTTGTCCTCCCATGTGGAATCTTCAGCGGGTAAGTTCTTCCACTTGATGAGATACTCTGAAATTGATCGATTTCGTAGTTGTCGGGTTCTTGTTTATGTGACTGCTCTAGGTTCCAATATGATTTTTCCTTCCTCGTCAAGTTTTGGCAATATTGTTTGAACTGGGATCTTCTGCAACTTCTGAATGAGTGGCCACAATTCTTCGTCATTCTTTCATTCATCCCTTGCTTCGTTTATCCAATCTGGTTGGATAATAGAAATAACACAAAAAATGCTTCCACATCCTCATCCTTTCTTGAGAGTGCATCTGCAACAACATTTTTCTTCCTTTTTTTGTAGATGATTTCAAAGTCATAACCCAACATATTTGTGACCCATTTTTTCTGTTCTTCTAAAGATAATCTTTGTTCTAAAAATTATTTAAGACTATCATGATCCATTTTTACCTTGAAGTGCTTCCCATTAGGTAAGGTCGCCATTTCTTAAGTGCATGTAGTATTTCCAACATTTCCTTCTCAGAAATTGCTTGCTTGAGATGTATCCGTAAAAATACCCAATCACCTACATGAAAACTTCTTTCACTGTGATCTTGATCTGCCTGTTGTTTCATTCGATTCTTCACCAAAGTGGCATTATCCTTTAAAAGTTGGAGGAATTGTTGTTGATGCTTGATGTGATCTTTCACTGCTTGAATCTTTTTCTTCTTGATATGTCCTGCTATCTTGAGAGTTTGAGGAGTGGTAATTTCTTCCAATGCATTACATGATATGGTTGGATTCATTTCTTGATGCTCGATGTGATCTTTCACTTCTTGAACATTTTTCTTCTTGATATGTCCTTCTATCTTGATAGTTTGAGGAGTGGTAATTCCAGCCAAGGCATTACAAGATATGGTCAAATTCATTTCTTCTTTCTCGATGTGATCTTTCACTTCTTGAACCTTTTTCTGCTTGATATGTCCTTCTATCTTGAGAGTTTGAGGAGTGTTAATTCTTGCCAATTCTTTACAAGATATGGTCGGATTCATTTCTTCTTTCTCTAAGGTTGTTTCGTGGTGTATATCCTCTTCTTTTGATGTTTCTTGATCCTTTTCTTCCACCTCTTCATAATCCATGTAAAATAATTTCTTCTCAGCACACTTATGATCTTTAGTGTATTTGCTATCATAATTGTAACAAAGCCCGTTTTCTCTTTTTCTTCCAATTGTTGTGGTGTAAACCTTGTAGGTTATGGAAGGCTAGGAGAAAAAACACTTCCATAATTATAGTCGTGAGTGGTGCGATTCCTTGTTTCCATAATTTCGCTTTCAATTTTTCTTGCCAACCCGAATGCCTTCTCCAATGAATCAGGTTCCCAAAGACAAACCTCATGTTGAATGTTATCCTTCAAAGTCCCTATGAAGACATCAATCCTTTGCTTCTCTGGAATATCATTTACCCTTATATTCAATTTTTGAAAGTCCTCAATGTGCTCTGCCATTAAACCCTTTTGTTTGAGATTTATCAATTGGCTAAATAAGGTGTTTCTCTTTGTATCCTCATAATGTGCTATCATTTCCTCCATGAAAATTGTGGTTTACGAGAACAAAGCCCTTCATAGCATAAACATTGATTCGGTTCTAAATATAAAGATGCAATACGTACCTTTTGTAACAGTTGCACCTCATGTAGATCAAAATATTGCTCCATCTGTAGTATCCAATTTAACAGATCCTTGCCATCAAACTTCCTCATATCGCCTTTCCTTGATTTTAGGATCTTGATATTGAAACAACTATAACTATATAATTTTAGATCTCCAAGTTCTAAAATTGCATCGTGTAGTAGCCCCCTGTGTCCTCTATCTAACTCCGCAAGTCTGATCAAGATTGGATTCTGCAAGGAAGAGTTATGTCAAATCTCCCACGATGACCTGATTATAGACTGGTTCAGTAGAGCGAACTTGTATGAAGTGCCACGTGTCACTATTTCAACCTTAGGACTTGAAACTGATACACAGAACACTAAAGTCCATCCTCTTTCTATGCCTTCTTACTAAATTTCAATTTGATGCTCGAAGAGAATGTTATGATGATTTTCCCAAGGTCCCCTATTTAGGATGTAATTCAGGAGCCTACAGAAACCCTAAGTGTCTTGGACTGTACCTCCGCAAATATAGTGAAAAAAGATTTGAAATTCGGGCCCAAGATTCACCAAATTTTTGGCTCAAAAGGGTGATTTTTTTAGCTTTTGAAACATCATAGAAAAAAAATTATAATGAAAATTCCACGATGACCTGTTTGAGATGAAATTTTGGAGCTTGCAAAAATCGTAACTTCATCATATCATATCTCCAAAAATATAGTGAGACAAGATCTGAAATTCAGACTCGAGGTTCAGAATGATCTCAGCCCAAATGGGTTTTTGTTTTAGCTTCTGAAACTTCGTAGCGAAATCGTTATAGTGAAAATTCCACGGTGACCTGTTTGGAGTAGTGAAACCCTAGAATCCAAAGCTCTGACACCAAATGTTATGAAACCAGCTCACAAAAATATAGAAAAGATAGATCAATGACTTAGAAATAAGCCTCTTCGAGGGGGTAAACTCCTTTACATTACACAAATGAGCAATTCTTGGATGATACAAATGAAAAGACCTCCTTTCTATATATAGGAGTGTAAGGGTTCATAATATAATAAGAGCCGACATAACAATAATAATGTAAGGGCACAATAATAACAATATTGGGCTCCTATGGGGCACAATAATAACAATGTGGGGACTACATGGGAACAACAATATAGTAAGGGGGTTGTACTAATAAAAATAAGGGCTTACACTAGTAGTATAGGGACCTAACAATTTTAAAGTAAACTAGAGCCAATTTTATTTTTAATTTTGGTATGCGTGTGGTAACTAGAGGAATTGACAACTTGCATGGGTTCATACTCGCATGAAACAAGATTGATTTTGAATGTTATCAATATAACCACTAAGTGCCCAGGACTGCCCCTACCATGGAAATAGGTAAATTAGGTTTTGAATTGGTGACCTTTACACAAGAAGTGCCTTAATAGTACACCCTGACACCAATTGGTCTACAGGGCTAGTAGGTTAGAGCTAGTTATATTCAAGAGGTGCAACAATAAAGACTATGATACATGTAAGAAGATGAGAGAAGGGAAGTGAAATTACAAGGAACTCCACACTCTAAAAATGAATTGAATCAAACTTTCATGATTGTGTATCATAATAGGGGGATTAAATATGCACCCATTAAACATTAATCCGAATTAACTAGCACATAATGGTCAATTAAAATCAAAAGAATAAGGTCAAATAAAGTATCACTTAGATGAAGAGGATTGATTTAAAATTTAAAATGGAGGTCCCCAAGTTGGTTGACTCAGGTCTTGTTAAGGGATTAAAAAATAATGACACACTAGGTGAAGTAATTAACCTCTAAAATGCATTAGCAATCAATGAGATAACATAGGAGGAAATTTAAGCATATTCTAGTAGAAATATTAATCCTCATGGTGGGTCCCTATAAATGTTTTATTTGATGGTAAAATCCTATATTAACTTGATTCTGAAACTATAGTAGCTTACTAACCAGAAATAAGAGTGGAAATGATGAAGTTTATTCTTTAAAGCATGACCCCAATTTTCAAGTTGAAGTCATGACCACTGAGTTTATTTATATAAAGAGTTTTCAAGATTCCTTCAAGCTAGCTTCTAAAATCATTATGGTGTTACTATGTTTCCCACGAGCATACATAGCCATGACATAGTCACCTTGATATAATGAATCTTGGTTCACTACCAACAAGCATCCCCAACCCTAGCAGAGCGGACATAAAATTTATAGCATAAAATAAATTACCAACAGTAAAATAAATTAAATTGTGAACATAGTTCATTTATTGAAGAAATATCCAACATAAGAAGGGTAGACAACTAAAAATACATATAAGACCATATATATATAAAATAATGAATAAGATATGAATGAATTATACAAAAAGTCGATGACACAATGCCATGTGATTGTGTACTTATATGCATTGACTAGTCACCATGGTTAAAAGAAATGTCCTTTAGACAAGTTATGTCCCTTAGGATCTTCATTACATGGAGATATTTGTATTTCCCCAAAAATAATCTAATTAAACTTAATTTTCCCATTCTCTCCCTTTGACAATTTTCTTTAATAATTGGTGGATGGGAGAAGTAGTGGCTTTTTCAAGTAGGTGGGGATAATACTTGTTTTTTAGAACTGATGGGTCATGCTTGGGTGTTAAAGTATTTATATCTAATTTTATAACTTCTCCCCTCCCAAAAGATCAACTAATATTTAGGAATCGAAACCTTCAGGGGATTAGTTCATTAACTAACAAATTTGGGATTGAAAGTCATTATACTACGATAAAACAAGCCATTGGTGCTCATTTTAGTGTGTTTTATTTTTAATTTTGGCATGTAATCTTGGTGTTATAATGCTTCTTGAGATTTCAATTTCGTGTTGAATTTTATGGTGATTTTGGTGCCAATTTTTGTGTTTCATTAGAATTTGTGCCTATTTTGGCACCACTTTTAGCATCAACCCTAACTTTTTTCCTTTCTTTAGTGCCAAACATTTCAATAGTTGTTGCAACAAATTTATGTTATAATATTTGATGGAATATAAGAATTGTGTGCTCTGAAGAATAGAACAAAGTCTTGATGGTCTTTGAAATAGACACAGAAGAGGATAAAGTTGAGCAAGATGGGCCTACTCCAACCCCCTTTGGAAGATTCCTTTTGCATCCCCTTATAGATTCTCTCTCAATTCCAAGAAGCTTGCAAGCCTCTCCAGTGGCAGAAAACTTGCCAAATGTGGTAATTCCAACACATAAAATACTTGGGAGTTATTGGAACTCCAACAAAATTTTGGCAACATAACATTTCCTTCACTTCTGTTTCCAAATGCTTTCCCATGGCTTGGTACTTATATATATTTTTCTATATTTGTTAAAGCTAGCTCAAAGTGTCAATGGATCCCAATCTAAGTGTGGGTTTCCATGCATTAAGAGTCCCTTAGGCTACCAAAGGACCATTCATTAATGATCTTGGGCTTTGAACTGACCTAGTTTGAGCTTGAATTTTGATTTTGATAAAATGTGATCTTTTATTGAACTAAAAGTTGATGATACTTCTTCTATTATGGATCCACATAGCTATTGAAGAAAAATTCACATGAATCATGCAAAATCCACACCATGAGTTTGCATGGATGAATAAAAACCCACTTATGTATAGTTTTTCTTTGCTTTTAGGTTATTTATTTAGTTTCCATGGGTAACCTTTGACATGTTGTATTTATGACCTTTGCGACAATCACCCGCATTACACTATGAACAATTTTTAGGTGATAAAAATTTTCCTTTTATGTGCAAGGTAGGAACAAACGTATAGTCAAAATAATGTTGTGAAACTAATACTAGAGAGAGAGAAAGAGAAGCAAAGGAGAGAAGGATGTCCTGTAGGGGATGAAGAAGAACCCACCTATACAACATGCATCCATGGAAATTTATTTGATTTATACAAATGAGGTGGGAATGTCCCATGATTGTTACAATGTTAAAAAAAAAGATGATTACAATAAGGGACAAGAGGTTGCACTACAAGGAAAATACCTTCTAGCAGGGTTATAATGAAGGTTTTTAGTGTAATAAAATTCACAAAAATTGTCAAAAAAACATCTGTTTGTGATAACAGATGTAAGCTGAGATTATAATGGAACTTCATCACAATTGAAAAAATATGGGGGGCCGAAGGTGATCTAGATTGGATCATTATATTGTTTTTCATCCATCTCAATGCATCCAAAGTGGAAAAAGTGGAGGAATTAGCTCATGGGATCGTTTTTACTAGTGAGAACCAGTTTGGAAAAACGAAGTCTGAAACCTTTTGGGAGAATTTTTAGGAATCAAATGACATTTTTTGGGGGTAAATATTTTCTGCTTTAGTGCCATGCCTTTTCATGCTATTCTACAATAAATATATTTTTAGCAGTGCAAGAAGAGCGTCAATCAGAGTTTGTATGCAAAAGTTATGCCACTCAAAAGTTGACCTTCCTATTTTCACACCTATAGTTCGGGAGGATGTCACGTTAGCCCCCATTATTCATGGAAAAGGGGCTAGCCACGTGTTTTTGATGTAAAAGGCTCTAGAAGATTCTATATTGTAACTCTAGTTAAGAGTTGATGTAGTCAAACTTAACCACTAGTAGGCTATCGGGCTGTGTTATAACCGTGCCACTAGGAGGAAGAGGCATTCCATAATATCGAGAGAATTTTGTTCCATAATTGAAAAATATAGCTCGGAGAGATTGGAGGTAGAGCACACAGAGAGGATATGTGTACTGTAGCAACCAATGGGCCACAAGCATTACTTCTTTGTACCTACAAAAATATTTCCAGATAGAGAAAGAGAATGAGGTGGCCTCACCTTCCAGCTGGGTTTTCTCCCAAAAGGGTTTCCTAGAGCATATCTTGTGTCTTATGTGCGTTTTTGAGCTTATTTTTTCATTCTCTATTTTTTTTTTGTAATTTCCATTCACATGCATACACTAATTACAGTTAAAACTGCAGATCTCAAAGTTTAATACAACTATAGTAGTGTAAGAATTCATAACTTTAATATATTATTATGAGAACTGTTGTGAAAAAATGTCCAGTGGAATATCCATGGTATTTTATGGATCATTTGGTATCAGAGAAAGTTTTTTTGGGTATTTTGTGGAGATTGCAGGGATCTAGATCAACGGGGCCGAAAATCGTTAAATCTTAATCACGACCGTCGAATCTGTAAATGAACCTCGTGATCCTGCAGGGGTGAGGTTTACGCGACTGGAACAAAAAGTTTCAGATTTCAACTACAATGTAAGACTCCTCATGGAGGCCATGAATAAAAAGCTAGGGAGATTTGGAGAGGATGGGGGTTCGAATGCAGAGGAAAAATCCAAACGAGGATCGAAATATCGGGGAGAAACAAAGAACTAGTTGAAGAAAGACTCTGGAAAAAATCAACCCTGTTCGAGTGCTGTGAATCAGTCCCTATTTAAAATGGAAAAAAAAAGTCGATATCAAACCATACCATGGTGAGATCAACGCTTTGAATTTGAAGCATTGGTTGCAACAATTATAAGTTTCTTTCAACATCCATTAGATTGAGGAAGGACAAAAAATCTCATTTGCGTGGTTGAAATTGGAGGGCCATGCTCTGACTTGGTGGGAAATATACAAATAAACCCTGAAGTTGGAGGGATAAACTCCAGTGAATAAGAGGGAGGATTTTAAAACCCTCATTAAGTCATTGTTTTATCCCATTGGGCACGTGCAGGACCAATGGATCCAATGGCAATACTTCAGGAAAAAGTGCACCAATGTGTGTAGGAGTACACCACAAAATTCAAGAACATGGCTATACTATTCGGTATCTCTCCAAAGAATCCAGATGCACTCCTAAGGTATTTTGGGGGTTTGCACCACCATTTGTGTGAGCAAGTGATGCTGTTCAAGCCCAAATCGGTGGACGAGGATTGTGTACAGGCACAATACTTGGAGAACATAGGCCTGAAAAGAGTGAAATCAAGTGGATTGAAGCGGAAGGAGAAACAAGAAGCTTCTAAGGAGGGGAAGAAAAAGAAAAAGGGGGGAACATATAAAAAGATGACAACCACAACACACTAGTGCAAATCCTAGTAATCACTGCAACCACTGCAACGTTGATGTCCACACAAAGGAAAAATGTTGGAAGTTGCATCTAGAGTGTTAGGGTCTTATGATTCATAAGATCAAATGATGATTGGCTATTATCTTTTAGTTGATGAAATTGTAAATAATATTGTATTCTGCAAATGATTTGAAAAATAAAAAATGTATACATAGAATAAAAAACAAAACAAAAAACAAAAAACAAAAAGAGGGTAGAAAAAATGTATATGTGAAAAAAGAAAGGAAAGAGAAACAAAAAAAAAACAAATAAAGAAAAATAGAATAAAAAGAAAAAGAATGAAGAAACCCCAAATATATATATATATGAAAGTGAGCAAGTCTAAATGCCACTCCAAAAAATAGTACATCAATAATACTTTTGGAATTTTCAAGGAAGTGTGCAACTTGTTCAAATGCCACCTCAAAGTTAGAAATAGAGTAGCTAGTTTAATCATATTGTTTAAACATGATTAAACTCAATTAAATAAAGTTAGTCTAGATTAGGGAATAAATCAACCATCTAGTGTAATCTTGGTTGAAATTGAATAGGTAGAGTAAAAAGGGATTAACCAAATCATTTAATCTTGGTTAATAAGCAAAAACATAAAAAACCTTAGGAAAAGCAATAAAAAGGCTGGCAAATCAAAATGCGCCTTTGGGATTAATTAATCTTGTTCAGAGTTAATTAATTAGGTTTAAAGATAGATTAGTTTGATTTAATACGTAATCATGTCATTTAATCACGATTACTAAGTTGTAATAAGGTGCTTAGGTATAAAGGTTTGATTTGGTTTTGTTAAAGTCAAAAGTTGACCATTTTTTTTTGTCAGGATGTAATGGGCTTGATACGACACTTTATCGTTTTGTGGTAACTTGACAGCATAAATTGACGACTCAGATGTGGCCCACCCAGATCAATGGAGGCCACACTATTCGGCCCCCCCTAGCACTTCCGAATATTATCTGATAGGGGGGTCCGGCGAAGTGGTCTCCACAAACTCGCTTCCCTCTACATGTCACCCTCTCGTGCGCCCCGCTACCCCCCCCCCCCCGAAACCATTTCCCATCACTAGCCCCCTTCGGATTCTCCTCAAACCCACTTTCCCCTCCATTGACCGCCTGTGGGTCCTATCTCTGCCGTTCCACCACATCATGTCCCCATCCTATCCACTCCCCTACTGCCGTGTACCTCCTTCCTCTCCACCACGCTCCTACTTACCAATTCATCCCCATGCCTTCCTCCCACGCTCACACGTCACCATATTGCCCCAATCCTCAAATGCCATGTGCCTTAATTTTTACCCTTGTTACAATATGGCCATTTCCATTTGTCCATTACAAAAGTCTGTTACCCATTAATTCTATTCCCCCGTGCCAAAATAAACGAATTTTTGTGAATGGTAAATGTTTTTGTTTTATAAACATTTGATCTCATGGACATTGAACCCTCTTTAGGTATTTTATATTGAAATTGTTTTGATCAACGTCGTTTCTTCCCTCATAGCCCCACCATTTTCAGAGGCTTTAATGAATTCACAGTCTTCTCCAATTCCTCACTTGACCATCTAGTTATCTGATAAGTTATTTATAGGAGAATTGATGCCTCAATTTTCTCAATTATGTCATCCAAGAAGAAATCGGTTTCCTAGCAGAATCCCATGCTGCCCCAACCATAGATTTGGACCATCAACCTCTAGTTGATCAACTTTATCAGGTTACAAAGACCAATTTTGAATTCGACTTGTACGTACTTCACAATTGGCTCAAACAGAACCATCTGGACCTCAGTGACGAATTGGGATTGTGGGACTCTTTCTTGCCCCAATACATTTTCCCACAAACGTGCTATTTCCTCGAATTTGTAACTTAGTGCCAATTTCACTGCATGTTGAGCCAAAGAACAGTAGTGGCCCAGAAGGTGAATTTCTCTTGCCATTAATGGCCACTCAATTACAGAAATGCTTTAGATAATAAACATAGAGCCTAGGTAGCCTTTTCACCTTGATTTCCTTATAGAGATATATAACAAACTAGTTTTCCCTCAAAGAGCCAATGTATTTGAAACTTTCCTGCGTAAAAATTCTAAATTTCCCAAAACAAACCCTCCCTACTTTTCTTCTATTTTTCCTGAGAAGGCCAAACAAATTATCTCTGCTGAAAATGGCAACAAAAAATGCTAAAATTAGAAATGCTAAAAATAGCATTGCTATAAATAGCAGTTTGGGTACCAATGTTGGACATAGCAACAAGGAATGAAAAATGGAAGTGCTAAAAATAACATTGCTATAAATAGCATTTTGGGATGGATTCCAATTTTAGTTAGCCCCTGAACTAAAATTGAGAAGTAAAATTCAAATTTGATCTTAGCAACTGTTTGTAAAATAATTAATTAATTCATCTTGAGTTAATTAGTTGGAGAAAATCAAACATGAAGTCTATGTGAAGACATGCAATAGTTTCTCCATTGATTGAGGAATTTATCCCTTAGTTAAAGAGATAAGGATGAGTTGTAATTTGAGTTGTAATTAGTTAGCTCAGTTAACTGAGTTAAGTCTAGTTAGATTAGTTCCAATAGTTTGTGGAATTAATTGTGAGTTCAGTTAGTTAATGCTTGCATGCATGTAACTGCTACTCTCTAGATAACTGAATATTTTCTCATAAATAACTCATGCATGTCAGTTCAGTCAAAGACCCAGTTGAGATCAAAAAGGGACAATGTACTATCAGTTGGAGGAATTTTCCTATATAGGAAACTCATCCATGCAGAAGGAATTATCTCCTTCAGGTTTGTGCAGTTATTTCTGAGCCAAGTGAGCAGTGTGAGGTGGGAATTCACACAAGTGGAAGCACTGGACCCTAGGAAAAACTGCGCAAGGAAATAGGAGACTTGGAGGGTAGAGGAGAAGGTTGTGAGAACCTTTCACTGTATATGAGCAGTATTGTTTGATTATAGAGAGAGCAGGATAGCTTGTAGCTGATTCTTTTTGTAACTTGAACATATTTCCACTTGTATGATAATACAAATATTGGGGTTTTAGGCTGAGGCTTTCCCCGAGTTATTCTTCTGTGTTCATGTGTGATTGATTTCTCATTCTCAGTTATATGTGTTCTAATTGATCTTGCTCATATTCGATTAAGCTTCCGTAAAGTTTTTTGTAGAAGTAGATCTTGTATTTTGCTTTAGTATATTGCATAATCTGTTGATCTATAGTGGGAATTTCTACATGGTATCAGAGCAAAGGTGATCAAAAGAGAGAACAATATACAAGAAGGGAGAAGCTTGAAGTTTGAGGTTCTTGAATATAGAAATTGAGTTCTTATCACATATGAATTTCACCAATGGCGTCCAATGATTTAAGACTCGAGTATGCCCTTGATGGCAAATCGAATTATATAGCTTGGAATGATCGCATGGAAGCGGTATTAGAGGATAACGGTCTAAAAGACTTCATTAATCAAGAAGTCCCCAAGCCCGCAACATCTGATGCTACATAACTGGCGGAATGGAAGAAATGTGTGGCTAGAGCAAGGAGAATCCTCCTGGAGGGAGTTCGAGATCACATAGTCTCGAGCCTCCATGGGAAGGAGACACCATTTTCAATGTGGAAAACATTGAAAGATCTATATCAGAACAAAAATGATCAGAGAAGTTGGCGCTGAAAGACAAGCTTCGGAAAATCAAGTGTGAAAAGGGCGACACGATCTCTACATATCTGAACAAGCTCACCACCTGCAGGGATGAGCTTGGAAGTGTAGGGATCACGACAACCGATGATGACATGGTGAGTCTTGCACTCCTCGGTTTTCCTAAGAGTTGGCATAGCTACAAAGACTTGGTTAATGGAAGAGAAAGATTGCTAGATTGGGAGCGACTTTGGTTAGATTTGATGTAGGAGGAGATAAGAAGAAGCACCAGAGGTGGTTCTTCATCCAAGGAGGATGAAGAAAATTGCGCCTTAGCGAGTAAAGCGAAGAAAGGGAAAGAGAAGGATTCTCATCCCAAATCAAGTTCTTCCCATGGTGGGAAGAAGTTTGACAAATCAAAAGTGCGATGCTTTCATTGTCATGAGGTGGGCCATTTTGCAACAAATTTTCCATTGAAGAAATCGAAGATGGGATCCAAGGAAGGATCTGAAGGTGAGGCATTGGCCTCACAGTTTGAGTTGGATTTCAACCTCTTTGCATGCATGGTTTCATCCATGGTGGGATGTGGTTGGTTTCTTGACAATGGAGCATCTTTCCACATGTCCGGCTACAAGAGTTTGTTCAGTACCTTGGAGGAGAAAGATCTCTATATACTCATAGTTATGGGTAATGATGAAAAGTATAGTGTCTCAAGTTTAGGCACGATGGTTTTTCAGAGGGAGCATGGAGATCGCATTACCTTGACCGATGTCAAGTATGTACTAGCACTGAGGAGGAATTTGGTGTCGATCGCAATGCTAGAAGACGAAGGTTATGATGTAGTCTTCAGTAAGGGAAAGGTTTTCCTTCGACACATCACCACTAGACAGGTGAAGCAGATTGGTTCAAGAGTCAAGAACCTGTATGCTCTTGAGGTTCAAGATGCATACAAAGCCTTGAGGAGCAAGGAAACTGATGGAGACTTGGTGGTTGAGAGGGAGAGTACATTACCTCTCAACATGCAAAGCCAGAAGAAGTCTTAGACAATTGTGGAGGAGCCACAATTGGTGAAGTAGTTTTAGGAGGTTGTGGAGCAGCCACAACTGGAGAAGCCGAGAGGAAATCAAGTGGAGGCATCCACTCATGCAGAGACCTCTAGTAGGGGAAATTTCAAGCCAAGTGGGCGGAGGGAGCACATGCATCCATACCTCCAGGTAGGAGGTGGGGTGATGTGGAGTGACAGTCCCAAGAAGGCTGGAATAGGCATTGTAGTGTACCTAGGGGGGATAATATGGGGTACAAAGGGAGGTATCCAAGGGAATAATGTAATAATAATAACAACACCTTTAACAACATTACTGAATAATGATGCATTTTCTTAGACTCTAGAAGAAACTAAGGTCTTTGAACATCTTAAGTAGGCAATGTGCTAGGTATCGGTCTTAGCTGCATCTGACTTCACAAAAACCTTTATTGTGGAATGTAATGCCTCAAGAAATGGAATTGGTGTTTTTTTAATGCAAGAAGGAAGACCCATTGCTTTTGAAAGTCATCCAATCAAAGGAAAGTATTTACACAAACCTATTTATCAAAGGAAATGTTGGAAATACTACATGCACTAAAGCAATGGAGACCTTACCTAATGGGAAGACACTTCAAGGTAAGAACATATAATTATAGTCTTAAATACTTTTTGGAACATCATCTAAAAAAAAGGGAAGAAAAATGTTGTTGCAGATGCACTATCAAGAAAGAATGAGGATGTGGAAGCATTTCTTTGTGTGATTTTTATTATCCAACCTAATTGGATAACCAAAGCAAGGGATGAATGGAAGAATGATGAAGAGGTGTGGGCACTCATTCAAAATTTGTAGCAAGATCCTAGTAAATTTGATACATTTAACTGGATAAATGATTCATTATGGCACAGAGATCACTTATATCTTTGTAAGAATTCACAACTCAAGCAAAAAATTATTTTGGAATTGTACACCTCCCCCTTACGAGGGCACTCAGGATTTTTAAAAACTTACCACATAGTCAAGAAGAATTTTTTTTGGGATGGCCTTAAATATGATATTTAGAAGTTTGTAGCAGAATGTTTGGTTTTCCAACAAAATAAAGTTGAGACAATTAAGACCCCGAGTCTGTTACAACCTTTAGCCATTCCAAGTCAGTGTCGGGAGGAGTTCTAAATGGATTTTATCATAGGTTTACCCAAGTCTGAACGAAATAGTGTCATCATGGTGGTAGTTGATAGACATACCAAGTATGCACATTTTGATGCATTATCTCATCCATTTAAATCCAATACAATTGCTACTGCATTTATGGAAACAATTCAAAATATAGAAGGAAACCCAAATATTATTGTAAGTGACAGAGATCCCATTTTCAATGGAAATTTTTGGACGAAATTATTTTCTTGTCTCGCTACTCAACTATCTCATAGTTCATCTTATCATTCTCAATCTAGCGGGAAAACTGAGATATTTAACAAATGTTTGGAAGGATATCTTCGTTACCTTGTATCTGATAAACAAAAACAATGAGTCAAGTGGTTACTCTAGCAGAATGGTGGTATAAAACTTCCTCCATACTGTAACAAAAATGATCCCATTTATGGCACTTTATGTATATCATCCACCATCCATCGCATCATATTTGAGAGAAAATTCTAAGGTTCAAGCAGTGGCAGATCATAAACCTCACTCTCGCATAAAATCAAATGAAACAATTGGCAAATCAACATCACAATGAAAGAAGTTTTGATGAAGGCCACTAGGTATTTTTATGGCTACAACCATACAAACAAATGTCCCTCAAGCAAGCTAAGAGGGATACCAAATTATCACCCAAGTACTATGGTCCTTACAAGGTGTAGCAAAATATTGGTACTGTGGCATATAAATTGGAGCTACCTGTATATTCCCTAGTACACCTAGCTTTCCATGTTTCATGCTTAAAGAAGGTTAGCAGTGACAAGCTCCTAGTTCAAACAATGTTGCCAGAACTTGACGAAGAATGAAAGATCATATTTGATCCTAAATCAGTCACGGAAACAAGAACCTGACAACTACAAAATTGATTAATTTCATAGTATCTCATTAAGTGGAAGAACTTACTCGCTAAAGATTCCACATGGGAGGATGAGAATTTCATTTAGAAGCATCCAAAACTACTAAAGCATTGAGGACAACATCTTTTTTAAGGAGAGGGGTATGTTAGGTCCCTATAATATTGTGTATTCCCCTTATTGTTATTACTGTAGCTCCCTATTGTTATTTTATACCCATGTATCCCCATGTTGCTATTGTTGTGCCCCATAGAAGCCCATTATTGTTATTGTTATGCCCTTACATTATTATTGTTATGCAGGCTCTCATTATATTGTGACCCCTTAGAGTCCTATCTATACCAAGGGGGTCTTATCATTTGTATCATGCAAGAATTTTTCATTTGTGTAATTTAAAGGAGGTTTCCCCCTCAAGGAGGATACATTTTATGTTGTTGATCTATCTTTTCTGTGAGTTGGTTGCATAACATGCACTCTAGAATTAGAAGACAATATGAATATCACATTGTTTAGTTCTCCCACAGTGGGGACTTGAGACCTATCCAATTGAATGATTTTAGCATCTATCTTTGCAGGTTGGATGTTCAGTTTCTTGCAAAATGATAAAGGCATGACATTGTTCAATGCGCTTGAGTTGATAACACAATTGTGCACATTGTAGTTAAAGATCTCAAAAGTGAAAAGAAACAAGGGAGTTTAGACCCTTGAATTCGTATTTGCGACATTTACAATGGATTGTAGATTAATCAAAGTTTTGGACTGGTCAGATAAGCTAGTCTTCAAGGATGAGGCAAAAATACTAGTGGAAGATGAGGTAGACGAATATTTAACAATTAAATCCTGTTGGTTAGCTAACTTAGCAATTCCATAAAGCGAAATGTGGCCCACATCTTCTTCATATATTCTATGATGTTGTGCCCCATATCCAAAGACATATTTTCATCTTTAGATGCTTGAAGAGTAGTAGGGGATTGCATGGATTTAAATGAGGTTTCAGGAGTCTAGGAGTTGCCTTTACTACTTACCAAAGTACCTTTCTAAGTTTGGTTAGATGGAATTTTGGGAGTAGAGGTTGAAGACTAGGTTGAATTGTTTGGGGGTAAAATTATTCTTAACACTGCCTTCTTCTTTTCCTCCATTATGGGATCTGCTACTAGCCCCTTATTCCTTAGGTTATATATCCTCAGTGCCTTAGGGGGAGGGGTGTCTCCTCTACAGGCTTCTTGAACATATTGAACTTCAACTCCTTGGATAATCTCAAAAGCCAATATGACATAATCGACATTATCATCAAGGGGAAGTTTCTTCTTCAACATCCTTAGATTCCTCATCCTCATCTCTAATCGCATGATCCTCCAGTACCTTGTTAAACACAACAATCATATTATTTATCGATTGCATACAAGTATTTTATGAATGATAAACTTGGTGAAAGGTGTAATAATTCTCCATACTAATTTCATCTACTTTGAAATTTTCATTGGAGATTTGAGTTGATTTTGTAGGTGGGTTGTTATTTCTTCTAAAGAAAGGTTTAGTAGACTTACTGTCCGATGAACTCTCACTGGTTTTTCTTTTCAACTCAGACCCTTCATTGGTTAACTTCTTCAGTGATTTTGCAAGACCCTCGAATTCAAAACAATCCTTATCCTTATCATGGGCTTTGCTAGATGAGGCTTGGGTTTTCTTGCCAGTTGAATTTGAATTTTCTCGGGTGTCATGCTCAAGGGCTCCTATAGAAAGTAGAACATTTCCTACGATGAGAGATTCTGCAAGGTTTTCATCTAGAGTAGCCTTCGCTTCTCGCTTCACAAACACAATGATATCATGTGGTAGGGCCTTGGTATAACAATCGACAATACTTGAATCATCAAGAGCCATGTTAGTTGAGAACTTGTTCGAGATGGTGGTGAATCGTTGATTGAAATATTTAACCTTTTCTTTCTTATGGCACTTCAATATGCTCAGTTTAGTGAGAAGCATATAAGGTGTCTTATCTTCAACGATTTTTCTAGGAAAAGGTTTTTGGAACTTGTCACAATTATGTATAAGGCCATAGGCAAAGAGTGGTACCATGTGGTTGCTTTATTCTCAAGGGTGTGAGGGAAATCCTACAGGAAACATTGTCGTGTTAGACCCTCATAATTTGCAAGGCAAGTTAAAAAGTAATAATATGGTCTTCAACCGTGGTTCATTTCTCGAGGTCAAATTTCAAAAGGTATTTCTTAGGGTGTCGAGGTAAGTCATGAAGTGAACCTTAGATATCCAAAGGTGACTGGGCCATCCAAGATAAAGGTTGTCGATGGTTATCTCTTAGTGGTGGAACTATTATCTGGTTAGAATTTCCTTTTGTATCACTTTCAGTGCTAGACCTAGATTCATCACTAGTGTGAGGTAGTTCTCTGCCACTACCCCTAGGGACCCTTACATGTCCTAGATCCCTAAATTTTATGATGATTCCAAGTTTCCCCCATTTCCTTGGGAATCTAAAGTTCCTTTCGTTGTGAGGGACATCGACGTTGTGAGGGACATTGACGTTGTGAAAATTGGCTCAATTCCTTATTTTATCTTCACCTCTTAGACTTTGAACAACCTCAGCGTTCCCTTGCAGTGGTTGGTTCTCACCTAGTACATTCTCCTGTAGTGGTTGGTTATCAGCTCATGTATTATCCTACCGCAGTTGGTTATCACCTCGTGTAACCTTGCTTCTAGGCCCTTACCTTTCAGATCCCAGAGGACTCTCCAATCCTTCAATCGAAAGTCCTTCAACAATATCTGCATAATCATCCAAAATCATATCGATCAGATGTGGTACTGAGTTTACCAAGATTCCTTTATGGGTATGATGAGGTTTAGAAGTGCGTGGGTTAGGAAGGGAGCTTGTAGCAAGAATGCACTTAAGAACCTTACTGAATTTTCAGACAATATGGCATAAATCTCTCATCTATTAATATGGAACTTCATAGAGAGGATCTTCCTTTTCAATGAGAGCATCCTTGAGTGGAGGAGGTTGAGAATCACCTAAGTAGAGATCACCGAAAGGTGGACCAAAAGAGGGATTAAGAGGTGTCTTGGGGAAGCAGGACGAGGTTGGTTACTAGTTTGTTGGGAGATTTCAGGGTGAAGACAGGTGTTAGTGTCGAACATATTGTGGCTCTTCTTCTAGCACCAAAATCGATTGATGAGCTGGAATGTATCGCCAATAGTTAGGGGTTCTCCCCGATGTAGAATCCCAATTACACTCTACATTTTTTGGTCTAGGAGTCCCATACAGTATGTAGGCCCGATTTCCATATCAATGGTTGAGGTTCACTTCTTACAGAAGGGAGAGTATCATTCTTATGAAAATTTAACATCTCCTCATAGACCACAACCATGGCCTCCTCTAGTGTCTCTACCTCTTCTTTGATGGATGTTGCAACTCCTTCCTCCTTGAGTGGTCTAGGTGTAGAGCTTTATTCTCCTCCTCTAGTCTCCTCCTATCTTCTTCTTTTGTAGCTCTCTGCTCAAAAGAATAGAGCTTTCTCTAGAGTTCTGTGATCCATCTATTAATATTGGTTATGTTTAGCTCGATTGTTGTTATGAAGGTAGTTCCAGATGATGTGATCATCTCAGGATTCATAGTTGTATCTAGGACAATATCCTTTTATGTGGTTACAAATAATGGTTATGCAGGGTTCCTAGGGTAATATTTCCTCCTTTATTACATAATCTTACAATTGACCTAGTCAAAATTAAGTCTAGTGAGGTCCAACACATATTCCTTCATCTCATCTAGGATGCCCATTTATCTGAGTCTCAGGTATCCACCGGTAATGGTCGTGGATGGAGAAACATCTAATGGAGGAAGATCAACCTGTATATCAGACTCTTGGTGTTGTTGTTATTGTTGGAGATCGAGCACAACCTTCTTGTTATCTTATTGTTGTCTCTTCATCTCCTCTTCCTCCTACTTTCTCTTATCCTCTTCAACTCTCCTCCTTTGTTCTTCTTCGATCATTTCCTTCTCTCTCTCTTCATTCCCTCGTTTTCTTTTTATTTCTTCTTCCCACCTTTGTTTCCTCTCACACTTTTCATTCTCTTGCATTTTATTAATTTTTCTTCCTCTTCACTCACCTTCTGATTTTCCTACCGTGTCCTCCATTCCTCTTTTTTTTTCTTCCTCTTCCTTCCTTCTCTTCCTTTCCTCTTCCTGTTGTTGCTACTAGAGATCCTTAGGCTATTGGTCTCCTTATTTATGTGACTACTTCAACTCTTCTTCCATTTTCCTCCTCAATTCTTTCTTATGCCTGGCCAGGGTCACATTTCTTTCTTCCAAGGTTTCATTATCTTAATCTCCCTCTTACTCATCTGAAGGATATTCTGGTTCACCACCTTTGTTCTTTTTCTATTAATTTTCCTCCTGTATTTTGTTGCTCCTTGTTTTTTTTGAGTGAGGCTAACCTAGCTTGAAGGATTATGTTTTCTTGTGGCTACTTGGATCTCTTGTCCTCCTTTTCCCATTGATCACTTGGCCCTAGTGCCCTGGCGCATTGCACCAATTCTTGACCTTGTCTTCATGGAAATGTTTGCTGTGCACGTATGACTAATTGAATCCTGCTTTCTTGTAGTGTTCTACTACCATCCCCCTAGAGTCATACCTATGGTGACTTAGGTTCACAAAATAGAATCCTTTCATCTCCTCAGATTCTGCTTCTACTTCCTTGAAACTTTCAATTTTATAGGCCCCTATAGTCAAAGGTAAGGTGGGCCAAGGATTTTTATTGCCTTTGTTCAAAGCTTTAGGGAACCCTATAATCATCTGATAACAAAATTCTTATAGCAACAACTTATGTGTCACAAACCTGGGGAAATCATGGGGCTACTTGTATGAGCTGAAGACTCGTATGATGAAGACTCTAATGAAGGTACCCTCCTGGATGGGGAACCAATCTACCACTGTGATGATTACTTCTTTATCCCTCTTGGACATACAAGGGGCCTCTTCTCCAAAGATTAATTGATACAAAGGAGCGATGAGCAATTCAGAGGTGGCCTCATGCACACCTTTATAACTTAGGTCCTAAAGGATCTTTTAATGAAAATGTGAGAATTCTGACACATCTGGGGTCTAGTTGTAGCTCCATCTATAAATGGCACCTTGCACAAAACATGTCTAAAAGGTAGGATGCCATATAGAATCTTGAGGGTTGTTCCATATCCATATTCTTTGCTACCTATATGTTGGTATTCAGTGATGAAGCGAGAATGCTCACCCAGTTAAAGATAGTGCCCATGGTAGCAACAATATACATAATAGGTACTCACGTTCCGAGAAAGGTATCAATATATGGCCTGCCATATAACTGGTTCATCATTGTATCCATGAGTTGTTAGACCTTTGTTAGTCCCTCTGTCCTATAAACTTGATCAGACTTTACCTGGAATTTAGAAGGGTCTTTCCACCATGATATTAGAATACCCTTAGTCACTACTAGTAACTCTGACATCCACCTAGTATTGAAGGTCTCCTCCTTTGTTGGAAATTTATAATAGGAAATAGTATTTGTGGAAGAAATAGTAGCAAAGGATTCTCCTGTGTGGCTCCTTATTACCCATCGATATATATCAATATTCTATAGTATCTAGTCAATGGTCTTTGCATATAGGAAGATAGTTGCATGCGTTGCCACTTTATGGAGCCATGACCTCTTGATGTTTATGTATACCTTGAAATATTCCTGATCCTAAGAAATGTTTCTATTGGAGAACTCATAATACATATCAAAACACAAGAGTTTGGTGTTCTTATTGATGTTACATGCTGTGTCCTAGTAGATTGGTGGCAGTGGCCCTTCAGTGACTTCCTGGACACTACTCTCGATGTTCTTATGGGAGGACTTAACCATTTGAGGTGAAATTTGTCTAGAGAAAGATGATATGGATATACAGTTGATATTGATGTCACATGGAATCTCAAACAAGCAGTCCCAAGATGAGAGTGATGACATAAACAATATAGGTTGAAAGAAAGATTGTAAATTGAGCTTCGAAAAATAGGGAATAAGATGAAAGTCTCAGTCCTAGGTTCAATTTAGAAAGAGGTTTCTAGGTCACACAACACACAAGGTCACAAAATTTGAGATGATTAAACCAACAACTTGGAAACTAGAGGTTACTAGGTCACAAACTTAGGTAGGTTGTGAGACTGCAGAGATCTGGAGGTCACAAGGCTGCAAGGATGAGTAAGTTGTGTGGTTATGGGATTTGGTAGGTAGCAAGGTCACAAAGATGGGCCTATTGTATTTTTTTAGGATGCGACCTGGTTCTCTTGGCAGCTTGGCAGAGAATCCATGGCTTGAAATGGGAAATTTGACCTTACTGGACCCTAGAAAGCATAAGTGACTGGGAGCAGCGGAGACATGACTTGGTTAGGCTTACTACCTAGGAAATGGAGAGCTAAATGGAAAGAAAAAAAGTCTGGAAAAATTTGGGATAAAATGGGTTTGAGAATTTCCCAAAGGCAGATAAAATATTACCAAAAGGGAAGATGTAGAGTTGGAGGTCAGAGCAAGAAAAATGAAAAAATAAATGATTACCAAAGAAGGGAAAGATATGCCTACTTGGATAGGAGTCATGTGCCTTTTCGAGTCACCCAATCTCTCAGATATTTGAGCACTCTATTCAGCTGGACAAATGAGTGACAAGGTAAGTGGTTTATATAGGAAATAATTACATGTGCGGGGTATGAAGAGGTCGCTATTCCATAGGCTAGTTCAAGTCGCAAGGTCAACCTCCAAGTGACTTCCAACCTAGCAACCTATCAACCTCAAAGATAGAGGTTGCAAATTCATGAGGGATAAGGGGTAACAAATTTTAAGGTTGGGTCTGCGCTTATGGTATGACCTAGAGACCTCAAAGGTAGAGGCTGCAAAGTTGCATTGTAAATAGGGTCGCAAAGTTGGAGATCAGTGATCTGTTAATGAAAAAGGTATTATAAACTTTATGTGAAGTTTTCTTATGTTACTTGGTGCAATGGATCGAAAAGATTGCAAATAACATAAACACATAAGCAAATTGAAACATAATCAATCATATCAACACAACGACAATTTGATAATGGAGTTCACCAGACTTCCTGGCTACCTCTCCAAGTTCCTAGCTTCCAGTGTGACCACTTTATTAGTCTTCAAAATTCTTTTAGAGACATGAGATCAAAAACAGAGACTCAAATGAGAAAAGGGAACTCATCATTGTGTTCAGCTCGAAATTTCGAGTCAAACGAGTATAATCTTGCCCATATTTGGCCACTGTGACCTCCAAACCCCCTCGAATGTGGAAAACCATCTATGCCTTCTGCAAAACCACTTTTCGCTGACAAAAACTGCCTTCTGTGTTGTGGAAACCACTTGGGTCCGTGCACCCTGGTTTTGGCAGGTTCGACTTTGCAACTAGTTATTAAAAATTTGGTTCGGCTTTGTTTCAAGCCCGAACAGATGGTATGTTGGTTAGCCCGAAGGTTTGAAGGCATTGGTATATAACGTTGGAGGTCGGCAGGTTGAAACCCCCGCTCGACACTCTGGCGTTTTGATATGGATTGACATTCATATATAGCAACATATATTCGCATGAAACTTTGGTGGCATACATCTCTGCGCTTCGTTGGTTTATACGTTGAACATATGGTTATATATACCATATGTCATTGTATCTTGCGGTGAATGTGGGATAATTCTTGAAATAAATTAAGGGGTCCGGTGGCCGTGGGGTTGACCCCGGTCGTCGGCCCTTTTTTCCCGGTGCCTCCAATCTGCTAAAATAAATACAACATTATGCATAAGCCTAACAAGATCCACCATAGCCCATTCAGTGTAGCCCTTTCGGTGAAAACTCAACTTTCCGGGAGGTCAGGGGTTCCATCCTCCCCGATCCCCAAAATTTTGGAAAATAGGTGATATTGGGCAAAATGCGGGCTACCATGTGTTAGCCCTAGATTGGCCCATATTAACCAATCATACTACGACATGTCATCAACCTGCTGACATCATCCTGGACAAGTGGTATATTCTCTGGACAACACATGTCCTTCTGATATCATCCTATTGGCCCGGTTGAATTGGTTGATCGTTGATTGTTGACTATTGACCTTTGAATTTTTGAATTTTGCCCTAATTTTCCCAAAAACTTTGACTGGCTCTAACTTCTTCATTCAGAATCAGATTTACATGTCGTTCACTCTGTTGGAATTGTATTTAAAGTAACTTCGACTTGATCCTACTTTCATCTGTATTTGAAGACATTGATCTGGAGGCAAAATTGGATCTATTTTGGATCATTCCCCACACTAGAAGCTTTTGGACCACCAAAAGTTGGTTTAGCTATCAAGTGAGGATAAAGTTCCTTCATTTTTCCAATCTCGATCCATTGTGCTTTACTTGGTTTTGTACTTTTGATTCCAACTCAAAGATACTCAACATTTCCCAGTCACGAAGTCCTTATCCTCCTGTCAAGAATCGTGTCCTCCTGTAGCTCATTGAGATACTCGGGCAAATGATCTTCAATGGGAGGTAGTTGAACTTGCTCTTTGGGATATTCAATCAATGAAGGCTCATACAATCACAAGTTTTCAACATTTACAATGGAATATATTTGCATATAAGTTGGTAGATCTAGGCGGAAATCATTTTCACCAATTTTATCAAGTATTTTGAAAGGACCATATCTAATTGGTTTCAACTTCTTCCCTTCCCCTTGCAGTCTTTCTTTGCTGATGTACAACCTAACTTGATCACCAACTTGAAAACTATGCTCAACTCGATGCTTGTCATGCCATGCCTTATACTTTGCTTGGCTTCTTTCCAACTGTTCCTGTACTACCTGGTGAATTTCCTAGATTTTTTCAGTGAACTTGGTTGCTATGTCCACATCACTATGTCCATCAAATGTTATGTCTTTACCAAAGACAAAATCCAAGGGAAACTTTGGTATAAAACCAAAACAAGTCTCAAAAGGAGATCTCTGAGCATAAGAATGTTTTGCACGGTTGTAAGCATGCTGCACATAACACAAATGCTCATCCAAAAGTTTGGGATGTTTACTGCAATATCCTCGAAGTAACTGTATCACTGTCCTATTGACCACTTCTGTCTCACCATCTATTTGCAGATGAATTGTCGTGCTCTTCTTTAACTTTGTGTCCATTCACTCCCATAGACTTGACCAAAATTTCCCGACAAATCGAGAATCTCGATCGGATACAATAGAAGTGGGTAACCCAAAATGAACCCATACATTTTGAAAGAACAACTTTGCAATTTGTTCAACTATGACCTGTTTATTACATGGTGTCAAAATGCACATCTTACTAAACCTATCCACAATTACATACAAATAATCATGACCCTTTCTAGACTTTGGCAATCCCCCAACAAAATCCATGGAAACACTTTCCCAAGGACGAGAAGGAATTGGAAGTGGAGTATACATGCCTAATTTTCTATTAATTGGCTTGCCTGTAGCACACATAGTACATCCTTTCATATATCTTGAAACTGTCTCATTCATTCATGGCCAATAGCAGAATCTTTGTGATTATGCAACTATTTTACTTACACCAAAATGACCTCATATGAGAGAAATATGTGCTTCTTGAATTATACTAACTCTTTCAGTTTGTGGAATGCATAACTTTTCCAAAGGATATAAGAGTTTGTCCTTTATGAAATAATCCAATTATTCTACCTGCTTGCCATGACTTAACGTTGCATATACACCCTTAAAATCTATGTCTTGAGCATATTGTTCAATTTACCTTTCATGAATTACTGAGTTATGATTAAGTATTGTGGATGCATTTATAATTGGTCTGGATAACATGTCTGCAACCTTATTATGTATGCCCTTATTATATCTGATAACAAGATGAAATTACTGTAGAAAACCCATCCACCTATAATGTCGTGATTGTTGCAATTTAGTTTGTGCTTGTAAATATTGAAGTGGTTGATGATCTATGTGTATGATTGTTTCTTTACCCATTATGTAATGTTTCCACTTTTTAACACTCTGAACTAATGCATATAATTCCTTATCATATGTAGGATAGTCAACTACTGCTGATGTGAATGTCTTAGAATGAAAGCATATGGGCTTCTTGTGCTACATCAACATTGCCCCCATGGCATATTCACTTGCATCTGTCTCAATCTCAAATGAATGTTGAAGATCTAGCAGTGCTAGTACTGACGTTGTATTGATCCTTTTTTCAATGTGTCGAAGGCTCTCTACTGTTTTCCTCCCCACTCAAACACCTATTTCACACTTGTCAAAGCATGTAAAGGAGTTGCAATACAAAGAAAAGTTAGCAATAAACTTTCTCCAATATTTTGTTGCCCCTAAGAAACTTCTAACTTCTGTAGTAGTATTGGGCTTAGGCCAATTTACAATGACTTCGACGTTAGAGGGATCTATCTTCAATTCACCACCCCCTACAGTATAACCCAAATAATTCAAAGATGTCCTGCCAAATTCACATTTTGATAGTTTTACAAAGATATTTTCTCTTTTCAAAACATCTAAAACCTATTTTACATGCTTTACATGTTCATCCCATGTTCTACTGAAAACAAGAATATCATCTAAATAGACTATTACAAAATCATCAATGAATGGTCTGAATATATCATTCATGACTTGTATGAATGTAGCTGGAGCGTTAGTTAAGACAAAAGGCATAACCATTGATTCATAGAGT
Organism: Pinus tabuliformis; assembly: GCA_031772625.1. Taxonomy (NCBI): domain Eukaryota; kingdom Viridiplantae; phylum Streptophyta; class Pinopsida; order Pinales; family Pinaceae; genus Pinus; species Pinus tabuliformis. The sequence continues at coordinate 668,990,156 of CM062806.1, read as the reverse complement.
CCTTACTTTGTTTTGAAAGCAGTCTTCCATACATCCTATTCTGCAACTTTGATTTGATGGTAGCCGCTTCGCAAAATCCAATTTAGAGAAGTAAACTGCATCTTTTAACTAATCTAACAAATCATCAATACGAAGAAGAGGATAAAAATTCTTTATCATGATTTTATTTAATTCTCTAAAATCAATGCACATTCTCCATGAACTGTCTTTCTTTCTAACTAACACAATAGGTGATCTGCACGGTGATGTGCTTGGTCAAATAAACCCTTGATCGAGCAACTCCTATACCTGCTTCTTTATCTTTTCATTCTCTAGAGTTGATAACCTATACATTCCAATGTTAGGTAGTGGAGCATCTTGCTGCAAATAAATCTCATGTTCTATCTCTCGCTTGGATGGAAGCCCTTTAGGCTCTTGAAACATAATATCATAATTAGAAACAACTTTAACTAGATTTGCTTTCCGTTTAGGATTACAGCCTTGGAAAGAATATGATTTATCAATATCCTTTTCTTTTACAATCATAAGTAAAAGTTGTTTACTTGAATTTACAATTCTTTTCATGTCCTGAATTTATGAGAGAGAAGTTATCTTTGAGTTTATGAGCCCTGACAATATATTCAATTCCATCCTTAGTGAGTTGATACTTATTTTCAGTATGATAGAAGATAGCATTTGTATCGTACAAGTATGGACTTCCTAATGCAATTCCACATATTTCCAATGCGACTATGTCTAACTCAACCTCATCTATAAACTTTGACCCAATAGCAAAACGAAGTTTACATTGTTTCGTAACTTGAAGCTTAGTTTTATCACACACCCAACCTAATGGATATGGATTTTTATGAGGTTTTGTTGCTAGACCCAACTTCTTTACAATTGCTTCAGAAATAAAATTAACTTGTGACCCAATATCAAATAAAGTATCAATTTTAGTATGCTTGGAAATGACTCTAATGTGAAATAGCTCATTTCTTTTCCTCTCATCATTATCATTATCAACAGAATGCAAAGAAGTACTTGTAGATGCTTTAGAATCCTTACCATTTAAACCTGTAGCTGTAACTATTGTCTCAACACCTAAATTTGATCCCAAGTCCTTTTGAATAGCAGCAACATTCTTCCACTCCTTACTCCCAAACTTCTTAGGCTTTAATTCCAGATGCAATGACTAGTAGTGTGCCTCATCGTGGCCTTCCTTCTTACAATGTGTGCATGAAGGTTTATCTTTCTTCACAGTGTTCATTTTCTTCTCCTTCCATTTAAATTTCTTCTTGCCTTTATTCTTTCTTTCAATAGGTTTCGATGATTTCCCAACATATTGGGTTACATTTTTAGCTCTAGCTTCTAGATGAGTTGCTTGGACCGATACATCATCTAAGCTAGTTGGATTAAACATAAGTATAACATGCCTCAAATAACTATGAGGACCACCAATGTATTTCAACAATTTCTCTGGTGAGTCCAATGATATGCCTAATGTTAAAGCCCTCTTACAGAATTACTGAGTATAACTTTGAACACTTTGTCCTTTTAATTGATGTAGTGTTTGCCAACTCATCATTTCTTGTTTCATATAAGCCGAAGGATAAAATTACTTTTTAATATCAGAAACAAATTCATTCCAAGTTGAAATGATTTTACCGTGATTTTTGAGATTTGCTTGTGTATTTCCTTCCCACCATACAAGTGCGGTTCCTCCAAGTCGAAGGCTAGCAAGCTGGATCTTCTTATTTTTTGAAACAAATTTCTACACCTTGCAACACACTTCAATTTGTCTTATCCAATTATCAAGATTTTCAGCGTTAGGTTATCCATCATAAATTCGAAAATCAAATTTTACATCTAATTTGATCAAAGAAGATTTCTTCTTTCTCTTCTTAGAAGGACTAGATTTATGAGAAGAAGAGGATGATGATGACGATGATGGTGATGATGGAGGAGATGGTGGAGGAAGCATTTCTCCATTTCCCTTATCTTATTGGTCTTAGGTGATGAAGTGCCTTCATCTTTGTTCTTATTAAACTCACGATACATCTCTTCCACCATTGCACGTATCGTCATGAAACTATCCATGAATTTATATTTTGACCCAAGTGGGGTTTCATTTGCCATCCTTCTTTGTGAAAAGACCCTTCCAATCTATGGATTCACCTCAACAAGTTCACCTTCACCTTGTTCGAGCCTTAACCTAGTAAGCATTCAAATCTTCACACAATCTTGTTAGACCTTAAAAACCTTGCTGCTCTGATACCACTTGATCTGTTAATGAAAAAGGTATTATAGAATTTATGTGAAGTTCGCTTATGTTACTTGGTACAATGGATTGAAAAGATTGCAAATAATATAAACACATAAGCAAATTGAAATATAATCAAACATGTCAACATAGCGACAATTTGACAATAGAGTTCACCAGATTTCCTGGCTACCTCTCCAGGTGCTTAGCTTCTGGTGTGACGGCTTTATTAGTCTTGAAAATTATTTTACAGACATGAGCTCAAAAATAGAGACTCAAATGAGAAAAAGGAACTAATCATTGCGTTCAGCTCAAAATTTGAGTCAAACGAGTATAAACTTGCCCATATTTGGCCACTGTGACCTCCAAACCCCCTGGAATGTACAAAACCACCTCTGCCTTCTGCAAAACTACTTTCGCTGACAAAAACCACCCTTTGTACTGTGGAAACCACCCTGGTCCGTCCACCCTAGTTTTGGCGGGTTCAGCTCTACATCATGTTAATAAAAATTTGGTTTGGCTCTGTTTCAAGCCCGAACAGATGGTATGTTGGTTAGCTCGAAGGTATGACAACGTTGGTATATAACGTTGGAGGTTAGTGGGTCAAAACCTCTGCCCAACACTCTAGCGTTTTGATATGGATTGACATTCATATATATCAACATATATTCATGTGAAACTTTGGTGGCATACATCTCTGCACTCCGTTGGTTTTTACGTTGAACATATGGTTATATATACCATATATGGCTATGTCCTGCGGTCAATGTGGGATAATACTTGAAATAAATTAAGGGGTTTGGTGGCCATGGGGTTGACCCCGATCGTCAGCCCTTTTTTTCTGGCACCCCAATCTGCTACCTTAAATACCACATTATCCATAAACCTAACAAGATCCACCACAGCTCATCCAGTGTGGCCCTTTTGGCGAAAACTCAACCTTCCAGGAGATCAGGGGTTCGATCCTCCCTGATCTCCAAAATTTTGTAAAATAGGTAATATTGGGCAAAATCCAGGCTGCCATGTGTCAGCCTTGGATTGGCCCATATTAATCAATCATACTGTGACACGTCATCAACTTTTTGACATCATCCTCGACAAGTGGTGTATTCCCGGGACGACACATGTCCTGCTGACATCATCTTGTTGACCTGGATGACCGTTGACTATTGACTGTTGACATTTGACTTTTTGACTTTTGCCCTAATTTTCCCAAAAAATTTGACTGGCTCTAACTTCTTCATCCTGACTCGGATTTACACATCGTTCACACCATTGGAATCGTATCGACGAGCATTTTGACTTGATCCTACTTTCATCTGAATTTGAAGACTTTGGTCTGGAGGAAAAACTAGATCCATTTTGGATCAATTAGGAAGATAAATAAGGTGCAACCTAGCAACCTAAGTTGGCCAAAATATATTTTGGAACACGAGTGTTAAAAAATTATATATTACGGAGCAATGGAACACATAAATATTTCATAAATATAAACACAGAAAACGCATAAAACAAGAGAGACACAGATATATGTGGTTTACCTAGTTTGGGCTACGTCCACCCTGAACAAACCAGTCCTTCCTTTCTATTATCCAGCAAAATGAAGAGACACAACCTACAGAAAATCCGTTGTAATATCCTCTGTTTTCTATCAAAGTCTCAACTCTCCGTTTCTCGCTCACACACAAAATACACATCTATTACACAGCCTCAAATACAATGCCCTCATATAAAGAGAGGGGTTGCACCCCCCCACGTGGAGGGGTGTACAAACTTCCTGGGGTATACATCCGGCTAAAACAAATACCTCTACACAATCATGCTCCACACACAACAAAGGGGTCACATGTCACTATTTTTTACCTTAATCAAGATCTTTTTTTGTGACCTACGACTTTTGGGGAAAGATAAAATTTAAAGCTTTCAAACTTAGAGTTTTTAGAGGGGTTGAAGGGAACTTGATTTATTGATAGGATGCAGAAACAAACTTAAGATGCATTGGAGGATAAAATTTTAGTCAAGGGGCTCAAAAATTTTGATATGGTAGAAATTTTTGGGGTTGTTGCAAAGCGACTACAAAAAGTAGCCATAATAATGTTTCAATCAATTTCACAACGAAATTAATTACTACGAGCTATGAATGATAGATTTTTATTATAGATGAGCATGAACTAGATGATCTTATAATGCATGGATCAAGCAAAAATGTGCACAAAATAGATGAAAGAAAGGGAAAAAGGTTTGTCAAAATGAGGACAATGCAAGGGTTCAACATAAACATTAATTAATAATAAATCCAAGAGACATAACTGAATTATGCTCTTTATATTATGATCCAACTTGGTCCATTATTTTTTTGACATCCCTATAGGTCCAATACGTAGATCCAAAATGCTCTACTAATTTTTTTCCACCAAAATATCTTCCATTTTGAGCTTCCATAGCTCAAAAAAATTCCCATTGAATTTTTTGATCTCTATCTTTAAATTTCTAGCCATTCTTTTCCAACCCAAGAATCATTGTTGTAAATGTCCCATTACAACAATGCTTATCATAGACTAAAGATAACTAAACCCTTAGGCATAAAGGCACCCCTTGAAGCCAATAAACGCATTGATGCCAAATGTAAGATTTAAACCTTATACATTAATGTAATGCATACTTAGATTCTTAATAAATAGAAAAGTAAAACAATGTCAATCACTTATTATGGAAATATTTACCCTAGAAACCCAAGCCAGGAAAACCAACTAATTGTTTAGAGTTGCATCTCTAACTTTTATGATTATTCAACTTAAATATTTATAATACAATATGTGATCCCACAACATCCAAAACCCATAATCCATTAACCTAGATTAGATTACAACCATGATTCCTTCACCAATATTATAAAACCATGGGTTAAACCACCATGTGCCACAAAACTACTAAAGGCAAAAATTGTGTGTTGAAAAATACCAAAAATGGATGTAAAAAACCACCCAATTTTTTTATCCGGGGGATCCACCCCCTCCCCCCCTTCATGGCCCCCTACTTGCGGTAGATATGAATTATACATGTATCTAGTCATGCAAAAAATATTACACATACCCGACATTGAAAAATATCATAACAAACAAGTTGAGATTTTGTTTTCCTAATATTATCTCTAACAATGAAGGCAACTTCATGCAAAATAGGAAAATTGTAGATATTTTTCCCAGAAGCCATACATCCAAGTAAGGAGAAGAAAGATAAGGGAATTCTCATCAACCTTGATATGCCAACCATCTTTGACATGTAAGACACCCCTTTCTTTTTTATGTTTTGTTTAAATTTGGGTTAAATCCTTTATTTGTCCATTGGGCATCCTATTGTATCAAAACTGCTTGGATTTCCCCATATTGAATAGGAGACCCGTTTCATTCTTTCTTTAGATTTGTGGCCTGAGGAAAGCTTTCCCCTCTCTCCTTTACTATACATTACTATGACATGATCTTTGAGTTAGAAAGTGGAGTCTGAAAGGATTGATGGGAATCTATTAGCCCTCAAAAAAGTAATGGGATTTAATAACATAAATCATTCTTAGTTCGCTAGTGATACCCTCATTTTGGGGGAATCATTTGTCATTGTTTCAGGAATATTAAATAAGTTTTAGATCTATTTATGAGCACATCTAGAAATATTAATAATAAAAAGGATAAGCCTTTCATTGGAACATCGATTCACAATTGCTTTCCTTTATCTCTTGAATTATGTAATCACATGCCATGAGAATTGGTCCTCTTTTAAATATCTGGGAATTCCAGTATCATTTGATAACCCATCAAATCACTCTTGGAAAATCATCCATAATAAAATTAAGTCCAAATTCAATCAATTTGGATCTCAATGGTCAAATCCAACATAAAATGTTGTATTGATAAAGTTAGTCCTTACAACTATTCCACTCTTTAAATGCTTCACCACGTTAGCTCCAATTAGCAATATGCAACAGTTCACTCAAGAGATTAAGAAATTTCTATGGCATGGGGTGAAAAGAATACCAAAAAATTTCAGTTAGTGCATTGCAATATTGTTAGGTGTAACACCTCTAACCATCCAATGGGGTGTTTTACTACCCTTGTTAAATCTAATTTCCAAATGATTCCCTTAATTATGGTTCATGTACTTATAATACCATGAATAACCATGACCTATTGGGATATACTAGCAACCAAAATGCTTATATATTCTTTATTCATGTATTCCCAATAAACTATAACATGATATGCAATGATAATATGATATTAAACTACATATTTCTCATGCAAATAATGCATGAATTATAACATCATGCACTCACAATGTAAACACAATAGAAGCATAAATATACAATATGAGCACTTATATTTGAGAAAAGACACAAAATGGACATATGCCTTAGATGTTCCTCCCAGTCGTAGACCACATTGCTCATAATCTTTCAGCAGTGGGCCACCCCCAAGTTGGGGGTATGACTCCACCAAGAAAAAGGCTTCCTAAGCCAATTAAGGTCCATAGAAATCACCATAAAGAAACAAACCAAGGTTCCAAACTCTAATAACCTCCAAACTATAGTCTCTCATCCCACATTAACCTACACAACCCAAGTTTGTGCACCCCTTTCTATGCACCCACAATCACTCAAGATGTGCCACTACCCTTCTATGGCTCCATCAAAAGCTAGCAAGGGAGTCTCATATCCTTGTGGCTCCAAGAGTTTCATCTTCCCTCAAGATTGTCTAGGTACCCTTGATTTTTGAAACCAAGAAATTTATCCCCACACTTATCCCTTTAGGTCCCTAGCATAACCCAAGGAAACCCAAGGAGAAGTACGTACCTATATCGACCTACGATAATTATGGTAACATAACAGTAACATAATTCAAATTCTCCATAGAGATAATCAAATAGTCACAATGGTCACACTCCATAATAATAATGGAATGAAGGATTGGGGATTACACTAAACTCCCCACGTTTATGTCCATGTGACCCTTTTTACAGGTAACACCTCAATAAACCCCTTTTTCCCAACAAGTGGCATCTCAAGAAACCCCTTTTCCCACTTTATGATTTAAAACTTGTGAACTTTTAAATTTAGGCTCATTTTAGTAATGGCTTACCCCATTAGGCTCAAGCCCCTGATCATTGAGCCCCTTATCTCCTTTCCCACTCATGGAGTCCTATTACCCTCATACCCTCTTATCTGACTTAGTCTACAAAAATAGTTTACGTTTATTTACATAGCTAGGTTGTTAGGTCCCTATACTGCTAGTGTAGTCCCTTAGTGTTATTAGTGCAACCCTGTCATTGTATCATTGTGCCCATGTAGTCCCCATATTGTTATTATTGTGCCCCATAGAAGCCCACTATTATTATTGTTGTGCCCATACATTATTATTTTTATGTTGGCTCTGATTATATTGTAACCCCTTATAATCCTATATATAGAAAGGAGGCCTTGTCATTTGTATCATCTAAGAATTGTTCATTTGTGTAATTTAAAGGAGGTTTCCCCCTCGAAGAGGCTGATTTTGAAGTCATTGATCTATCTCTTATTTTATTTTGTGAGCTGGTTTCATAACATTTGGTACTAGAGATTTGGATTCTAGGGTTCCGACGCTTCAAACAGGTCATCATAGAATTTTCACTATACTTTTTTTCTACGAATTTTCAGACGTTGACTTTAAAACCCATTTGAGTCGAAATGTCGTTGAACCTTGTGTCCAAATTTAATATCTTTTCTTGCTATATTGTCGGAGATATGAGTTGAGGAAGTTAGGGTTTTTGCAGGCTCTAGAATTCCATCTCCAATAGGTCATCGTGGAATTTTCACTATAACGTTTTGTCTATGAATCTTCGAAATCGAAAATTAAAACCCATTTGAGATAAAATCGTACTGCATTGCGTGTACGAATTTCAGAACTTGGTTCACAATAGTTTCAGAGATATGATCCAAGGTATGTATGGTTTTTGCAGGCTCCTGAATTCCATTTCAAATAGGTGACCTTGGGAAAATTGTCATAACGTTCTCTATGAGCATCGGATTCAAATTTTGTAAAAAGTTGTAGAAACAAGATGAGTTATAGTTTGTTGGGTATCCTCCTTAGGACCAAAGGTCGAAACAATGACATGTGGAACTTCGTACAAGTTTTCTCTAATGAACCAGTCTATAATTAGGTCATTGTAGGAAATTGGGTATAACTCTTTATTGAAGAATCCAATATCGATTTGACATGTGGGGTTGGAAAGAGGACCCAAAGGGCTACCACAGTACACAATTTAAAAACTTAGAGATTCAAAATTGAAGAATTACGGTCATTTCAATATCGAGCTTCTAAAAGAAAGAAATGGAGATATGAGGAAGTTTGATGGAAAGGTTCCGATAACTTGGATACTACAGATAGTGCAATATTTTGATCTACATGATGTGAAATTGTTACAAAAGGTACGTATTGCATCTTTATATTTAGAACCAAATCAATTTGTATGGTATCAGAGGGCTTTGTTCTCGTAAACCACTTGTCACCTGGTCAATTTTCACAGAGAAAATTATAGCACATTATGAGGATACAAAGAGCAACACCTTCTTTAGCCAATTGATAAATATCAAACAAAAGGGTTCAATGGAATAACACATTGAGAACTTACAAAAATTGAATATAAGGGTAAATGATATTCCAGAGAAGTAGAGGATTGATGCCTTCATAGGGACTTTAAAGGATAACATCCAACATGAGGTTCGCCTTTGGGAACTTGATTCATTGGAGAAGGCATACAAGTTGGAAAGAAAAATTAAAAGAAAAATTATGACAAAAAGGAAGCCTACCACTCATAACTATAAAGATGAAAGTGTTTTTTCTGCTAGCCTTCCACAACCTACAAGGTTGACACCACAACAATTGGAAGAAAAAATAGCAAAAGGGGTTTGTTACAGTTGTGATATAAAATACACTAAAGGTCATAAGTGTGCTGAGAAGAAATTAATTTACATAAATGGGGAAGAGGAGGAATAAAATGATCAAGAAACATGAAAATAAAAGGATACACACTAGGAACCATAGAAAATTTTAGGGGCGAATGTTCGCCCTTTGGCGAAATTAAGGGGTTTTAAATTTTTAGTGGGCGAATATTTTGTATCATAGTACATTTTTACAAATCACCTCAAATAGCCCCCCTTATTTTAAGGGAGAGGGTAAAAAAGGTAAATTTAGCCCTTGAAAATAGGAGTTACAACCTTCCATTCACCCATTTTCAAGAATAGGTTTTATTTAAGTGAATCCATTCGCCCATTTTCAAGAATATGTTTTATTTAAGTGAATCCTATGGGCCAAAGGCCCAAATACCATATTTATAAAAGAGGTATGGTAAATTAATAAAATATAAATAAATGAGAGGTATGGTAAATAAATAAAACATTTTGTTATATTTACTCCATAAGTCACCTTATATACATGCAAGGGTGTAAACAAATAAAAATATAAGTAAAGTGGAGGTATGGTAAATAAATAAAACGTCTTTTTATACTTACTCAAAAGGTATGGTAAATAAATAAAAATATAATTAAACTAGACGCATGGTAAATAAATAAAACCTCTTTTTATATTTAGTCCATAACCCTCATTCTATTTATGAAGGCTCAAGAAAGAGGTTTTATTTAAGTGAATTATTTAGTCCATAACCCTCATTCTATTTATGAAGGCTCAAGAAAGAGGTTTTATTTAAGTGAATCCTATGGGCCAAATACCATATATGTAAAAGAGGTATGGTAAATTAATAAAAATATAAATAAATGAGAGGAATGGTAAAAAAATAAAACATTTTTATTTTTATTTTTTTATATTTGCTCCATAAGTCACCTTATATTTACAAACACTCAAAAAATGGGTTATATTTAAGTGAAACCTATGGGCAAAATACTATGGGACAAATACCATGGACTAGATTGTTATTAATACCATGCAAAAAAAACATTATTAACCCTAATATTAGTATTAATAAAAATAAAAATGGCACATGGTATTGACCCATGGTATTCACCAAAATGGAACATGGTATCGACCCATGGTATTCACCTAGAATGTAGCCTATTTAAATGGGGGAATTAAACCAGCATAGATCCATCTTTACTCTGGATCTACTAACCCCCGAGAGGTATCAAATATCGTGATATGCAAACTAGCATAGAGTGAAAAAATATTTGATCCGATCAAGAGTAAAAATGGATGTTGTAATTTAATGTATGTTAAACATTTTAGCTTGGTTAAAATAAAAAATAAAATAAAAATCAACTATTAATTTTATTAATTTTTATAGTAATTTTTAAGCTCCAGGTTTATGATAACCCATGGTAATACCATGGTATTCATGTGAGCATAGACTATTTAAAGGGGAAATTCTATCATCTTAGATCCATCTTAATTCTGGGTCTACCAAGTGCTCAGAGTGATAAATAGATTTCATCCCCTAAGAGTGGTAGATGTGGAGTTAATATGGATATAGGTTGGTTTTTATGATAATGAAGATATTAAATAGACTTAGGAAATTATATTGTAAAAGCATCTTAAGGTGAATGGTTAAAGCATAGACATTGGACAATATATTTGTATACTTCTATTTTAAACTAAAACAAATCTAGGGCTAAAAGGAATAGATTGATTACATTAGTCATCTTTCTCTAACTTTCCAACATACGATGGAGTAAACAGATTGTAATTTGGGTAATTTTTCTAATTGCAAACAGGAACATACTTGTGTATTGGCAGGGTGGTTACGAGGTCCCTAGAAGTGATGAATTTGAATTTTTCTTGGTTTTATATATAGTATTAGGTTTTTTCTCATGCTTTCTGTGAATGGCACGAGTGAATTTTATCCTACACCCAATTATCAATACGTAATTTCAGTAATTTTGATTTCAAAATATATTTTAAAGAAATGCAATGATTTCATTTGTGTATTCAATAAACACAAGATTTTATAATTGAGTAAAATATTCACCATGCCTGGTGAGAGATTCGCCAAAAAATTATATATACATATCATATTATTGATAAAATCGCCTTCCATTTTTCCTATATACCATGGAGATTTTCCCATTTATTATACATGTAAATTTAGGGGGGTTCTTAAAATTTTCCCTGCCAGGAACCAATCCCAGAGAAAGAATAAAGGAATTTGACCATATCTTGTAGTGCATTGGCATGAATTACCACTCCTCAAACTCTCAAGATAGATGGACAAACTGAGATAGTGAACAAATGTCTGGAAGGATATCTTCATTTCTTTGTATTTGATAAATAGACACAATGGGTGAAGTGGTTGCCTATGGTTGAATGGTGGTATAATACTTCCTTCCATACTACAGCGAAAATGACCCCATTTATGGTACTTTATGGATATCATACACCATCCATCACTTCATCTTTAAGAGAAAATTCTAAGGTTCAAGCAATGGAATATCACATCAAGTATAAACAACAAGTTCTCCAACTCTTAAAGGATAACCTCACTTTGGAGCAGAATCAAATGAAACAAGAAGAAGATCACCATTGCAATGAAAGAAGTTTTGATGTAGGCGACTGGATATTTTTACGGCTACAACCATACAAACAAATGTCCCTCGAGCAATCTAAGAAGGATAATAAATTATCACCAAAGTACTATGGTCCTTACAAGGTGTTGCAAAATATTGGCACTATGGCATACAAATTGGAGCTTCTTGCATCTTCCCGAGTGCACCAAATTTTCCATGTTTCATGTTTAAATAAGGTTATAGGTGACAAGATCCTAGTTTAAACAATATTGTTGAAACTTGAAGAGGAAGGAAAAATCATATTGGAACCTAAAGCAATCATGGAAATAAGAACCCAACAACTACGAAATCAACCATTTTCATAGTATCTCATCAAGTGGAAGAACTTAATCAGTTAAGATTCTACATGGGAGGATGATAATTTTATATAGAAGCATCCAGAACTACTCAAGCATTGAGGAAAACACTTTTTCAAGGAGAGGGTCATGTTAGGTCCCTATACTACTAGTGTAGTCCCTTATTGTTATTAGTTCAACCCCTTTATTGCATTATTGTGCCCATGTGGTTCCCATATTGTTATTATTATGCCCCATAGAAGTCTATTATTGTTATTGTTGTGCCCTTACATTATTATTGTTATGTCGGCTATGATTATATTGTGACCCCTTAGAATCCTATATATAGAAAGGAGGTCTTGTCATTTGTATAATCCAAGAATTATTCATTTGTGTAATGTAAAGGAGGTTTCCCCCTCGAAAAGGCTAATTTTGTAGTCGTTGATCTATTTCTTCTTTTATATTGTGAGTTGGTTTTATAACATAGGTCTATTGGCCTTTTAGCACATAAGCATGCTAACCTAAAATCACACATGCACTCCAACCTAAAAACATATATACATTTGGGCATGTAGGCATAACACATCCTGTCTCACCAACCTAGTAAAGATATGTACATGTACATAGAGGGTCATACTAGGGGTGTTACATTCCCCTCCCTCTCATTTATGCATTATCCTTAGTGCATTATATACACATGTACAATTATAACTTCTCAAACATATGATGGTATTTCTCCCTCATGGCATATTCATGCTCACTTGTTTCATCCTTAGTATTCTAATTGGTACACAACACATTTATTAGGGTGATGAAGCAATTCTAGAGCACCTTGATCTTTGATCCGAAATGCCCATTTCCTAAACTTGGAAATATCTCTTGTTTCCACCTGAATTATATTCCAATCAATGACATGATTAGCATTAGGAACAAACTTTTTAAGTAAATAAATATGAAACACGTTATGAACATGCATGTATCTTAGCAATGTAAGCCTATATACAACTCGGTTATTCCTTTCCAAGATCTAAAATGACCCACAAAATATGTTATCAACTTTGAGCAACTTCCCAATTTAATGAGCTCTTCCTATCTTTCACTTTTAGGAATACATGATAACCAACTCTAAAATACCCATTTTTCATTCCTTTATTTTCATAACAATTTTTCCTATCCTTTGTAATGTTGAAGTTTTATTTAATTTTTACAACTTGGTCTTCCATTTCCCTAAGTAAATTTGGCCCGAAAATGGTCCTATCCACTAGGTTATCATAACTCAGAGGTGGATTAGAATTTCTGCCATACAAAGCCTTAAATGGGCTCATCTTCAAATATTCTTAATACCCATTGTTATATGCAAATTCTATGAAGTGTAAATATTTTTCTTAGTTTGATGGTTTGTCCATCATATGCATCCTTAGCATATCTTCAATCACCTAATTGACGCTCTCTATTTTACCCTCCAAATATGAGTGATATATTGCACTGAAGTTTAAATTGGTTCCAAATTTTTTAGCAAACCTTTCAAAAGTTTGATGTAAACTTGGGACCCTTGTCGAAAATGATTTCCTTAGGCACTCCTTTTAACTTGGAAATTTATTTCATATATATCTTAGTAACATTTGTTTCTTTATATGTTGAATTGAACAGAATAAAGTGGGGATCCTTAATGAGCTTATCCACCACCACCATGATGGAATGATGTCGTCTCACATTCCAAGGCAATTTTATAATAAAATCAATAGAAACAATTTCCCACTTCTAGTTGAGCATGGGTATTGGATGTAGCAATCGAGATGGATGACCATGCTCAACTTCACCTTTTGTAATTCCATACACTTAGCAATATAATGAGTCATTTCCCTTTTTATACATGGCCAAAAGTATTGATTCTCTACAATGGAAATTGTTTTCTAGTACTCTTTATGTTTAGCATAGGGTACATTTTGCATCTCAAACAACTTTTTTCTATCCTTGACAATTTGGCTGTTGGGTTGTGTTATATTCTTTCCACGACTAGCCCACATAGTCATCTGACGGGTTAGAGGGGGGACGGAGCCCCCCCTTCGTTGCGTCGATTGCGTAGCAGGGGGTCACCGAGGGTTTTAGGGGTGCAGGTAACCTCCCTCTATGGGGTCCGTGGCAACGCCCTGGAAAATTTTGTTTTTTGGACCCTATATTAGGTTGGGCGGACCTACCTATGGTTTTATGCATGATTTTCGCACATGGTTTTGGACACAAGGGTTTTTGGTCCATGGTTTTGGACGCGAGGGTTTTTGGTCCATGGTATTGGATGCTTCGGCATGTATAAATATGTACTGTAACATTGAAAGGAACATAATGAAAAATCAAGCTGGTAGTCCTCGTTTTGGGATCCAGGGGAAAATCTCTATGTATATTTGTTTTATGTGTTATGCCTCGCATTGTTTATTTTCTGTGTTTTAGAATTCGTATGCAGGTAATTTCTGTATGGGGTTAAAACCTACATTTGGTATCAGAGAATATCTACAAGTGGGTATGTGTTTAACCTATTTGGAGGTGCAGTCAATTGGATGAGTAAGAAACAATTTGTAGAGGCACTATCAACTACAAAGGCAGAATACATGGCAGCCACTCATGCAAGCAAGGAAGCAATTTGATTGCAAAGATTGTGTTCAAGTATGGGGTTAGTACAGGGAGCTATAAGGATAGACTGTGATAGCCAAAGTGCAATTTTCTTGGCAAAGAACCCTATATATCATTCAAAGAAAAAGCACATTAATGTTCACTATCACTTTGTGAGGGATATGATAGAAGGAAAAAAGGTGTTGCTAGTAAAGGTGGACACTTTGAAGAATACTGCAGATGCATTGACAAAATATGTGAGCTCTAAGAAGTTATCTTGGTGTAGAGAAAAAATGGGCGTTGCAGGGCTGGATAACTGACTAAGCTCTCTTGTGGCCCATTGTGGAAAGAAAACAATAAGTGGTATAATGTTGGGTTGTGTTATATTCTTTCCACGACTAGCCCACATAGTTAACTGGGGGGTTAGAGGGGGGGGCGGAGCCCCCCCTTTGTTGCGCCGATTGCGTAGCGAGGGGGTCACTGGGGGTTTGAGGGGAGAAGGTAACCCCCCTCTATGGGGTCCAGGGCAGCTCCCAGAAAATTTTGTTATTTGGACCCTATATTAGGTTGGGTGAACCTACCTATGGTTTTGTGCATGATTTTCGCACATTGTTTTGGACGTGATGGTTTTCGGTCCATGGTTTTTGATGCGATGGTTTTCGGTCCACGGTATTGGATGCTTCAACATGTATAAATATGTATGGTAACATTGAAAGGAACATAATGAAAAATCAAGCTGGTAGTCTCGGTTTTGGGATCCAGGGGAAAATCTCTGTGTATATTTGTTTTATGTGTTATGCTCTCGCATTGTTTATTTTCCGTGTTTTAGAATTCGTATGCAGGTAATTTTTGTAAAGGGTTAAAACCTAAATTTGGTATCACAGAAGATCTACAAGTGGGTATGTGTTTAACCTATTTGGAGGTGCAGTCAGTTGGATGAGTAAGAAACAATTTGTAGTGGCACTATCAACTACAGAGGCAGAATACATGGTAGCCACTCATGCAAGCAAGGAAGCAGTTTGATTGCAGAGATTATGTTCAAGTATGGGGTTAGTACAGGGAGCTATAAGGATAGACTGTGACAGCCAAAGTGCAATTTTCTTGGCAAAGAACCCTATATATCATTCAAAGACAAAGCACATTGATGTTCAATATCACTTTGTGAGGGATATGATAGAAGGCAAAAAGGTGTTGCCGGTAAAGGTGGACACTTTGAAGAACACTGTAGATGCATTGACAAAATTTGTGAGCACTGAGAAGTTCTCTTGGTGTAGAGAAACAATGGGTGTTGCAGGGCTGGATAAATGACTAAGCTCTCTTGGGGCCTCTTGTGGAAAGAAAACAACAAGTGGGAGAATGTTGGGTTGTGTTATATTCTTTCCACGACTAGCCCACGTAGTTAACCGGGGGGTTAGAGGGGGGCCGGAGCGCCCCCCCTTATTGCGCCGATTGAATAGTGGGGGGTTCACCAGGGGAGTAGGTAACCCCCCTCTATGGGGTCCAGGGCAGTGCCCAGATTTTTTTTTTTTGGAACCCTATATTAGGTTGGGTGGGCCTACCTATGGTTTTGTGCATGATTTTTGCACATCGTTTTGGACGCGATGGTTTTCGGTCCATGGTATTGGATGATTCGGCATGTATAAATATGTATTGTTACATTGAAAGGAACATAATGAAAAATCAAGCTGGTAGTCCCGGTTTTTGGATCCAGGGGAAAATCTCTTTGTATATGTGTTTTATGTGTTATGCTCTCGCATTGTTTATTTTTTGTGTTTTAGAATTCGTATGTAGGTGATTTCTGTACGGGGTTAAAACCTACATTGACATGTCAGTTCTACCCTTTTAAATGAGGATTTTATTCTCTTTCAACTCATAAAATTATGTATTGTTTCTATACATTACATTGTTATCGATCTTTTCATGTATTGTTAACTTGAAATTTCAACCTACAATTTTTTTAATTTTAAATCGAATTTACACACACTTATGGCTATAATATGTATTGTATGCACCATTTTTTTGAGGGCATCAACCACCTTATTTTCCTTCCCATTATTGTGCTTAATATTGAAGTCATATTCAACTAAAATTTTAACCATCCGATTTGTTTGAAATTCAAAGTTTGGTGTCCAACTAAATTCTTTAGACCATTGTGGTATGTTCTTAGTTCAAACCTTTTCCCCATGAGGTATAACTCCACATTTTTAAGAAATAATGTTGATTTCCAAATCCAAATCATGAGTGGTATAATTCCTCTCATGTTCCTTCAACTTCCTTTACTCATGACACATCACATGTCCATTTTTCATGAGGACTCCTCCAAGCCCTTCATTTCATGCATCATTCCACATAATAAAGTATTCATTCAGACCAACTATATTAAGAATTGGTGCATGGGTTAACAACATTTTCAATTGTTGAAAAACTTCTTCGAATACATGATACCACTCAAATTTTACACCCTCCTTTCGAAAATATGTGATTGGGTTAAATCTTCTGTAGTACTCTACTAAACCCATAAAGTACCTAACTTCTATTATATTTTTGAGTATTGGTCACTTACTAATAAATTTTATTTTTATTTGGGTCCACTACCACACCTTCCTCTAAGATGATATGACCCAATAGGAATATGAATTTGGTAAAATGAGCATTTTCTTAGCTTGGAATAAAGATGATGCTCCCTCAACAGTTGTAACACCACCCTCAAGTGTTGCAAAGTAATCTTAGAAGATGTGATTCATAAGGCACATAAAGATACTTGGTGTATTGGATAGCACAAATGTCACCACCATGAACTCATAATGTCCATATAAACTTCTCAAGGTTGTCTGTCGATGTCCTTCTACTTAATCCTAACTTGATGATATCTTGGTCTCATATCTATCTTAAAGAAGACCCTATCTCATCTCAAATGATTGAACAAGTCATATATCCTTGGTAAAGGATACTTGTTATTAATTTCACCTTTTTAGCCACTTGAAGTCGATGCATAACCTCCATGTACCATCTTTATTTTTAACAAAGAGAACTAGGGAACCCCAAGGTGACACACTTTGGTGTATGCATCATTCTTCAAAATCTCGTCTAATTGCATTTGTAATTCATTAAGATCTAGTGTGCTCATATTGTATGGTGTTTTAGTTATTACAGTAGATCTAGGTACACATATATGGAAAAGTCAATATCCCTCTTCAATGGTAAACCTTGGATATCAAAAAATACATCTTCAAATTATTTTAATACTACACAGTCTTTAATGCTTGGTGCCTGATCCTTAGCTTCCTCCTTCACGTGGGCTACATAAATTTGGGAACATTTTTAAAAATTATTCTTAAATAACATGGCTAATATATACCTATCAAAAATTAATCTTGGAATCGCCTGCACTTAACTTTGCTACCTCTCTTCATCAAGGTAAGTGAAAACCTTATTATAGCAATCTAGGATAGCATGGTTCTTGTCCAACTAATCCATGCCAGTTAGGAAATCATGTGAGCCCAAAGGTATAATGTTTAAATTAAACTTTGTACTAAAGTCATTCATGTCAAATTTAAATTCTTTCATTAATTCATTTATCCTCCTCTTAGCCCCTATATCTAGCTAAACCAACCAAATTTTAAGATGTTTTGTTCCCTTCAAATGAATCAACCAAGTTCTGCGATGTTTGGTTCTCCTCAAGAAGATGAACCTAAAGGTATAATGTTTAAATATTCCTTTGTACTAAATTCATTCATATCTAATTGATATTATTTCAATAATTCATTTATCCTCCTCTTAGCCCTTATATCTAGTTGAACCAACCAAGTTCTGTGATGTTTTGTTCTCTCCAAATGAAATATTTCAACAAGTTTAGTATCAATATAATTATATATAGATATATAATCATTTAAAATAGCAATGGGTTTAATATCTATATTACCATAAAATTCAATCATGTGAGACTAATGGTCCGCCCACCTATTGTCCAAGGCTAGATAACTTAGCAGCATGCTTCTACCCATGTCCTCCACCTTATTATTTCCTTGAATATAGTGTACCTTTGTTTGGAAGCCTTTGTACACATGCTCTCCCTCACAAACCCAAAACTTGATGGGATGAATCTTAGCCTTTTTCCCAATGAATCTACTCTCTTTGGTTCATTTTGGGCTAGCTTAGCTTGCTAATTTTATTAATAACTACACCTAAAAAATGATGGGTTGTGCCCCTTCTTCCTTTGCTCCACCTTGGCCCTCTTCTTGTCATCCCAAACCTTTTGGAAGGCCATCCTATTTTTTTTATACTCATAACGGTATTTTTCCTTCCTTACAAATTTCTTCAAAGTCTTGATCTCATCAAATTTAAATTTTTATTGTAAAATAATGGTAAACCACTTAATAACTTTTGTATTTTGAACTTCTCATCCATAATAAAGACGATATACCTTAACATTTCAAAAAAAATACTTTCATACTCCTCCATTGTTATTTCTTAGATAAGTATTTCTTCTAGAAATGCCTCTTGAACTACCTCTGTGAGATCCCCTTCTCATCCACATTTTTGACTTCTTTGAGTTGATACAACCATATGGATGCTTTGCCTTACAAGTGATAAATTGAAATTCAAGACTTAATTTTGGATGAATGGCTATGAAATTAAAGATACTTCCTCCTCCCCAAAAACCAAGATTCAACTTCCTAACCCTTCTTATGGTCATCAATTAAGGCAAGAGGCTTAATCTTCCTAATATCTCCTTGCAAGTCATTCATTTCAAGCCTCCTTCTCTAATGTTTAACTAGTGATATACTTGGGAAGCTTCTAGACTTGGAGGAAACATAAGCCCTCTTGGTTGAATGCTTTAGTGAGTGGTGTTAATTTTTACCACCACTGTTAGAATGCCTTGAAATTTTAATAAACCACCCCCCCCCCCCCCCCTATATTAGGTTGGGTGGGCCTACCTATGGTTTTGTGCATGATTTTTGCACATCGTTTTGGACGCGATGGTTTTCGGTCCATGGTATTGGATGATTCGGCATGTATAAATATGTATTGTTACATTGAAAGGAACATAATGAAAAATCAAGCTGGTAGTCCCGGTTTTTGGATCCAGGGGAAAATCTCTTTGTATATGTGTTTTATGTGTTATGCTCTCGCATTGTTTATTTTTTGTGTTTTAGAATTCGTATGTAGGTGATTTCTGTACGGGGTTAAAACCTACATTGACATGTCAGTTCTACTACCCTTTTAAATGAGGATTTTATTCTCTTTCAACTCATAAAATTATGTATTGTTTCTATACATTACATTGTTATCGATCTTTTCATGTATTGTTAACTTGAAATTTCAACCTACAATTTTTTTAATTTTAAATCGAATTTACACACACTTATGGCTATAATATGTATTGTATGCACCATTTTTTTGAGGGCATCAACCACCTTATTTTCCTTCCCATTATTGTGCTTAATATTGAAGTCATATTCAACTAAAAATTTTAACCATCCGATTTGTTTGAAATTCAAAGTTTGGTGTCCAACTAAATTCTTTAGACCATTGTGGTATGTTCTTAGTTCAAACCTTTTCCCCATGAGGTATAACTCCACATTTTTAAGAAATAATGTTGATTTCCAAATCCAAATCATGAGTGGTATAATTCCTCTCATGTTCCTTCAACTTCCTTTACTCATGACACATCACATGTCCATTTTTCATGAGGACTCCTCCAAGCCCTTCATTTCATGCATCATTCCACATAATAAAGTATTCATTCAGACCAACTATATTAAGAATTGGTGCATGGTTTAACAACATTTTCAATTGTTGAAAAACTTCTTCGAATACATGATACCACTCAAATTTTACACCCTCCTTTCGAAAATATGTGATTGGGTTAAATCTTCTGTAGTACTCTACTAAACCCATAAAGTACCTAACTTCTATTATATTTTTGAGTATTGGTCACTTACTAATAAATTTTATTTTTATTTGGGTCCACTACCACACCTTCCTCTAAGATGATATGACCCAATAGGAATATGAATTTGGTAAAATGAGCATTTTCTTAGCTTGGAATAAAGATGATGCTCCCTCAACAGTTGTAACACCACCCTCAAGTGTTGCAAAGTAATCTTAGAAGATGTGATTCATAAGGCACATAAAGATACTTGGTGTATTGGATAGCACAAATGTCACCACCATGAACTCATAATGTCCATATAAACTTCTCAAGGTTGTCTGTCGATGTCCTTCTACTTAATCCTAACTTGATGATATCTTGGTCTCATATCTATCTTAAAGAAGACCCTATCTCATCTCAAATGATTGAACAAGTCATATATCCTTGGTAAAGGATACTTGTTATTAATTTCACCTTTTTAGCCACTTGAAGTCGATGCATAACCTCCATGTACCATCTTTATTTTTAACAAAGAGAACTAGGGAACCCCAAGGTGACACACTTTGGTGTATGCATCATTCTTCAAAATCTCGTCTAATTGCATTTGTAATTCATTAAGATCTAGTGTGCTCATATTGTATGGTGTTTTAGTTATTACAGTAGATCTAGGTACACATATATGGAAAAGTCAATATCCCTCTTCAATGGTAAACCTTGGATATCAAAAAATACATCTTCAAATTATTTTAATACTACACAGTCTTTAATGCTTGGTGCCTGATCCTTAGCTTCCTCCTTCACGTGGGCTACATAAATTGGGAACATTTTTAAAAATTATTCTTAAATAACATGGCTAATATATACCTATCAAAAATTAATCTTGGAATCGCCTGCACTTAACTTTGCTACCTCTCTTCATCAAGGTAAGTGAAAACCTTATTATAGCAATCTAGGATAGCATGGTTCTTGTCCAACTAATCCATGCCAGTTAGGAAATCATGTGAGCCCAAAGGTATAATGTTTAAATTAAACTTTGTACTAAAGTCATTCATGTCAAATTTAAATTCTTTCATTAATTCATTTATCCTCCTCTTAGCCCCTATATCTAGCTAAACCAACCAAATTTTAAGATGTTTTGTTCCCTTCAAATGAATCAACCAAGTTCTGCGATGTTTGGTTCTCCTCAAGAAGATGAACCTAAAGGTATAATGTTTAAATATTCCTTTGTACTAAATTCATTCATATCTAATTGATATTATTTCAATAATTCATTTATCCTCCTCTTAGCCCTTATATCTAGTTGAACCAACCAAGTTCTGTGATGTTTTGTTCTCTCCAAATGAAATATTTCAACAAGTTTAGTATCAATATAATTATATATAGATATATAATCATTTAAAATAGCAATGGGTTTAATATCTATATTACCATAAAATTCAATCATGTGAGACTAATGGTCCGCCCACCTATTGTCCAAGGCTAGATAACTTAGCAGCATGCTTCTACCCATGTCCTCCACCTTATTATTTCCTTGAATATAGTGTACCTTTGTTTGGAAGCCTTTGTACACATGCTCTCCCTCACAAACCCAAAACTTGATGGGATGAATCTTAGCCTTTTTCCCAATGAATCTACTCTCTTTGGTTCATTTTGGGCTAGCTTAGCTTGCTAATTTTATTAATAACTACACCTAAAAAATGATGGGTTGTGCCCCTTCTTCCTTTGCTCCACCTTGGCCCTCTTCTTGTCATCCCAAACCTTTTGGAAGGCCATCCTATTTTTTTTATACTCATAACGGTATTTTTCCTTCCTTACAAATTTCTTCAAAGTCTTGATCTCATCAAATTTAAATTTTTATTGTAAAATAATGGTAAACCACTTAATAACTTTTGTATTTTGAACTTCTCATCCATAATAAAGACGATATACCTTAACATTTCAAAAAAATTACTTTCATACTCCTCCATTGTTATTTCTTAGATAAGTATTTCTTCTAGAAATGCCTCTTGAACTACCTCTGTGAGATCCCCTTCTCATCCACATTTTTGACTTCTTTGAGTTGATACAACCATATGGATGCTTTGCCTTACAAGTGATAAATTGAAATTCAAGACTTAATTTTGGATGAATAGCTATGAAATTAAAGATACTTCCTCCTCCCCAAAAACCAAGATTTAACTTCCTAACCCTTCTTATGGTCATCAATTAAGGCAAGAGGCTTAATCTTCCTAATATCTCCTTGCAAGTCATTCATTTCAAGCCTCCTTCTCTAATGTTTAACTAGTGATATACTTGGAAGCTTCTAGACTTGGAGGAAACATAAGCCCTCTTGGTTGAATGCTTTAGTGAGTGGTGTTAATTTTTACCACCACTGTTAGAATGCCTTGAAATTTTAATAAACCACCCCCACCCCGCCGCACCCCCCCCCCCCCCCCCCCCCCCCCCCCCCCCTCTAACTCAAGAGTTGTGTTCCTCTACTCACCTTGAATAAGATCCCTTATCTATCTACCTCTAGAAATTATTTAAGATTTGAAAAATCTCGTATTAATGTGGTGTTCCTCTTCTTGGGCCTTAATCTATATTTAATCATAATCCTTATAGCTAATCACCTCCAGTGTGATACTCCTCATGGTCTCCAATAGATATTTGTTCTTTGATATGCCCTTTCCATGCCCACTTGATTCAGCTTCATCATTACCAATGTTAACATTTGTTCCCATCACTTCCTATTCATGGTTATATGACCCCTAAGCATCTTCCATTATCTTGGTCCACATGTTGAATCTACTCTTATAGGGTACTTCATACCTTCCTTTGATTTACTGAGAAAATGTATAGCTCAATTCAGAATTCTAAGTTGATACATGGCTTCTCCTTCTCATTAACTTTTTGTTGATTGCTTGGTTGTCCAAATATGACCTCTAGGATGAAATTTATGGCTTGTATAAATTTGTCTTATTTTTCCCAATTTACTCCTATATTGCTATAACATTTTCATCCTAATTTCTTGAGAATTTTTATACCCATAATTCAAATATGATTTCATAGTTGTGTTATGTTCTCTAATAGCTTTATATTAATTGCTTATATGTCCCAATTTGAGTTATGTTTAAGGAATTGTGCCTCTTGAAAGTAAATTGGTGCTTGATTTTTCCCATTTATTGTTTTAGGTGTAACTTTTTTATACAAGTATATATAGTCCCTAAATTTTTTGACATCTAAAAACATCATTTAGCACCTAAAAAATGCCCTACAATTCTATGCCATAAAAAATCTTGTAAAATTATGAAAAATTACTTATACTTTTGGCTATTTTAGCACCCCAATTCTAAACCCCATATAACTATGTTATGTAACGATTTACATGTATATGAACATTGTTTCTATGCATTGGGCCAATTAAATGGAAAGTACAAGTATATATGCCATTTACGTTCCATTGGACATAAATCTAGCATGCATGCCTTTCCTTGGAAACTTGGTACCCATGTAACACTTTTGTGTTCACTTTCTCTTTCCTTTAGCCCCACCTAGACCCCATGGTCAACTTGGAACCTCTCCAATATTTGATTGGATGAGAGGATCCCAATTCATCTAATATTAGTCCATGTGGCACCCATTCACTAGCTATGACAATATATGAGGTCCATTATGCACTTTCCCCCTTGGCACATGACTTGCACACACTCAAGATGCGATGGATGAGATTAATCTGATTTGATGGTGAGGATCAAATTCAACCTTAAATATGCCAATATAGTAGTGACATCACTTACATTTAAAGGATACAATGTCTTAGATCCACCCCAATCCGATGGTGTAGTTCAAATTCAGGCTTAGAGTTGCTTGGTGGTTAATGACATCCCTTAAGTTTGAATGATCCAATGATTGTGAATGATTTAGCTATGGTGGTGGATATTAAATTTTGACTTAGATCTACCCACCTATTAATGAGGTAATTGACCTCTAACATATATAAAAATGAGTGTTTGTTGATTTAACGACAAAAATTGAGTTCAGGCTTAAAGATGCAATTCCAATAATGCACTATCGTACATCTAAAAAAACCAACATTGGAGGTTCATCTAAATTAATGGTATATATTTTATTCATGCTTAAAAATCCCAATCCGATAATGCTCCTTTTTGTTTTTGGAATATCTAATGGTGTAGGATGACTGATCTGATAGTTGAGGTTGAATTTGGGCATCATCATGTCTAATTAATAACAACATCCTTCCATTCTGAATTCAACCCTTGTTGGCTCAAGAATAATAAAAGGAACATCTCCAAAAAAGGTGAGGAGAAAATAATGTGTTACCAAGTGGAGATGGTGGAAAAATTAAAGTTGACCACCCTACAAATGACCCACCACCAATTTTTGAGCAACCTAGCAAACAAATCATTCACCCCACCGTTTTTGATACCAAATGACACTTACATATATAAAGAAGTGGATAACACAATACGTTGTAGTGACTGAAACAAAATTTTTGACTCAACAACTAACTAGGATAAAGCTCCTACAAAAGATTGAGAGGATAGCCCTCATATGGAGCCACCACAATCCCTGAAACTCGAAGAGGGGCATAAAATAGTTTACTTATGAGCCTCCAACATTGAGCGTGGACAATATTACCACTCATTTTTTGCTTATGGATAAGGTAGAAAATTTGAAGCCAACCACCCTACAAGTGACCCATAACCAATTTTATAGAAGATCTATTAAACATCTCATTTACTGTACCATTTCTTTACACAAAATGACACCTCCATTAGTAAAGAAGTGGATGATACTCTACATTATAGTCATCAACTAGGACACTAGACTTGAAAACTACGAAAAATGAAAATCTATGAAAACATCTAGAGGCAAGCCCTCTTAGGGGCCCTGATAATCCATGACACTCTAAGTAGAATGAATAATAATTTGTTTTTTAGTACCTATCACAATGAGCTTGTCCAACCTTACAAATCATGTTACCGAGTTTTATAGTAGTGAACTAAAAATTTCATCTTCATATAAATGACCTAAAGCAATTTTTCAGGTAGACCTCACAAATAGTTTGTTTACCACAACATTCTTCACAAAAAATGACGCATCCTTCAACAATGAAGTGGGTGATACAGAACATTGTATTCATCAAATCATGATATTGAGTGGATATGATAGAAACTTAAAGGTGACCACTCCATAAGTTATCCATAAACAAATTTCAGGTCGAAAAAACAAATAGCTCATTTAGAGGATGCTAAGAGGGATTGTTGTGAATAGAGGATGTTCGTGTGGGTAAGAGAAGGTAAGTCATAGGTAAGTCAGATCCTGTTCTGCTTCTAAGTGCTGATAGTGATACCTCCTAAGGTCTTCATTCATCAAGCTCGACTCGATAGGGCTAACATGTCTAGCTCTAAAGAAGGATAGGTAATAAGTCAATAAACACTAAAGTAAGGGAGATCGAGGTGAGGTACGAAGTGATCCGGTTCTGCTGATCCGATAAGGGTTGTTCCTAGCTGTGCCCATGTATGAAGCTCTTCCATCAAGTCCAGAGCTAATCGGTCTAGTTCTAGCAGGTGGGAAGGTGAAAGCAAGACTAGGAGGTAGGTAGTGATTTTGGCTGATTGGGACTGAAGTCACACCACTGTTTGCATGAAATGACATTTCCATTGCTAAAGAAGTGTATGACATTGTGCATTGTAGTTATTGAAAGAACACACTAGACTCAATAACTAATTATGAAAATGTTCTCCACCAAAATATTGAGAGCTAAGCCCTTTAGGAATTCGTATCAATCACTTAGACTCAAAGTACGTTAAAAAAATATTTTTTTCAAATGCCTCCCATGATGAGCATGACCAACATTAAAACTCACTTGTTACTGAGTGGAGAACATATTAATTATCATGGTAATTATCCGTTAGAAGTTTTGTATGCTAATTTGTGATACAAAGATGGAAGAATATGAAAGGGTTGTGTTGTGGCTACAACACCCCCCTAATTTTTTCACAAAAATTATGGGGCCCTCCATATGAATTTTGTTAATGTCACACTTTGATATGCTTTAATTTTGGC
Source organism: Pinus tabuliformis (assembly GCA_031772625.1). Lineage (NCBI taxonomy): Eukaryota > Viridiplantae > Streptophyta > Pinopsida > Pinales > Pinaceae > Pinus > Pinus tabuliformis. The sequence continues at coordinate 668,963,493 of CM062806.1, read as the reverse complement.
TAATTTTTACTTTTCTTGATTTTTATTTTGACAGTTCCTTTCATTTCATTTTTTCACTATCTTTTCAATGGTTCATGTTTCACTTCGTTCTAACTTACAGTTTGGAAGATATCCTTGGTCAAAGTTTGGTCAATTTTGATGTGTGGACATAAAATATGTAAACATGTATTTTTTAATGCCTTTTTTAAGGAACGACTATGGATTTATATTAAATTTTCCTGCTTTGAAGGCCAAAACCTTGTACATCATAATCCATAACTTCTAATACATTAATCAAAATGATCCAAAAGTTCCAACATGGATTGACTCAATTGACACCATGTCCATATTCAACTATTCTAAATAAATTGTCCTTATACAACTTCCAAAAGACACCTAATATTATTATAAATCTACAAAACATGGAAACTAAATATTGTAGAACTAGCTTTAAATGTTGTTCTCAGGAGCATTCATTTCCTCAAATCCTGAGTGTTCAAAACTGTTCTAAAGAGATTGTGCTTTCAAGCCTATGTCCCCATCATCCTCTTACAGATTTTGCAAGCCTGAAATCACCTCCCTATATGCTTTGAATTCTTCAAATTCACCACTATATTCCCCAATTTTCCTCTCTATTGCATCTGTTACTAGATTATCCATTCAAAAATGCATCATTTCAACTATTAATTACAACTGTTCTAACTTCATCTCCAACAGGTTAAGATTCTGAGACATGCGCCCAAACTGGGCACGAGACTCTCACAATTGCATTTCTCTAAGCCTAGATGCCAAGGTAATGATAAATTCCATAGTCACCACCATCTGAGCTATATGAAGACTAATTTCATCTGCATTGACACTGGATTAACTATCCATTGGGAAATCTACACACCAAACCTTCTCTGTTCCTTGGCACTGTAAGAAAAAGGTTTTCAATTCAACACTCAAATAATGACATCACTGCTTTTTATAACCATACTAGGATGTTTTTCTTAATTCTTCAAGTCTATTCCTACCTTTAATGCTAATGAAACTCACATGCAGAGGCTGAACGGAAAGATCTAATACTAATTGATTCATTATGCAATTAGAAGTAATCTTTAAGGAAAGCAGAGATAACGAGCATGTGAATTGCAGATCGAGTGAAGTGATGAGATTTCTACACACTTAGACATTATTTCTAATAGTACTACATATCCTCCATCTGTCCTTTGATGCGATAAGCATTACGAAAGAAATCCAGGTGGAGGCCTGAACCCTTGCTTCAACGTAACAAATTCTATAAACGAATTACCATAGTGCGATCTAACAATGGGTCTGGTGGCATCCCATTTATTGATTCAAGCAATTAATCCTTTAATTATCACCATCATTTGAGCTATATCTTTGGATTTAATGGGAAAGGTTTTATGCTAAGGTCCTTGTCATCAAAAACCATTACTCCTTGATCCAAAGCAACGCCTTTGTTGGCCAAAGAATCTGCCTTAGAGTTTAGGTGGTGTTTCACATGATAAAATTCAATTTTTTCAAACCTTAAAATTTGAAGATTTATTCTATGCAAAATGGGAGCTTGGAACTAATAATAAATCTCATTGAGTTTATTTACCTGTTGGATAACAATTATGGAATACCCAAATACCATTAAATGATGAATTTTCCTAGACAATGCCAAATCTAATCTTTGACATAATGCTAAGTATTCCACCTGGTTATTAGTTGAAGCCCCTAATCCCCAAGCAAAATGAACCTCCCTTTCTTCACTGGGGAAATAGATAACCCCTCCCACTCCTGCCACCCTAGTATTTTCTAATGTTTTATTAATTGTATAAATTAAATTTAGTTAAAACATACATATTTAAAGAAAATTCTACAAGTGAAATCACATCTAAAATTATATGGTCCACGTGTTTCAAATAATAAACCACACTGAGTGGTTCGAAACATGTCCACCATATTATTTTAGATATAATTTCACCAAAATAATTTTCTTTAAACAATATGAATCATAAAAGCTTAAACACATTTAAATTTAATTAATTTTAATTAATTGAACTAAAATTAATCTTCGGCGTAAATCACATGTAGAAATACCTTTGTCGACGCGTTTCGAACCAACTAGTGTGGTTCATCATTAGGACAAGTTGAAGAAACAGATCCAACTTTGCATGGTCCAGAAACAGATCCAACCACTATCTTGACCAACGGCTAATTTTGACTTAGGGACCAAAGTCATAAAGTCATTTTTATAATTTAAAGGAAGCAACTAACTATTAACTTAAGCCCCAATTAAAATTATTTAATTTATATATTTATATATATATATTTTAAAAGGTATGGTCACCAATATAACTAGCTTCCTTTAAATTATAAAAATGACTTTATGACTTTGGTCCCTAAGTCAAAATTAGCCGTTGGTCAAGATAGCCATTGGAGGCTTTGCTCAGTCTATTTATCATGCAAAGCTGGATTTGTTTCTTCAACTTGTCCTGACGATGAACCACACTAGTTGGTTCGAAACGCGTCGACAAAAGTCTTTCTACACTAAAGTTCTTCTTATAACTATTATGGATTACAGAAGCCTCAATCCAACAACTAAAATTAATCTATTTAAATTATTTTTTATTTAATTAAATTGTAAATATATTTTTTAATTATTTAATTAATTTTGTAATTAAATTTTATGTAAATATTATAATATTTTATTTAATTTCAAAACCACTGGATTCAAGTACTTTGTGTATATTTTTTTGTGTACATTTATAATTATAAAAATTATAATAAAAATAGGTATTATATATATTTTAAAAATATTATAAATACATTAATATGAATAATATATTTATATAATATAAGATGGGAGGGAAAAAATATGATTAAGTGTCGGGGTTGCATTGTTGTATTAATCGATGGAGTTGTCTATAATGCGACTTTTTGGAGATTTCGGTGACGGAATCTGGTGGAAGAAATTGAGGTTAAATCTTAATTTGTTGCAGTTAAAATGGTTTTTTAACTGCATATTTGGATTCAGCACCCTGGAAAACGCCTGAGATGCTTTGATTGTGCAGAAACTAGCTATCAAACTTGTGATTCCAATAAATTGCTGCCGGATTTTGACTGGAAAAACCCACCGGAAAGACATCCAAAAAGTCGCATTATAGACAACTACTTAATCGATGGCGGAGGATTGTACATGAATGAATGTTAGTGATTCAGTGGCTGACCCCCTCTTGCCACGATGGTAAGAGGAAAGATAGGGGGTCCACATTTTGATCTGGTTCATCGGAACAGTTGGACCATTGCAATCCTTGGATGGAGGCCTTGAGGCCGGAAATGCCAAATAAATTTTAATGAAGAATTCATGATTTTCCCAAAGGGACGGTACCCTCGTGTGACCCATGTTAGATGGAATAGTGACGTGGACCTTCCAAGAGGGTGTGGAGAGCTCCTATGTGCGAATTACATGTGGGACAAATGGGTGCCACGTGGTGGTACCATGTTGAGGGTTAATTATTCATTTTAAATGACTATATCTTCTGATCTAGATGAAGGTTAATGATCAATTTTAAATGACCATATTTCATGATTTAGATGTCAGTTTTTGGAAAAAATTATATTGTCGGAAAGCCTCCAACGAGAAAGACGCAATGCCGATGTTTATTTTATGTTTCGAAAAGTTAAGCGAAGACAAACTTTTAAGACCTAATTTCCATGACAAGATTATAGAGGTCGGGTCAATGATGGTAACACCCTCTTCTACCCTTATTATGAGCTATGAGAGAAATAGAGTTATGTTACACAAGGTTTAAAAAACCCATAAAAGTTAACTATATTATAACTTCATTTTAAATTATTATTATTATTAATTATAAAAAGAATTAATATATGAGTTGAACACATATACATTTAAGAAAACATGTAGCAAGGAAAATATAGTAAATCCTATTTACAAGTTGAGAATCTCCATAACTAGTGCAATGGTATAAATTAAATGACAAACACTTACCACATGATACATGCGAAGATTTAAAAATATTATTAAATTAACTAAATTAAAACTTTATTTTAAATTATTATTTATAAAAAGAATTAGTATATGAGTTAAACATATATACATTTAAAAAACATGTAAGAAGATTCTTAACCATGGAGATTCACCCTGACTTTACCATGGAGATAATTAACCATTAAATAGGTTTTGTTACCTTAACATGGGTCAATACCATGACTTATTAATACAACACACCCAAAACCATAGCCCATGTTTATATGACAATTTTTTTAATTAATAAATTTAATTAAAATGGTAGAAACAATATAAGTACTTTTGAGATAAATCTCAACCTTTGATATGTGACTACTACCAAAAATATTCTAGAATATTTGAGGTTAAATCCTTACCATCCACCTAATAATTATTGATAATTAAATTAAATTCTGGAAACCTATTCCAAAATTAACCTAACATAGCTATATAAATTAAAGGACAGATAAACAATGATATGCATCAATCCATGATAAACATCAAACACTTATCCCATGATATAAATTAAATGGTTGATAAACAATGATATGCATCAATCCATGCTAAACATCAAAACACTTACCCCATGATATAAATTAAATGGTTGATAAACAATGATATGCATCAATCCATGGTAAACATCAAAACACTTAACCCCATGATAGATCTCCAAAATTAACCTAACATAGCCATAAAAATTAAAGGACAGATAAATAATGATATGCATCAATCCATGATAAACATCAAACACTTACCCCATGATATAAATTAAATGGTTAATAAACAATGATATGCATCAATCCATGATAAACATCAAAACACTTACCCCATGATAGATCTCACATTCGTGAGATTAAAAAAAATAACTTAAATTATAATTTTATGTTAAATTATTATCTAAATAGAGCAGAGAATTGAACGAGTGACATAACATCTAAGAGTGCCTTAACAACATACACAATCACTCTTTATCCAAGACCCAGTGGACTATGTTAGATTATTATTATTATTATTATTAATTATAAAAATAATTAAGATATCAGTTAAACATATATATATATATTAAGAAACATGTAACAATATTCTTAAGCATGAAGATGCAACTCCACTTTAACATATAATTTTTTATCTTATGAATATCTTTGCTACAATACCATAGTTTATCAATATCATACATGTAACATGAAACATGTTAATATGATATTTTATTTAATTAATTAATTTGGAATAAATTAATTAAAAGAGTATAACTAACTTGGAGATAAATTTTAACCCTTGATCTATGAATACTATTATGAATATTCTGACATATTTCATGAAAGTTAAATCTCTATAATCTACCTAATAATTGCTTGTAATTAAATTAAAATTATGGAAAACCTATTTTAAAATATACACACGTATTGACCTAACAAATTGGAAGTGAATCTTCATGTTTAAGAAACTTGTTACATATTTTTTAAAATATACATGTTTAACTCATGTATTAATTTTTTAATAATTAATTATAATAATAATAATTTATAATAAAGTTATAATTTAGTTAAATTTTATAAAAAAATTGATCTTGTCAATGTGAAATGTATCATGAGGTATATGCTCTGATAAATATCATGGATTGATACCTATAAACATTTACCAACTATTTAATATATATGACTGAGCTAGTATGTGTGTAGGCTAAAGAATTAGCTCAGTTGTTCAAGTCCTTGTGGTTAAAATACCTTTTCTATTGAGAGGTCACATGTTCAAATATGTCAACACTCTTGGGATTAGGCTTCCTCATTGAGCCGACACAAAGTGATTATTTTGGGTAGATGAGATTCTTTTGGATCAAGGAAAATTTTAAGGATGGAAAATTTTCTTGAAGTTTAAAACATTGGCGAATCTCACTAATCCCTAATATGCAAATTATAAATGTTTATTGATATATTTGTAAAATTATTCAAATTTATAATTATTTTATATATAGTCTCTATATAATGTTGGCGATTTTTAAGGTAAAATAATTTTATATTCTAAAATTTGGGCGAATCGTCTTTTATAAAATTGGAAATTGGCGAATCTTTTTTGTGGAAAAATCATGGAAAATTAGCCCACTGGGCGAACATTAGCCCCTAAAATTTTCCATGTTTTGGATAGATCCTGTGAATATTTCACTTCCTTTTAGAAGTGATTCTTTAAATCTTTCACTTCCTTTGGGTAGATGTACAAATATTCAGAAGTGATTCTTTAAATATTTCACTTCCTTTGGGTAGATGTACAAATATTGAAAAGTGATTCTTTTGGGTAGATCTACCTGATTAGCTCTGGGACTGTGAACCACATTATATATATATATATGTTTGTGGAATTATCCATGGGTTTTGAACTAATAATATTAATATTAAAGAGTGCAAACAAGGTTTATCAAAACTTTATAAATAGAAATTTAATAATATTTAATATAAATTAATAAAATACCACTACCACTCTTAGGTTAACCATGCCACCACAATTATTGGCATTTTTTTTATTAATATGAATAATATTAAATTTTAACAATCCACAACTAGGCCAATCTCGTACTCATGTGACACGATGTCAATTTCAACTACTACCACATGTGACAAGATGTCAATTTCAATGGCTACCACTATATTTCTCTTGTGAACCACGTGGCCCTAGTAAATTGACTTATTTGACCCTAAAATTTTGTATTATGTAACACTTCATTTTTACAACAACTATCACTTAAATTACCTTATAACTAATTTTAAAACTATATTATTATTATCATATTATTTATTAATATTTTTAGATCTATTTATATTATTATACTATGAACTTTTTACTAATAAATTGAAAAATTTGAACTTAAAATTTTGTATTATGTAACACTTCATTTTCACAATACCATCATTTAAATTATCTTAAATTACCTAGAATTAATTTTAAAATTATATTATTATTATTAAATTATTTATTAATATTTTTAAATCTATCTATATTATTATACTATGAACTCCTTACGATTTACACTAAATTAATTTAAAATAATTTAGGTTCAATAAAAAAATCTCCTTCAACAAAGAGCGTATCCCAAAGCATCATTGAAAAGAGCGTATCCCAAAGCATCATTGAAAAGGAAGATTGTGAAAATGGAGACTCATCTGCGGACCTCCCACTTAGAAGTGATAAGTGATATCATCTTTATTGAGGTACATGAAATCATTGTAGGGATGCCTGAAAAGTTCGTCTTCCATTACAAAATCAGGAAGGAAAAGGAAATGCAGGCGCAAGGTCGAGTAGTGAAGAACAAAAGGAAGCGGGGAAGTTCAGTCTTGATTAATGGCTATCTTATAGTTTTGTTTTTATATTGGGTAATTTTTTAAATTTATAGAAATTTTTAATGTTTTATAATAATAGTTAAGTCACAATGTTACGGGGTAGGTGAGTTGGTAATCACATTGCGGTGAAGTTTGTTAGAAAGGCGAGCTCTGTACTGAAGGTCACGAATTCAATTCCCTAGACTAACCCCACGTTGTGGAGAGGGACGGGCGCAGCTCCCAGTGGTAACAACGCTACGGGGTAGGTGAGTTGGTAATCGCATCGCGGTGAAGTTTGTTAGAAAGGCGGGCTCTGTATTGAAGGTCACGAATTCAATTCCCCAGACTAACCCCACGTTGTGGAGAGGGACGGGCGCAGCTCCCAGTGGTAATAGAGGTAGCGGTCAGAATCGACCTCATGTAACACGAGTCGCGACGCTGCCCTTGTTGCCGATTCCACTATATACAAAAAAAAAATAATAATTAAATCACATAAAAAAAGAAATTAATAATATAAATATATTAAGAATTGAAAATAGATACTCAAACTACTGCTAATTTTATTAAATTTATGTAAAAACAATTCTAACCACTTAAACCCAAATTTTAAATATAAAAAACATATATTCTGTTTAAAAAAAAATCTTTTTCACATCTCTCCCATTTCTTTTTCCCGTACTTATGATATTGAAAATCCAAACAACTTTTAAAATAATATATATTCAATATCATCTAACATTTGAAATTTTATATTAACATATATTTCAATATCATCAACTTTAAATATACATTCCAATACCATCCTTAATTGCACTTGGAACTTTATATATAATTTCAATGTATCATTGAGTTCCAATGCAATACTATATAACATAATATATTTCAATATCATCAACTTTAAATATACATTCCAAAACCATCCTTAATTGCACTTGGAACTTTATATATAATTTCAATGTATCATTGAGTTCCAATGCAATACTATATAACATTAATAATTAGTGTTATAATGTTATGATAAAAAATTTAAACATCATATTGAAACTGATTTCGTCCGGTCGCTGCTGTGCAATTAGATGAGACATTTACAGGTCTCAAAACTGATCAAAGAATTGAAATCCAGCTTGATTAAAATCCAATTTACAGGTCTCAAAATCTGGTTACGGACAATCTTTCAAAACGGGGCTCCAATGCCTTTCTAGATCTCTGTATTTCGAAGTTCTGGACATGCTATATCGTTTGGATTCTTTCTGCAGTTTAGTTTATAGACGAAATGATGTTTTTTAACTGGAATCGCATATAACAATTTTAAATAATATTGTGATTTTTTGTTGTTTAAAATATTTTTTTGGATACATAAATGAATTCAACATCGTGAGAATTCCTGAGGCACTTGCATTTTATAGATTAAATAACTTAAAATCAATTTTGAAAAATCTAAGCAGGACTTTGGTTAAAATTAACTAAAAAAAATGACAAACAATGTCGTTTCATCTCAAAGTTCGATTATGCATAAATTAAATAGCTAATAAATATTTATAGACATCAATTTATGATAAACATTAAATCATTGAGATTACAGGGTTAGAGGATAATCAAGTGGCATCTCATTCCTCTGTTTTTATGTTTTGATGCTTTACCTTTCTTTGTTTCTTTTTAGTATCCTTGGTATTTGCCACCATTAGGATGTAAACTTCAAAATTTGTGATCTCATTACACAAGGAGTCCGGTAAAAGGACTAGTCATTTGCTTTTTTTGATTTTAATAAATAACAAAGACACATTTTACTTTTGAAAAAACATTAAAACATTGACACATTTGTTATTGTCTAAATTTAAAAAAATTATAAAAATTAATTAAATCATTTTATTTAAAATTATTATTAGACTTTGTTACAATACCATGTGCCAATATCATGAGTTGCCAATATAATATATCCAAAAAATTATCACTCATTTTATAGTCATAATATTTTTATATATTTTATTTTAGATTTTATATTGAATAAAAATGAAATATAATATAAAATTATTTAGCACAACCATATAAAGCAAATAGCTAATAAACACCAATAGACATCAAAACACTTCCTTCATGATTAATAAAAAAATCACAAAAAATAAATAAATTATAAATTTGTTTTAAATTATTTTTAATAATTAATATATGAGTTAAACATATATACATTTAAAAAAATAGTAATCATGGTGATTCTTGACCTGTGAATAGACATTCTTACATTATCACGATTCAATAACATGACTTATCAATACCATATGCTTAGAAAACCATAAAGGCATCTCACAACTAAAATATTTTTTACATATGTTATTTTAATTTAGTTTTATAACATTTTATTTTATTTTATTTTATGGAATATGGCCTCCGAAATTTTAATTTAATTAATAATTTTAGATGGATGGTAGAGATTAACTTCCATGAAATATTTTAGAATAGTCTTAATAGTATGCAAAAAGGGTTTCCAAAATTGTAATTTAATTATCAATAATTATTAACTTCCATGGAATATTCTTATAGATTTATCTCGTAGTTATGCTTTTGTTGCTTTTTTAAATTAATATGATTAATTAAAAAAATGTCATATGGAATAAGTTATGGTTTTTTGGGAATGTGGTATTGATAATACATGGTATTGACTCATGGTATTGTGACAGGGTTTATTTACAATTTAAGAATATCCATAGTAAAGTGTGGGCAAATCTCTATGGATAATAATTTTGTTCCATGTTTTTTTCAAATGTATATATGTTTAACTTATATGTTATTTTAATTATTATTATTATTATTATTATTTAGTCCATTGAGCATAGAATGGACAATGACAAGGTAGTTCTCTCTTAAGAAGACACTTCATGGTGAAAAGATCATGGTTAGAAACTTCGTGGGTAAAAGTCTAGTCTATTGGTGATTTTGATGGCTTAGATGCCCTAGGTTGTGGTTATTCAACCCATAGGTTAGGCGTGCCAATAATTTTAGAACTCACATTATCTAACACAAATAATAATAATGATTTAAAATAAAGTTATAATTTAGCTAGTATTATTACCAACCTAGATCCATCTTAACTCTTATCTACCAAGCACCAAGAGGGATCAAATATCCTAACATGCAAACCCCTTTTAAAGTGAAAAGAGATTTGATCCCTAAGCTTCGTAGATCTAGAGTTATGGATCTAGGCTCGTTTAATTCCCCCTTTAAATAGACTATATTCCACATGAACATGAATACCATGGGTCAATACCATGAAGTTATTTTTATTTTTATTTTAATGTTATTTTTATTTTATTTTGATCGTAAAAATGTTTTCACGTTATTAATTTTTACACTACAGGACATTACAGCTTACATACTCACACAATGTTTTTTTAAACGACCATAGATGTAATAATGTGAATTTGAATTATCTATGTATATTCCTCATATGGAATATATAGCATTGTATGGGTGAAAATAATAATAATAATTTAAAACAAAATTACAATTTAGTTACTTTATGCATTAATAGATGGATGGTGGAGATTTAAACTCCATGAAATAAATTAGAATATTCTTAGGAGTAGCCGTAGGTCAAAGATTGGGATTTATCTCAAAAAACATTTATACCCTTTCTACCCTTTTAATTAAATTGATTAATTAAAAGAAAATGACTTATGAACATGTGCCATATGAAGATGAGATATCATTTTTTGGGCATATGGTATCAATAAGCCATGATATTTCCCCCATGAGTATAACAAACCATATTTACAGGTAAAAAATCTTCGTGTCAAAATGGGGGTGGATCTCCATAGTTAAGAATTTTGTTATATGTTTTTTATAAATGTATATATATTTAACTCCCATATATATATATATATATATATATATATATATATATATATATAAACTTATACTTATTTTAATTAATTTTTATGATTTGTTTAATGTTGGGAATGTGAGATGTATCGTGAGGTAAGTGTTTAGATTCCTATGGACATTTTGAAAAGCAATGAGTGCTACATAGTAGTTAATATCTCCGGCTTAGTTTAATCATAGCTATATTTGTAAAAATATTGAATTCAAGTTAGTGTTAAGGTTTACACTCCAGTCAATTTAGATTTTAATGATTGGTAAATAGAAGAATTTCCTTAATTGTAATTTTCCATTGTGGCTGTGGAGAATCCAATCCTACCCAATGAAAATAATAATGTCTTATTGTAGTGATAATGCTTTTGTTGAGAAGTTTGTCTAAATGGTTTTACATTTTCTGTGTAAAGTATAGAGTATAGATAGATATATTTTAAAGGGTGGTTGTTCTTGCTAGATATATCTATGAAAGATAGGTTGAATATATTCCTTAAGAAATATAAATATTAAAAATGGAGTTTCTTTATTTTCTTAGTTTTTTGTTGTTTGAATTTTTAACCATTTTAATTTATTATCAATAATTTCTTACTGATTTTTTTTCTAATTGATTTTTTTTTCTAATTATTCAACCTGGAAAAAAAGAGAGCATAATTACGTTCTGCAATTGTTGGTGAGCATTAGATCATGTCATCCTTTTGACTTGTGCTTAATAAAAAGAAAAATACTGACTTTTTTTTTACAAAATATTGCTAAGGCTAAGTGTGATAATAATTATTTAGCTTCCCCTTTTTTCCAAACTCCTTGGTTGGGAGCCTATTATGAGTTGATTTCCATGTGGCTACAATGGGACTTATTTTTTTGAGTCTGAGATCTCAAATACATGATATCTCTTTGTACCCCAGATTCATTTTCGATTGGTGTTTTTGCTTTTTGTTGTTCTAATTTTATGATCTCTGTCTATTCATTGCCCTTCTAGCTATGAATCATGATTGTTGATTGATCCCCAACTCCTCCTTTTTCTTGTCTACTAGGTTGTGTCTAAGCATCTAAATTTGGAGCATTTTCTATAGGCTCTTCTTCTTCGTCTTCACGTGTCAGGAAACTTCCAACCCTTTGGCTTAGAGGCCTACCTCTTTTTACTTTTTGGAATATTTTTCGCTTGTGGGAAAGTGTTCTACAAGTGTCATATTTGATAACAATTTCGACATCTAAATGTTGTATCCTCATAATCTAAAAGTTGATTCAACTAAAAGTTTCATGTTTAAAATGAATACGATCAAGTAGACCTTTGCTAAGGTTTATCTCTACACATATTTTGGAAAATGTAAAGATGCCTTTTGCTATTCTGTCTAAATCCATTTTTTGAATTTACCCGGAGTATTTTTAATATCCTCTAGGACCTAATGGTTCTAGAGAGGAAGAGGGATATTTGGTAACCTCACCCATACTGAAATTGTTGTTACCACCATGCTTGTAGCATCAAATTCTAGGAACCATGGGGTAATGAAAATCCCAACTCTACCCTAAAACCATGGCCCTTCATTTAAAACTTTTTCCATATCTTGTTGTGTATCAAATTGAACTATGAAGAAACCCTTAGAGCATAGATAAAGATCATAATTTGATGTCCAAGAAGAAAACACCCACTGATATAATTCTTTGGGTCTCAACCAAAACCAATTAAACCGGCATAACGTTCCTTAGATTGTAGATAAGCAAAATATGATTTTACCTCTCGGGTTTTTACATCCATAATTGGTACCTTATCCATTTGCTCAACTATGTAAAGGCCTAGTAGATTTTGGAGCCTTAGATTTAATATTATGGTTGAGTTCCTTTCAATACCATAATCTTTCAAACGAAGGGCGTCTTGCATCAATTTCCCCTCAAATATCAAACTTAAAGGAATACACATATTATCTTGAATATCCTACTTTAAAATTTCCACTAGGTACGAACCCTAGATCTAATAGACAAAATTCTTCCCATTTAATTTTTTTAAGAATATCTAGAGTTTTTCCTTCTTTGCATGTCTCTTAGCTAGACCTAAGAGGAAGAGATGGAGGGGTATCCCAAGAAATGGAGAAACCCCAAGTTTTGATGCAGCCAACATTAGATCCAATGTAGGGGGTGTCTCCTTTAGTGCCTCCATACCCTGCAAATCAAGGAAAGTATGAGATATAAAGCACCAAAGTAGGCATATCGAGTGTGACTCCATCCCTGAGCTCTAAGGGAGCCACCTTGTTGTAGCATAAAAATATTGTCGTAACATTGTGCATGCAAGGGAGCCCTGATTTTGTGGAAGTATGGAGTTGTCAAATAACCCTGCAAGTCTAGTAGAAGTATGAAGCTGTCAAACTACCCTGCAAGACTAAACTACTCCACCCCTAATAGAATACACTATCGTAGATTGTAGTTTTTGTTTAAAAGGATTGGTATTTTTCAACTTGGTTGAGGGGAGACCGGTCACACATACGATCTGCACGAGAAAGAAGCCAAATTTCCACCAGGGCCTCTTGCGATATGCAACAAAAATGGCTCATCAAAATCCATTGTTTGACATCCCACTAAAGGTTGAGAACTGCACCTTCACATCGATTAAGGTTCCATCACGAACCCTTGAACCATGCGGTAGTCTTGTGATCGTTGGCAATGCCCAACATGGAACCTGATGGATTTAGAACCCTAGTGCATATTGTTGTCCCCATCCTTCACATCGTTGAACCCACACCACCTACTAATTTCTTATTGATATTCAGTAAAATTGTATAATTTTTAACTATAATTTAAGTTATTTGTTATAATTCATTTCATTTCCATGGGCTTAAAACAAATTTTGTAATAAACGATTAATACCCAAGAAACATAAATAAGTGGCTTTTATTTTTAAAATAATTATATAAAATTAAATGAATCTATATTAATTTTTTAAGGTGTCTAACTATTTTTAATATATATTAACTAAAAATTTATGGTTTGAATCAATTTTCACTTAATTATTAATAAGTTTATTCCATTGTATTTGTTTATGAATAAAGTTATTTAATTCGGCTAATAAAATTTTAAACCAGTTAACTAACAATATTTATTTTGAGAAGAATCTTCAGCGCAAATCACATAGAGATATTTTTGTCGACGCGTTTCGAACCAACTAGTGTGGTTCATCGACAAGTTGAATGAGCAGATCTTGCTATGCATTATAAATAGATCGGGCAGAATATCCAGGTAACGGCTAGAATAATGACAGCTAGATTTGACCGGAAACAGCTAGTTTGACCAAGAAAGGTATAAACAAAATTTATTCAAATCAGTTAATTCGGTTATTAATTTTCTTATTAAAATAAACGTAAATAGACAATTTTATAAATATATATTAAAATAAGTGAGTTAATATACTATAATCATAAAATAATCAAGTAAATAAAAATAGAGAATAGTTAACTATATTTTAAATAAAATATAAGTTAATTATATTTTAAATAAAATATCAGTTAAAGGGAGATTTAAATCTTAATTTAAATTAAATAAATAAATAAATAAATAATTTATTTATCAAAGATGTTATATAAATATTAGTTAGGTGTATAAGTTAAAAATAGAATAATCTATAAATAGTTAATTCTATTTTAAAATATAAGCTAAAAGGACATATAATTATAAATATATATTAAAAAATAAATTAGTTTCATATAAAGAGTATCTTGATATAAAAATATTAGAGAATTACAATATTAATTAATACTTATTAAGGGTAAAAATTAGTATATTAGTTTTAAATTAATTATAAACTAAATTAATAATAATAATAATAATAATAAAAAATAAATAAATAAAAATAAAAAAATAAAATATTAATTTTAATTTAAGAGTCAAAGAGCTTGAATATATAAATATTAGAGAATTCAAATGTATATATATATACATATATATAAAACTTAAGGGAGAAAATGACTAGAAGGAGAGGGCTGGGACCCAGCAACCACTGATCTTCCAGCCATCCTCTCTATTGAGATTGTTCGGCCTTTTTTCAATCTCAAGGGCTTCCCTAAATTTCCGATGATGGAATTGCCACACTCTAGCAATCACACTAGCTTCTTCGATGCAGACATGGTGATTGGTTTTCTCCACATGCTCTGGTAAAGCGGAAGACTTGGTTCTCATACGCTTGAGGTCAGCTGTGTGCTCACTAATCCTTTGGTTAATGGAGCGACCAATCTCACCGATATAAGGGGTCCCACATGAACAAGGAATAATATAAACACCTTTCATTTCCTTGGGGTCAATAGGATCCTTCACAGATCTGAGGGACTTACGAATGGTGTTAAGAGGTCTAAAGGTTGCGGGGTCATTATGTTGATTATTTATTTATTTACTTGAATTCTCTAATATTTATATATTCAAGCTCTTTGACTCTTAACTTAAAATCAATATTTTATTTTTTATTTTTATTTATTTATTTTATCTTATTTTATTTATTTATTATTATTATTATTATTTTATTTAGTTTATGATTAATTTAAAACTAATATACTAATTTTTACCCTTAATAAACTATTAATTAATATTGTAGTTCTCTAATATTTTTATATCAGAATACTCTTTATATGAAACTAATTTATTTTTTAATATATATTTATAATTATATGTCCTTTTAGCTTATATTTTAAAATAGAATTAACTATTTATAGATTATTCTATTTTTAACTTATACAACTAACTAATATTTATATAACATTTTTGATAAATAAATAGTTTATTTATTAATTTACTTAATTTAGATTAAGATTTAAATCTCCCTTTAACTGATATTTTATTTAAAATATAATTAACTTATATTTTATTTAAAATATAGTTAACTATTCTCTATTTTTATTTACTCGATTATTTTATGATTATAGTATATTAACTCACTTATTTTAATATATATTTATAAAATTGTCCATTTATGTTTATTTTAATAAGAAAATTAATAACCGAATTAACTGATTTGAATAAATTTTGTTTATACCCTTCTTGGTCAAACTAGCCGTTTCCCGGTCAAATCTAGCTATCATTATTCTAGCCGTTACCTGGATATTCTGCCCGATCTATTTATAATGCATAGCAAGATCTGCTCATTTGCCCGGTCTATTTATAATGCATAGCAAGATCTGCTCATTCAACTTGTCCTGACGATGAACCACACTGGTTGGTTCGAAATGTGTATCACAAAAATATCTCTATGTGATTTTCGCCGAAGATTCTTCTCAAAATTGATATGGATCACAGAAGCCTAAATTCAATAACAATATTTATTATTTATTCATTTTGAACTTGTTAATTAATAATATTTATTATAAAAGTAATTTAATATGATAAAATAATTAAATTACATTTTAATTAATTAATGGTTAATAAGATTTCATTTTGTTTATAATAATAGTAGAATGACTAAACAAGGAATCAAAGAAGAAACAAAATTCTAGTTAAAGATTTAATTTGTTAACATTTTTTTGTTAAATTGATTAACTCTTTATTAAAATAATTAAAATGGTTTTTTTTATCATTAAAATGATCAAACGAGAACTAGAGTTGTAGAAAAAACCATCAAATTTGACAGGTATTTGAGATTTGAAATTCCTACCATGCTCGAGTAGCCCAACCTAACTCTTAGGACTATTCTCTTTCTTGAAATCGAGTTGTAGAAGAAACCATCAAATTTGACAAGTATTTGAGATTTGAAATTCCTATCATGCTCGACTAGCCCAACCTAACTCTTGGGGCTATTCACTTTCTTGAACTATTTTTCCTTTGGCATCCTTGTTCTGTAGCCCCTCTTTGGTCTCAAGATTTCCCTCCACTTTACTTGGAATCCATAAGTTTACCTGCAATAGGCATGATCGATGGAGGGTTTTCCCTTTCATAAAATTGAAGAGATGGTACTCCTCTATAATGTACTTAATATCCAACATTAATGCAGTAAATTGCATGAGAAAATTAGGCTATGTGCTAGATGAATAATTTAATTAATGTTTAATTCAACATGCGGTCCCACTTGTCTGGACATGTTGTGTTTCTGAGCAAACATTGACTCCATACAACAAAACTCTTACAACATCTTGACCTCTGGTTCAATTGACATAAACAATAAAAGGCATAAAGAAATCTACTATAGAGAGGAAAATTTTCATATATATAAGAGGATATGAATTTTGGGGATACAAATGATTAATCCTTCATATATTAATAAGTCATTCCTCAACCTTTTATTTGTTAAGCTTGGCAGGACCTTTTATTTTCTATCTATAATCAGAAAATTTACACCACATAGTTTGACTAGGTGGCCTCAACTTGCCCAATGGGAAACCAAGTCTGTTGGCTACCTATCCACATTGTAAGCCATCCAAAAACAATAGAGTTTCAATCTCTCTAGCCAAGCTATATATGTCTTTGTTTCATTAGTAGACTCTATATTTCTATCTATACATATACTTGCATGACTAAAAGTAAATGCTAACCGCATATATAACAAAAGTAAACATGGTAAAATGGCTAGCCCTTCTGCTCCTTCGAGGCTAATGCCCATGCACAGTATCCTTAATAGTTGCTCCAGGCATCTCCGACAATTCCAGGATGCATGGAATGTGTCTTTCAGTTATGTCCAGTCTAATATCCTGCTTATGGAGTTGGAACTAAATTTTCTAGAGATCTTGTTTGTAGCACGACATCCCTTGGAGAGAAACCACCATACCCACCGAGATCTGTTCCATGGATTTACCCAACAGGATTTTCATTAGACATTAGAGGTATAATGTCTGCTTGAATTACGTTATCCTGCCTCTGGTATTCCCAGGGTCTGAGACGAGTGTCCTCCAATTTTCCATATCCTCCTCTGTCTCACCGCCCTACTTAATTTCCTCTTTCCATTCCTCTAACAAATTCTATATGCCTTCATCCGTGCCCTCACAGTATGCCACAACAGATTCACTAATAAGATGCTCTACCGATTTCCTCCCTCTGTGGGGCTTCGACGTGCTCGGGTCCTTATCCTTTCTGGGCTCCCAGCCCCGTCTTCCACGTCCACGACCTCTTGCTGGCCGATCCATGTCAACGTTGTTCGACACCTATTCATAGCAAAAATTTGTTAACTGAGAGCACTTTGACATATTATAGCACTAGTTACTACCCTGACTTGAATTGTCGATGTTGTCATCCTCCCCGTTTATTTCCATTTTCCATTTACTATCAGTACCGGAGGCGAGATGGGCGGAGATTCAGTGTTTAGATAAGGTCAGGCTCCATATCCATTCTAACTTCTCACCCCTCCACCCCCAGTGCCTCTCATACACTGTATGGTTGACAATCCCAGGCCAAGGTCATGAAAGTGAGCCTAGCCTCAACCCACTAGGTTTCCCTCCATGAAGTGCAATCCCTTTCCCCTCTGCCCATTAAGCTAGAACAATACCTCTCTCATTATCATACCTGACATCACACTCAGGGATCTTAGAAATTCTCTTAACACAGTAATTTGTCCTAGTACCCCAGAATTTGCAGTGGTTTCGGCAGCATGGCCAGGGTCCTACCCGATATATTAGCTGACCCTCACTACCATCAACCTCAAATGCCAAGCCTCTGCCTACCAGATCCCAGCGATCAACCCTAATCAACCGCGGTGTGCAGTACCTGGGTTCCCATTGCCAAACAATGCAAGGTCCAAACAGCCAAAGCTAGGGTCAATACCCAACAAGCTCAATACAAAGATGCATAGCCAAACTATTGCAGCTTGACGCCTCCTCCATTTCCCCAACATTTCCCCCAATTACCCTTCCCAATTATCCCCCTCTCCCCAGCAAAAACCAAACCAAGTTGTCATTGCAAGGAGGTGAAGAGCCAAGAAACATACTCGTTACCCTTTGTAGACCATCTCCAAGTTTGATGTCGCTAGTACCGTCACCTTACCTTGCCTCTGCTCTAACTCCTTACTTTGCACACAAATTCACAATCCTTACCCATCTGTCTAGCCTTTGTTTCTATACAACTTGTCTCTCCACTATTGTTTCTACCACCTTTCCCACCACCCCTGCGTGTACTCATGCCAAGGGCCACCGCACCCATCGCTTTGAGCATGTCGGGGGCGGTGGTACGTAGTTCATCTGTACGCCTCATTACTTCCCCAAGCATTTCCATCCACTATCACACACCCCAATCAGGGTAAGTCATTCCTCAAATTTTGAAAACCATTTTAATGAGTAATTTTCTTTGGTTATTTCAAAACTATCTACGATTTCCTTTTAATATAATCCATGTATGAATTTTACGCAATACCAAATTTTAACAAAGATGCAAAAATTAAACTAGGTTCTAGTTCCGAAAATAGAAAAAACTGAGAATATTGCTCATTACGTATAGGTTAAAGTCGGTACAAGTTCCTATTTTCATTAAGTCAATTTGATTAAGTTAAATGCGTAAATTTTCAATGGAATTAATTTAAGAAACTCACCTTATTAGTGATTTAAGTAGACTCTTTTGAATCTTTTTGCAAAGTGTTGCTGATGATATGTGTTCCTACGCATATTGTCTATAGTTAAACGAACACTTTCAAATGAGATGAAATAAATTCTTTCTGATTAATAATAGTAACAATAAGATTTTCTCTTAGCAGTTCAATACCCCAATTTAATGCATTCAAAGCTATATATTTCTTCTTCCAAGAAATTATCAAAAAAAAATAAGACAAAGGAAAAAGCAGTGCACTATGTCGACATGGAAACATATTTTGAAACAACTATACAAGAAAATATGAGAAAACATATCATTTCCATAGCAGAACATAACTATAAGAAAAAAAATTAAAATAAAATCACTTCCATACGAGGAGGCGGTGCTTAAATGTTTTTCCCTTAATTAGAAATTGAAGCAGTTGCTTTCTCATTATCAAGTTTAGGTTGAGCGTGGCATCACTAATCGTTACGTACATCAAATGTGCCAAAACCACTGCATCCATGTTCAAATATATTGTGGGTAGGGTGGCACGATGAGGGTGAATAATGCGTGTAGTTATGACCAGAGTACCCAAAACCATTATTATAGAGTAAGATTTGAACCAATCATATGGTACATAAATAATTTTAAATATAATAATAAAATTTAATTCATAATGTTAAACTATCGACAAGTTGCAAAAGTTTTTGGTAAAAAACAAAGTAGTTCTGGGTCAAAGGAAAAATATTTGAGATAAATCTCAATCCTCTATCCATGACTACTATTAGAAATATTCTAGGGATATTCCACACCATCCACCTATTGATTATTAATAATGAAATTCAAGTGGCCATATAAATGAATGATACGTTTCACATTGACAATATTTAAAAAATCATAAAAATTAACTAATTTATAAAAAAATTTCCCAAAGAAAAAAAATGTATATATTAATGGGTAATTATATACATGATCTATCTCATTAACTAAACTAGCATAGCCATATAAATTAAATTGTTGGTAAATGCTAATAGGCATCAATCAATTATCACGTAGGTTAACTAATAAACAAAATGACATTTTTCACGATACTTTTTTTAGTCAATTTTGTTCAAAATATGATAGAGATTTTAAAAGTTATAAGTTTAAGATGTTTAATCTACAAATATTGAGTGCCTCGGGGGTTTTCACGGGTACTAAATCCATTTATGCATTCAAAAGCGCACTTTAAACAATAAAAAACACAATCTTATTAAAAAATATATTGGTAAATTCCAATCAAAAAGTCATTCCATATATTAGTTAGACTACACCTTCCATAATAAGCATCAAAACACTTCATCATACATTTTAAATTACTGAAATTAAAAAAATAATCATAATTAACTAAATTATAACTTTATTTAAAATAATAATAATAATTATTATTGATGATAAAATAAATTAAATATATTAGTTAAACATATATACATTTAAAAAAACATGTAACAAGATTCTTAACCACGGAGATTCACCCCACTTTATCGTGGAGATTCTTGATTTGTAAATAGGTTTTTTTACAATACCATGAGAAAATAACATGGCTTATCAACACCACATGCCCAAAAGCCAAAATCCATATTATCTTATAGTTGTTCATATGGATTTTTTTTTTAATTAATGAATTTAATTAAAAGAGAAAAAAAGACACAACTACTTTGGAAATATATATCATAGTTTGATTTGTGTATACTAAGAATATTCTAGAATATTCTTAGGAGGTTAAATCTCTACAGTCCACCTAATAATTACTGATAATTAGATTAAAGTTTTGGAATCCCTATTTCAAAATTGACATGCCTATCCACATAATTATAAATTTATTGATAATTATAATGATATAAATTATTATTATTATTAATTATTGTCAAGGTAGTGTAGCTCAATTGGTGATTGAAGTGATCAAGGTCGTATGTAAACTAAGAGATCCAAGGTCCAATACCCTAGAAGTAACCCAATCTATGGAGAGTAGGTGATGTAAGAGCATCCAAACTTTAAAGTCATTTTAAAAAAATCAATCTTTTAGAAGGCAAAGCTCCAAATAGGAGGTTTTGACAATTGAGAAGGAATTTTATTTCCTTAATGTAAATACTTTTAGTTTCTTTAATTATCATAGAAAGCATCAGTGATTTATGTGGCGATTCTAGGGATAGCTTGAGTGATTTTAGGAGTTAGAAAATCTAATTTGTGAAATGATTTATGGAGTGATTTTAGGATCTAGAAAATATATGATATTTCCAAATTCTATTTATTGTAAGCCTAGGGAAATAAAAGAAAATAAGTGTGAGGAAAAGAGAAAATGGCCAAATGAATTTGAAATCATGCTATAGTTTCAAAGAAGAAGAGATATTTCTGAATTAAATTATATGTATAGATTTTTGATGAATGAAAGTAAATGGAAGCATCCTTATGCTTATAATTATCTTTGTGTATATGCTTGAATGAAAAATTTTAGTATCTGTGTGTAATTTGGAATTAAGCAAGGTTTCAGTTCTATATGAATATTGAAGATAATGATATATTTATGTGTAAATTTGTCATATGAATTATATGATTCTCATGTTAAGGGCGAGATATAATATCAAATACAATGATCTGAGAAGAAATTTGTGCATGTATAATTAATATATGTTGTGTGAGAGAAGGAGAATGAAAGGGGTGATATTTCATTAAGGAAAAATTGGGTAGAATATACGAAGATATGGTTCTTTATATTCCAATTGTAGAAGTTGGAAGGGACTTAGAAGAAGTCTGTAAAAGTTTGTGTAGACTTAAAGTGAATATGTGAATTCACTATGTGACAAGAATACAAAGGGATGAAACCTTTGTGGAATTTGTACAAAGACCGTAGTCATATGAGAATCCTGAGAAAAGAGCCGCTAGTCAGTTTAAGTGTTCAATGTCAAGTTAAGCAACAAACGCTAGTGTTCATCCTAGGAGTTTTGGTAACCATTGTATAAAATTTATGTAGATGGGATAGAATGTAGAGACTCTTATAACCACAATTGAGCAGTGAAGTAGTAACATTCTGAGACAGATTAAATAAAAGTGAAGACGTAGGAAAAATTGGATTTTCCTGCATTAAGTGGTATTAGAGTAGGTACACTCTTTGGGGGAGAAATTCAGATCTTGCAACATCAAAGCTTTGAGAAATCTAATTGAGGTGAATTTTTTGTTTTCAATTTATATTGATGACTGCATGAACTGAAGTTCTATGTAGAAATAAAATTGAAGTTCTTTGGCGAGAAATCTACTTGGATGAAAGTAGAATAGTTTGGGCGTAATAAGAAAATTTGGAGAAGAATGTTCTTTGGATGAGGAAGAACATTAAAGATATGCAACAATAGAACTAGTAGAAATATTGGGAGAATATTGCAACAACAATACATGTTCAAGTGAGGTTTGGACAAGAGGTCAATTGGTCCTTATGTTTCCAACTAATTTGTGAGGTAAATTGTTGATTACAAGTAGCATGGGTAGAGATGATTGTAGTAGGAAGATAATAACCAAGAATAGAGGAAGTTCTTGAAGATTGTGGAAAAGAACTTGTTCTAGCTCAAGGTTGGAAAGGATGAGGACAAGTAAAGTTCTCAAAAGAGGTGGGCTTGGTAAGTGCAATGACCAAGATAGCAAGGAGGTAGCCAAGAGAAGTTCCATAGGAAAAAATCAAAAGAAATATCGAAGAATAATAGGCCATGGAGAATCTTAGTAAGGTATTTGGTGACAAGGTGAGGGATTCAACTTGTTATAGAGGCTTGACTGTGACTCACAATGAGAAAGAGGAATCTCATAGAGGAAAGGGGAGTATGACTACTGATGGTCATGAGAAAGGTTTTGAGGGAAGTCATAGGAAATCAAGTCATGACAAACTTGATAAAGAAAAAGTTGTTATGAAAGTACAACTTGAGGTGATGAGAGAATCACTAGAGAAAGGAGAAGACCATGTATGTGGATGAACTCTACAAATGAGAGTGAAATGGAATTGGTTGTATGTGATACCAAGACATAGGAAAAATGGCCAGTTGAGAAGTGAGAAGCTTAGATAAATTGGGCTTAAGCAGAGGATAATTGCTAAATGAGTTCAACTTTCTGAACCTAAACAAGGATCATTACTTGGACAGAATGATGAGGATGCTAATAGGATATCTGTAGAGGATATTTTGAACTATTTGGAATGTTCAAATCAACATGAGAAGTTGATATCTAAGGCATCAAATAAGGCTAAAAAGCCTTATGTTTTTAATGTTAATGATTTATGTATGTTTGCAGGTTGCATAAGCAATGAAGAAGGATAGTCATATGAAGCTTTCATGAAGATTGATGAATATGATAGAAATATGCTTAGAAAAATCATAATTGAAGAACATAATTATAATTTTTTTACCAAAGGAGATGAAGCAGAATTTCCTATTGAAGACAATCAAAGTGAACATCATGTACAATTCATAAATGAAATTATTGGTATGTAGTTGTAAGGATGTCTTGATGACAAAGTTGGCTCATGGAGATAGCCAAATGGAGAACAAAATAAGGAGAATATTTTGGGTGAAATGCTCAAGAAGTATGATGAGGAGTGAGAGTTGTTGGAAAATTTGTTGAGAGGACTTGAGCCAAGAGAAGAGATCACAACCATAGATGAAACACGTTCACACGTGCCTAATAGTGAAGATGTGTTTGAGAAATCTAAGGTAAATTGTAATTTATAATTTAATCATGAGAATGCAGGGATAAGAAGTGATGATGAACATGAGAGTGTAATTAGAAAAATAGAATCTAATCTATTTTTTTAGAGATGGGATAAGACCTCAAGTTGAACATTCAAATTTAATATTTAAGGATTTTCATGAAGAAATGAGGTTTTTAGAGGAAGGGCTAGTAGGAGGTATATGTGAAGAAAACCATAGAGGGTTTTCAAACTCAATTGAAGTGGAGGAGTAGATCAAAATTCCATAAAACAGTGGCATAATTGAAGAGGAAATGCAACAAAATATGGAGAGAAACAACGATAATTTTCAATGAAGGAAAGGAAAACTCGTGCAACAAAGTACTGTTGAGATGAAAGATGAAATCATCATGGAAAATTTTGAAGAAGACAACAACAAATTTTTGCAGAGAAGCAGTGGAGAAGACATATAAATGTCTTAAGCATATGTTGGAAGATGTATGCCAAAGCAAAGTGGGATAAGAGTTATGATACTCATATGTAACAAAAGATCCAGTCACAAATGGATAGAATTTGTAAACAAATGCATGATTTGGATATCGAGATAAATGAACTATGGGAACTTATGAATAAGAATCCCAAAATAAGATACAATGAAAGGAAGCAGTCAGCTAGAAATAAAATCTAGTTGGCTGCACTGAAATTTTGAAGATAGAATGTATGGAAAATTATAGAGAAATATGTGGGATCTATTAGGATTGGTTCATCAAAGGCTTATGACTAGGAGGTCATAAAATTATTCTACCTTTGGAGTTTGATGTAGGAGCATCCCAATTGCAAGTCATTTTTGAAAAATCAAGCTTTTAAAAGGAAAAGTTCTGAATAAGGGGTTTTGACATTTGAGAAGGAATTCTATTTCCTTATTGTAAATAATTTTAGTTTCTTTAATTATCATAGAAAGCATGAGAAATTCAAGGGTGATTTATGTAGTGATTTTGGGATCTAGAAAATCTATGATGTTTCTAAATTCTATCTATTGTAAGCCTATGGGAAATAAAAGAGAATAAGTGCGAGGAAACGATAAAATGGCCAAATGAATGTAGAATCAAGCCATAGAGAGTGAAGGGATATAAAAATATGTTTTGATGTTTGTATGTACACTTGTTGTGATGATGAATAAGAAGAAAAATCACCATATTGCTATGCATCTCTTTCTGTGTATTATGTATGAATGCATTCGACATCTGGTGAACATTTATTAATGTGAAATTAACTAATTCTGTAAATGAATTCAGATTGAAAAGTAGTCCATCTATGTGAGTTATTGTAAGGAGACTAAACGAGATTGATAGGACTCATTTAGAGAACAACTAGGTAGAATTACCATTTGGAATTCCAGTTAAGTTTGAGATTGATTTTGGGTAGAACCTATATAGGTTCCAAATTTTGTAGAAGTTTCCACGACTTAGAAGAATCCAATGAAGGATTATGGATTTTAGAGTGAGTAAATCTAGTCGAACAAGTAAAAGACTTGTGGATGATAAATGATTCCCTATGTGTGGATTGAGGGGTTTATGTCTGAACAACCCTACATAATGAGAGAGTTATAGAAGGTGTATGAGTACCTTGATGCCAATGATGCATTAACATCCAAGAAGTAGAGAAATTGAGATTGTAGGAAAATTCAAATTTTCCCGCATTAGGAGGATATGTAGTAGGCCCTGAGGTATAGTGGTGGTGACCGAAATCGACCTCATTTCACGCGAGTACGAGACTGACCTAGTTTCTTATTCCTTTGGTTACAAAAAAAAATGAAAAAAGAAAAAATAATATTACTACTACTACTACTACTACTACAATATCACATTCCAAAAAAACCATAACTCATGTTTATATGACATTATTTTTTGGGGTAGCCTAACCAATAGACGAAATGGCTTTTTGGTGGGAAAATGGCAATAGAATTTTGAGAAAGATTATGAGTGCTTATTGTTTAAAATGAATTTTTGAATGAATAAAAAACCTCTAAGGAACTCAAACTTCATAAATTAAACAACTTAAACTTATGATTCTTAAAATTACCTAAAGGATTCTGGGAAAATTTAACTAGAAAAAGTTCCTGGAAAAGGGCTATTTCATCTATTAATTAGACTACAAGTTATTTTTAATTAATCAATTAATTAAAAGGTAGAGCATGCATAACTATTTTTGAGATAAATTTCAACCTTTTATTTTTCAGATGGGGTGTCTTTATTGCAAAAAAGGGGGTGGATGCCACTACCCTGCCTTTCTAAGTGTCCAGGGGACGAGGCAACACATCCCCACAATAAGTTTTTATGATAAACACACTCTCGAGATCTTGTCTGAGGTGAGATGGCTAGATGATCATCAATCCCAAGTCTAAGCATTGTTGTAGCATTGAAGTGTTGTCGTCTCATAGGACTATCATGTCCCACTTGTTTTGTGATAGGTTTAAATTTAATTTGACCCATGGACCTCAACCGGTGATGATTCTCTCATTTGCAATGACTAGGTTTCCATTCCCCTTGTTTACAATTTTCCTTTTGGCTTCAGTCAACATGAACTAGGGGTTATATTTGGTCCACTTTTGTGAGCTTAGGTTAGGCATCTCTACTTTGGGCTTTATTACGATTTTTAAGGAATAGCCAGTCTCCCCTCCTCATACGGTGATCCAACAATGTTTTATAATTGGTCTCCTAGGTTATATGAATGGTTATGCTATTTCCCTTTCACAGTAAAATTGGTGCACATGTTGTGGCTCTCGATAAAAGGTTATTTTTATGTCAGTGGATAGTCCTTGTGGGTATTTGACCTCTTCAGTGGGATTTTTCCTTATTGTCTTTGTTTTCACTCTTATCTTTTCCTAATTTCTATTTATGGTTTTGGATTTATAATTATTATTGCTCTGGCCTAAATTTTTTCCATTTTCTCTCCTTGTACTCCATGTTCCACTTTTAAAGCTTTATGTTGCTCCCATGTGTTTCTGGGAAAATTAGTGTCTTGTCGAACGACTAACCCTCTAGGTTTGGCAGCTACCCTAGAAACAACAGTTTAAAGCAATTCAATGATTTTTCATATGTGTAACAGGTAAGAGAAAGATAATAGAAAACCAACCTAGAACTTTCGCTTGATCTCTCTCTCCTTTGGCAGATCCAGTAACTCCTCCCATACTTAACAGGCTTGGAGAGTACCTGCACAAGTACAGCAACAAAGAACTATCAAAGCATCGTGATCTATTACAACATAAACATTATAGAATCAGATATATAATGAACAAATGAAAGCATTCACAATTACACAATCAATTGGGAAAAATCCTGAAGAACTTTATTAATAATAAGGAGAATTACAACCCAGTTGTCTGATCCAGCGCCATCCTCCTAGCATCAATCCTTCTTCACCTCATGAATTAGCATGAACACACCAACAAGAATACAATGCTCTCTCCTCAATATTAAAACTAGTAGCACTTACTTGCAATTCACAACAATTCAGCCTTCTGTTCCCTTAGATGAGAGATCCTTTTATAGATGTTTGCAAGGGTATGATTCATCCATGGGGTTTGATTAGTGTCATTCCAATTGTTACAATTTGTTGCACATGGGAGGGGAATTGGAGATGGTTTCCTAACTCCTTTGGTCATCCTTGGGCGAATTCAGAGAGGCAAGTGGCACAGGAGAAGTTTCTAGAAGATTCCATGAGCAACCAACTAACAAACTGTCTTGAAAATTTGTCCATCCTCTCCCATTGCACCCTATAGCAGGCCTAAACAATATGCATTGCACCTTGACAGTGTAGTAGTCAGTATGCATCGCACTTTTCCAGCAGAGCAGTCAGTATGGTTCAGTTTAGGCAGTTTCTAGATGATTTCTCATATGGAACTTTTGGGGAATGATGTATTCAGATGACTAAGTTCCTTTGGGGTATAAAACAACTCTTTTAGGGTTTGATGAGCCTTAATACATCGACATATAAGTTTGGGGTTGATGTGCCCAAATATGTCTATAACAATTGCCCCATAAAGCATGAGGTCGTAAATATTCATGTCGGGTGAAATACTTTATCATGAGGATTCGAAGTTTCGAATTGGAAGGTGACCTGCATAAGTTACAATACAATACATCATCATAATATGATTTTCATGATCTAGTTGAGGGAGGCATTCCCATGCTCAGCTTTATAAATTTCATTTCATGTACATAGATCAGATAGTTGTCTACAGATACAGACTGGTGATTCTACAGATATAGAGTCATTATCCATGATTAGGATGACCATCTGTGTAGAGCCTTTGTACATTTTACGTTTTGATATCCCTGAATATATCGCAACCCAGATGGACGAAACTAGATCTGGGGTCTTCAAACTCGTTCATTCTTCGCTCGACATACAAGTCAAACCATGTGAAGAGATGTTCTAAAGTCGAACATGGAAAGACACCGCCTGATTACCAGCCAATGATGTGAGTTGTTAACAGACACGAGAGGAATCACCAATAGTGATAATGATCCTCAAGGTACTACAGTACAATTCACATGGTGTGAATACATGATCCGATGTCGAACACCATGCAAAATCTTTCGGTCGAAGGCCATTGATGTCAACCTGTTGCCGGAAGTGAGAAACTCTCCGTTGATGTATGCAAGCTTCAAAGCACTGAAAGGGTTGTTTCTAAGTCAACTTCTTGGATAATGAGCTGATGTCGACAAGAAGCGACTCATCGTAGGATGGCCTTGATGTATCCCACATCTACGACACGAAATGAAGCAAATGATTTCTGGAGATGAAAATGAACTGATGACACAAGGTTCAGGAATGGTGGTCATGAAAAAATGAAGGTTGGAGATATTGCAGTGTGAGACATTAACTGGATGACTTCTCTTGAACATGTTGGTGACACTAAGATGAATTGGTAGTGTTAACCCCAAAAGATGGATGGTATGAAAGATCAATGGTATCATGACCAATGAAAGGAATAACCCAACCCAACTCAATCATGGAGATGAAGTGAAAGTGTCATGTTCAAGAGCGACTTGCTACCATAAACTCTTCAAGATTTTCCCCCTTTTCCCCAGTCATTGCTGACCAGTACCTCTTTATTTTTGTCAAGCTTGAGGAGGATAACATATGCTTATTATATAATTCGCCCTTTGGGCAAACCCATCGCTATTTGATGTTTTAAAGAGTCTAGTGACAGTGAAACTCAGTCTTGTCTAGATGGAAAATTTTGTCGCTATTATTTTAATGATTTTAACGACAAGGATAACTCGGTCCTTTTCATGTTTAGAGAGTTTGAAAAAGGGACGAAAAGAAAACTCCATAAGTTCTTTTTTGTAAAGTAATCCCTCAGGTCTGAAAAAGGATAAAATAATATAGGAGGGATGATGTTTCCAGTACTTTAACGAGCCGAAAAGACAAGCACTCGACAATCTTTTCATGTTTAACGAGTCTGAAAAGGGTTTAAAGAGGACTCTATTTTGAGGAACAAGTGGTGTCTAGGGTGGAAACTGGTTCCAGTGATGTTGGAACTTCTCAAAACATGTTGATTTATGTGAAGAGGTTGGCTAATAAGACCACTCATTGCAACTGTTCCTTAAAAAGGGTAAAACAACCAAGTGAAAGCGTATGATTGGCCAAAGGGATGGTGGCGATGGGATGAACACAACTAAGGCTCAAAAGGCTGATAGAATGGAAATCACAAGGGTTAAAAATTGAAAATGGGTTCATTTTTGGACAAGCTTGAACCATAAGGAACTATGCTTGCATTCAGTTTCATTTTTACACAAGCTTGAAACGAAAAACTATGCTCAGATTCAGTTTCATTTTTACACAAGCTAGAAATGAAAAAGCTATGCATGAACATGGTTTGCATGTCCCCCAACATGATGAAAGGGAGAGTCTCCTATAACTAGATGGAAGTCACTGTAGTGAAGCAGAACGGTTATCCGACACCTATTTGGCTTCATCCAGATAGATAAAGGTGAATGGGGTGATTCCCTTCACATAACCTACAGGAAATTTAACTGTACCACTAGGTGCATGCCCCCAAGCTTCATTACATTCACCTAGGTAGACTACTCATGGCTATCAAGTGGATGGAATGAAGGTTCTTTTATGATATCAAGTGAAAGACTCGACTGGGATTTTACGAAATCTAATCAAAGACTCAACTTGGGACCTTGTTTCATTTTTTTTTTTAAATGAGCTTGACACAAGACAAGGAACTCTACTCAAATTCCTTGTTTCATTTTTTAATGAGCTTGACACAAGACAAGAAACTATACTCGTAAGAGTTGTTTCATTTTTTAATGAGGTTGACACAGTAAAAGAACTATCCTCATATTCCTTGGTTTCATTGTTTAGCGAGGTTGACACAAGACAAAGAACTATCCTCGGAGGTCCTTGTTTCATTTTTTAATGAGGTTGACACAAGACTAGGAACTATCCTCAGGGGTCCTTGGTTTCATTTTTTAATGAGGTTGACACAAGACAAAGAACTATCCTCGGTCTCCTTGTTTCATTTTTTGACAAGGTTGACACAAGACTAGGAACTATCCTTGGACTCCTTAGGTTCATTTTTTAACGAGGTTGACACAAGACTAGGAACTATCCTCGGAGACCCTTGGTTTCATTTTTAACGAGGTTGACACAAGACAATTAACTATCATCGGAACCTTTGTTCAAAACTCATAAGTGGTCATGAAGGAAACATCTGGTTCCAATGTCCCAATACATAATGTACAACATCACTGAATTGATCGTCAGTCGATGTAGGTAATGGAACAGGTTGCCACATAATTAACTCGTGGTGGGGATGATACCATTGGTACAAAAGGACCATTTAGGGAAGATGGTTGACTAGGAGCCATATTTGGATTGGGAAATGAAAGGTGGTCAGCGATGACAATCCTGCCTTCATGCAGGAAACAAATCACTTGAAAGAGTGTTGAAACAATAGCTCCCATGTGATAAACATAGTCACACACAAGAAGTAATTGTAATCTAAAGGTCCTAGGACTACCATCATGTTCAGATAAATTGTTTTTCCTCCCAAAGTGATAGGTAACTGAGGAAGGATCCCTAATAGTCAACTGGTTCCTTTGTTAAAGCCCAACAGATTCTGTGTAACAGGCACAAGTAGTGGCGAACCGAGCGCTTGCCAAGCAGTTGAGGAAAGGATACTCAATGATGCACCTTCATCTATAATAGTGCCAGATACAATCATTTTAAAAACTTGTACGATGATTTGGAAAGGAACATAAGAAGGAAGGTAGGATCCTACCAGTCGATTCCAATCAAAGGAAGTGATTAGACTACTTGGAGGGGGTACCATAGAAACGGGAGAATTAACCCCTTGAGTTACAAGAACTAGAGGATTTTCCTCCTGTCTTGATGGAATAGGCAGATTTCCCCCAAGCTCGTTAGAATCCGAAGTAACAAAAAGAACTTGAGCGGTATCATTTACACTCTCTTCAAAAAAAGGTACGATTTGCTAAAGGTGAAATCAAGTCAACTTTTGCCTCGACCTATTGATTTGGGTTGGGTATAGACTCATTGGATTCACTTTCAAAGAGAGTGGTTTTGACTGACGGTTGATTTTGGTTAGTCAGTTTATCAACTAGTGAAGGATTTAGGGAGAGTTTCATGTAACCAGATGGAAGTCGTTGCGGTGAAGCAGGACAATTATCCAACACTTTCTTGGCTTCATCTAGATAGGGACAAAGGTGAATGGGGTGATTCCCTTCACATAACCTACATGGAAACTTGACCTTTCCCTTCTGTCCATGAACTTTACTATCACTAGTTTATGGTGTGTCACCAGCATGATCTCCGTAGGTTGATGACACGGAATGATGTGAACGTGAAGACTATTCTTCTAAGATCTGAGGAATATCAGGACAATTTCGAAGAAGATGGTCTCTCGCACAAAGTTTACATGGATATTTGAGTTTTTGAGGCTTAATGGATGGATTTTCATCAGATGTTGCATTCAGAGCAATGGTTGCTTGGTTGCCCCCTTGTTGAATTGGCTTCTTCTTCTTCTTCTTCCCTTTCTTCTTCTTCTTAGCCACCTGGTTACTAGTACCAATACTTTCACCAAGTGAAGAGGAAGAGGGGGAGGGAGAAACAAACGAGGAAGAAGGCAAAGGGTCAACTTTAGGATCAACTGGAGGTTGATTTTGTCCAGTTGGAGGTGTACTTGATTGTGGAGAAATCATGACATTTTGAACCAAAGAGGTTGAAAACAGCCATACTGGTAGGCCAATGGTAAATCTCGGAAGGGACAATGTAGCCATATAAGGAGCACCAATATTTCCGAAAGAAGGAAAAGGACTAGGATTTCCATCAAAAGGGATTCCTTGATCGGTGGACTCCAGATTTGTTGCCATATGTTCCAACCTAAGATCAACTAAGGAATAGGGATGTTATTCACGATCAATTAATTTTAACGACACTTTAGACGCAACTTTTCTTTTTCAGTTTTAAAGAGTCGACAAAAAGCTAAAGATGACTCTACTCACCTTCAATTTTTAATGAGCCTGAAAGGACAAGTGCTCAGATGGACCTTTTCTTTTAAGGAGTCGAAAAGGAACGAAAGTGACTACTCTGGAGAATCTAGACAAAGGGTTTACCAAACCAATCGTAAAACTGCAATATACACCTTGGTGGTAAATTAAAGAGAAATTACCAAGGACTTATGTACGACAGTCAATCTTCCTGAATGTTGTGTTCAGTGCATTGCGATAAATAAGGCGGCAGACTTGGTTTCCTATGGATAAAGGATTCAAGCCTATTGTGGTCTCCCAATATATACGCGACGGTACAGGGAGCACAAGTCCGTGCTAGCACTTGTTGTATCAAGGAGGAGGAATCACCCAACCTTGAATGAATAAGATAGCCACTGGTTTTAACGACGCCAGAACACGTCTCTAGCCTAGACCTCTAAGTGTGTTGCGTTAAATTCCAAAGCGTTTTTAAGTTAATTGAGGTTCATTTTAAGTTGATCTTGCTTAAAATTTGCCTTTGAAGGTTCACCACGTGATGTATGTTCACAATTCCTAAAATGCAACTATCATGATAAACAAACTTTTGATTTAGTTTGAATGATGAAAACCTTAGCTACTAAAGGATAGAGCAATAAGATCTTTGACAAAGAGCAAAGAGCACATCTAATGCAATTTCCCTAGCTATTCCTATCAAGCATTCACAAAATTAATATGAATAATGCAAAATGCATGTATTTCTTTTCATTTTCCCTTAATGTGAATAATACAGAAACAAAAATTAATGCACAAACGATCAAAAATCTCTTTTCATAAAAGCGACGATTTACGAAAATTTCTCTTAAACGAAAAGGAAGACTTTACGACACTTTTGATTTTAAAGAGATGAAGAAATATGACACTTTAAATGAAAAGACAAATCATATGCACATATAAATCAATTGATCTTTAATGAATGAAGACTTTATGACAATTCAGAATTCGAAAGAGGAATTACTTTATGACACTTCTTTCGATAAAGATCAATCGACAAGAAAAACAACTTTCGACTAAAGATTGCAAATGATAAAGTAATACATAAGAAACATTTAATAATCCTAGTCTAAGTGGGGCTGAATTAAGTGATGCAAGTAAGCTTCAGTGAAGAAACTTTGTTCATATTAAGCAAAACAACCAAACAAATCTGAAACAAGTCAAAAACTCTCAACTCCTAGATGGGAAATTGAGTTCAGTCAATCATCGCACCTAGGCTTCACAGAAATTGAGATGCATCACACTTTCTACACTCGGGAGTTGGGATGCATACTAGAACACAGTGGAAGACAGTGCGATGGTCCAGGGAGCACAACTGAAAAGGTTTTTGGCTCAGATGTGGAGCAGTTTTCAATGAAATCAAGTTTGGTTTTGATGAACAATAATGAGCAAAGTATGATGGAATGTCTTGAGAGGTTACTGAGCTACCAAAAAGGGCATCTAGATGTGCTTGCAAGTCAAATGTTTAATTCATAAACTAAACCAAAGATAGACTGAAGCAGCATTTATCTATAATGCAATTGCAAAGCAAGAGCAGTTCGAAAGCTACCTGGCTGGCTTCAGACTCTATCTATAGTTTATAAAATTGAACATAAAACAAACAAAAACAACAAACAAACATCTGGCTATCCCCAGTGGAGTCACCAATTTGTTTCTGGGAAAATTAGTGTCTTGTCGAACGACTAACCCTCTAGGTTTGGTAGCTACCCTAGAAACAACAGTTTAAAGCAATTCAATGATTTTTCCTATGTGTAACAGATAAGAGAAAGATAGTAGAAAACCAACCTGGAACTTTCGGTTGAGCCCTTGCTTGATCTCTCTCTCCTTTAGCAGATCCAATAACTCCTCCCCGTACTTAACATGCTTGGAGAGTACCTACACAAGTACAGCAACAAAGAACTGCCAAAGCATCGTGATCTATTACAACATAAACATTATAGAATCAGATATATAATGAACAAATGAAAGCATTCACAATTACACAATCAATTGGGAAAAATCCTGAAGAACTTTATTAATAATAAGGAGAATTACAACCCAGTTGTCTGATCCAGCGCCATCCTCCCAACATCAATCCTTCTTCACCTCATGAATTAGCAAGAACACACCAACAAGAATACAATGCTCTCTCCTCAATACTAAAACTAGCAGCACTTACTTGCAATTCACAACAATTCATCCTTCTGATCCCTTAGATGAGAGATCCTTTTATAGATGTTTGTAAGGGTATGAGTCATCCATGGGGTTTGATTAGTGTCATTCCACTTGTTACAATTGGTTCCACAAGAGAGGGGAATTGGAGATGGTTTCCTAACTCCTTTGGTCATCCTTGGGCGAATTCAGAGAGGCAAGTGGCACAGGAGAAGTTTCTAGAAGATTCCATGAGCAACCAACTAACAAACTGTCCCAGAAATTTGTCCATCCTCACCCATCACACCCTATAGAAGGCCTAAATAGTATGCATTGCACCCTGATAGTGTAGCAGTCAGTATGCATCACACTTTTCCAGTGGAGCAGTCAGTATGGTTCAGTTTAGGTAGTTTCTGGATGATTTCTTAGATGGAACTTTTGGGGAATGATGTATTCAGATGACTAAGTTCCTTTAGGGTATGAAACAACTCTTAGGGGTTGATGAGCACTAATACATCAACATATAAGTTTGGGGTTGATGTGCCAAAATATGTCTATAACACCATGGTCTATCATTCACAGTCTCCTATTTCCTTTTACCAAATTCCTTAGTAGGATCAACACTTTTCTCCAATTTTTCCCTTATATTGACACTGGTTTCCCATGGCAGGCTAGTTGTCTTCCCTTCCTTTGAATTTTGGTTTCATCCGACTTCTTGCTATTAGGCTCCTTCTCCTTCTTATGTGGCACACCTCCCTGATCTTATCGCTTGTCCACTCACCTCCTTGATAGTTCACTTCCATATCCATGTTTGGTCTTTCACTACACCCCTTCAGGTAGCACACATCTACTAAGGGGTAGCTTACTATTAGGAGAGAGATTTTTGGGGACACACACATTCCCACCATTGGCTACAAGAATCATGTATCAGGTTTTTATATCTCACACCTGGGCCCATCTAGAAGTAGCTAACATGTATGGAATGTGAAGTGGCTTCCCAATGACATGAATTTTTTAATAGAAAAGTTATCACAAAACAGACTGATTGGGTGATGGACGTTTGACACATGCGAGGCCATTTTAACTCGTACTTGTACACCATTGACCTATATTGGTAGTTGAAATTTTTCCTTGGTAGGATTTTTATGGAATGTTTCAAGCACTAGATAGACATCCTACACTCTTTGGAGCACCTACATCATCACATGAGGGAAATGGATCAACGCTTGGGTTGCATTGAGAAACATATTGGAATTCGTCCCTTGATAGGAAGAACACATGGGAATAATGAAGACCCCATTCAGGTTGCCTCCACTGACTCTGAACCCTCAACTTAGTCTTTTTCTATGCTTCAGTTTATTTTACATTTTTACTACATAGTTCATCCTAATGGCCAATCTAGCCCATTGTTTAGTACATGTATAATCTATTTAGTCTTTTTGAATATTATGATTTCTTATGGCTCTCTGCAAAGAGTGCACTTTTGGTTATGTTCTAGTCTTCCTAGTGAATGATTGACCATGCATATCCATGTACATTCTAGTTTAGAGGGCAATACAATATTTACCCCACAAAAAATTCAATCTTTGATTTGTGACTACTATTAAGAATATTCTAAAATATTTTATGGAAATCAAATTCATACTATCCACCTAAAAATTGTTGTTATGAATTGAAATTTTAAAAGTCCTATTGGAAAATAAACATGCCTATCAATGTAATTAAAATTCTCAAAACTATATTCCAAAATAAACACATATATCGATGTAATTATTCTAACATAAAAGAGTATTAAAATAAATGTAATTGGTAAAATCATATTTATTTTTGGCGTAGTCTAACTTATTGCAATTTTTTGGTTAATTTTAACCAAAATCTAAAAGAGATTTTAAAAAAAATGATTTTAAGTTGTTTAATCTCTAGAATTAGTGTGCCCTAGGATTTTTTTGGAGTGTTGAATCCATTTATGCATTCAAAAATGTATTTTAAACAAAAAAAATCACAATCTTGCTTGAAATTGTATCGTTGTATTCAAGTGAAAAAGACCATTTCATCTATGAGTTAGGCTATACCTTTTCTTTTTAGAAGTGTTTTCCTAATATCTATTCAAATTAATTTTGTCAACGTGTGTGTTGGGTACTAAATCAGGCCATCTTTCCGTCCATTTCTATTATCGTTTTTGACCTTTTTGTACTCATTTACCTATGTTGTTATGTTAAACCTACAATGTAAACACCCTGACTTGTCCAATTGGAATATTTTAATTAATGAAGTAATTTCACGAAGTCTTATCTATTCGCTGTACAAAAACATATGTTTGACAACAACTTGGAGAACAATAACCCTCGTTTCAGCACCTCATAATAGATCTGATAACGGGGAACCATCAGGAGGTCGTGCAACTGGAGTCACAATTCCCCTGGAACTATTCTTGGACCTTTTTGCTATCTCGGAAATTTGGTGATGGTGCCGTTCCAACTGATGTACATTTTGAAGATGTGGTTACCATGTTTCATGGAGCTTTGTTAATCTCCCTCGCTGTGTATAAAATGTAGATTGTTCCTATGAATGGGGGTTCTCCCATTGCTATTGTAATCATTTGTTACAGATTAATAAAATACCATCTATTTTGCTGCTCCAATCTTTTCCGTGACTAACGCAACCCTGATCAGAGAGTTGGGCCCGCTCTTCTGATCAGGTGTTGCATCTTTGTGTGTGTGTCATTTATTAGTTTATGCTTGTTGTTATAGTTCTTTCCTGTTTATGATTATCTCTGAAGTTCTGTAATTAGTTTAATCTTACAACCATGTTTTGAATCTTAAACCACAAAACCTTGGTCGAAACGGATTACGTGTTTGCCCCTGCATATACCTTGCGCATTGCCTTGAAAGGATACACACCCGGATTGATAATTTAATGTCAGAATAGGGTGAATAAATCGTTCATACCTGGACACCAACAATGTGTATTTTGGAATAGGGCTTCTATAATAAAAGAAAATAAAAAATAAAATAAATAAAAAAACTATTAATAATTATTAGGTGGATGGCATGGATTTACCTTCACTGAATAAATTAGAAATATTCTTAGTAGTAGTCATAGATTAAAGGTTGAAATTATTTAAAAATTAGTTATGTCTTTCTACTCTTTTAATTAAATTAAATTAATTGAAAAATGTCTTATGAACATGTGTCATATGAGGATGAGTTATGGTTTTTTTGGGCATGTGTTATGAGTAAGCCATGGTATTGGCCTAACAAAGCCTATTTACAAGTTAAGAATTTTCATGTCTAAGAATATTCTTACATGTTCCTTTTTAAATTTATATATATGTGTGTGTGTGTAGATTATTTTTATAATCAATAATAATAATTTTAAATGAAGCTACACTTTAGTTAATTTTTATGTGTTGGCAATGTGAGATGTGCCACACATTAAGTGTTTTCATTCCTATTAGGGTTTACCATCCATTTAATTTATATGGTGTGCTAATTAAAAAATAAAAGATGGCATAACTACCCTTGAGATAAATCTCAACCCTTCATTCATGGTTATTACTGAAAATATTCTATGGATATTCCATAGAGGTTAAATCCCTACCATCTACTTATTAATTATTGATAATTAAACTAGCAAAGCCATATAAATTAAATGGATAGTAAATGCTCATATGCATAAAAAACTTACCCCATGATACATTTCACATTGCCAAAAAAAAAATCACCTTCGTTACATAAAAGGAAAAACATATAAAGTAGCTAAAATTCTAAAAAAACAAAACATCATCATTACTTTTACCCCCCAAATACCATTAGGAAAATAATTGACTCTATCAAAGACCTAGTGTACCCTAATCAACATAAATGTGTATACATAGTTCCTTGTTCATGCAGAAAATAATACTTAGGACAATTTGAAAGATCACTTAGCACTAGACTCAAAGAACACACAGGGGACATATTAAGGAATATGACATCAAAATCTAGCCTGACAGAACCTGCATGCTCTTCCTCTCACCACATTTGCATGGAATATACTAAACTCATCCAAAAGGAAATCATTACTTAAAAAACGAGAGTAAAAGAAGCAATAGAAATTGAAAATAGGAAAAATACTATGAACTCTGATGATGGTCTGAAACTTAGTAATATGTAGAAACCTTTATTAAAGAAAATAAAAAATGGGCATCATGAGTCGACATGGAAAAAAATCATATAAAACAAAAAAGTAAATATTAATAGCTCTACAATCACGTTAAACATCTCATTGTGAATTGTGATCCCCTGAAGATGGACTCACTTTGAAGTTTGAAATGTTGGGTGTAAAAAAACTATTCATAGCTTTTTCCACATTTCTTCAATCAATTCACCTGTATAATGTAACAACCCTTAGTTGATTTTCTATGTAAATAAAAATAAGACCAAGGTCATGGGCACTAATTGACATTTTATTTATGAAATAAAGGAAAATAAGAGAAAAGGGAGATGAAAGGTCACAAATTTGCGTGAGAGGGAAATTGAAGGAAAATTAAGAAAATAGAGGCTTCAATGATAAAAAGGCTTATGAGAATTAGTTCACAACTTTTGTTAGTGTAACCTTTTGTCATTATTATCTTCTATTCTCTCGCTCTCTCATACTCTTGCACACTTAGAGCATTCTTGGAGCATGCTTGGAGCACTCTAGCATACATTGGACTTGGAGAAAGAAGGCAAGGAAAATCAAGACATCACAAGGGGATAGCAGGATCAACGACTACAACAGGATTTCTTTGCAAGTACAAGTTGCATGTATGATCTCCTTATTTATTTATGGATGAATGGTATATGCATGTGATTATTTGGTTATGATTTGTCATTGGCATGGAGGATTTCCTATATTGACAATTGTTTTAGCCTTGCCTTACCATTTTCTAGATAGCCATGGTGTTGTGGGTTTTTCTATTTGAATGTTTTCTGATTGGTGCTCATAATCCTTTTGGATGTGGGTTGACACGAACGTTATGGAAACCCTAGAACAACTTGGGTTGAGTTAATAATCCTGGAGTGTAAGTTGGGACAATCACTTTGGAGCCCCTGGTGGGTTAAGTTAATAGTCCCTAGAGACGGGTTGGACAAACACTCTAGAGAATTAGAAGGATTTGGGTTGAGTTACTTGTTCCTAGAGCCCTGAAAAACTTGGGTAGAGATTGATCTAGTTGGTGTTGGTGATGTCTGATCGTGAGGTGGAATCATTGGTTGAGGGTTGAAGTGGTTTAGCCTCTGGAAAATTTGTTTTGGTTTTTCTTAGTTTATTCCATGATATCCCACATTCATGCTTGGAATATGGTGCGAGGGTGATTGGTTGAAAGAGAGATTTGGTTCAAACCAATCTATGATTGGGTGGTACGTGGAGGTCCCTAACTTGGTTGGATTTTTCATACGATAATAATAGCTCTTTTCCTGTTGTATTTTATAAGTACTTTTACTTGATATTATGTGGCTTTGATGGATGTTCTATCATGGTTATTATTCTGGTTATATGTTGGTTATAAGCACGGTTCCATAACATGTTCTATCTATGACTCTCGATATGTTTTGATTAGCTGATGAACGGTTAATGAATACATGAAATAACAAATGTTATTGCAACTATTATGAGAGGGTGTTAGACCTTGGTGATTCTCAGATAACTTTCAGACCCCTATGTTCAAATATGCATTCATGACCTATAAATTACTAGTTCACCATATGTCTTATGAAATGAGTGTCATGGTTAGGCCTAGTTAGGTCAATTACTTGATCAAGTTTTGTATAAATGGATTTTACTTGATGTATTTATCATTCTGGGAA
Organism: Pinus tabuliformis; assembly: GCA_031772625.1. Lineage (NCBI taxonomy): Eukaryota > Viridiplantae > Streptophyta > Pinopsida > Pinales > Pinaceae > Pinus > Pinus tabuliformis. The sequence goes on along the minus strand of CM062806.1, from coordinate 668,922,640 downwards.
GTCTCACTAAGTTCTGGGTAGTGGTCTGGAGGCTAACCTGAAATGGTGGCTCAAAATTTGGGACTGCATCCTCTATACTGGAATTTTTGGTCCATAACCATGTCCTTACATGCTTATGCATATGGTTGGAGGCCTATAACCGCATGGAGACCTTGTCATTCATGCGATTGTGGGCCTAGGTCACTAAAAAGGAAATCTAGCTCAGGGTTGTGGTACTGGGAGTGGTTTTTCTGCCTCAAAGTGTCCTGTAAGCCCTGTAGGATGTTAGTTTGTGGTTGGTAAGTTCTAATTGTTGGTCCCATTTCCTTAATTGTATATAGGAGGTTAGGTAAAGTCATAGTAGCTCTCCATATCATGTTTACCTAGACAGGCCGGTGAAACTGGGTAAATGTGGGAGGGGTTGTTACAGGTTGGTATCAAAGCTCCCCAATTCATGCACTTGGACTGGATGGGTAGAATGTGTTTTTCATGCATGCATGTTAGTTGTATATGTGTTCGTTATGCATGCATTGTGATAGTCATTGTTGCATTAGTGTCGTCATGTAGAATTTTATGATATTGATGTTGAGATGATTGATATGTTGATTTCATTATATATACATATGTTGTGTTAATCCAAATTGATTTTATAGAGGAGATTAGCCTCCCCTGAACTTCACTGAGGTATGTTTGATCATGTTTATATTTGGTTATATGACATGGTATGCTTGTAGGAAGTATAAGATCAAGATGACTAGAAGAATGGTGGACTATAGTTCACATGATTCTCCCTACATATCAAATGAACAACATGGTGATGAGTACAACCCTGACATAGCAGATACATTGAGAAGTTTGAAAGCAGGGACCAAAAGTTGTAAGGTAGATAATGAAAGGATCATTGAGTCATAGGAGGAGAAAGAAAAGATTCAAAGATTCATCATTGGGTTGCTGGTATCATTTAAATACAAAATTGAGTTTGATGAGCCTAGATTGATGGAGGAAGCCATTATAAAGTTGAAGCACTATTATGAGAAATCAAAGTGCAAGACTAAGTCTAAGCAAGATTGGAAAGGTAAAGAGAAGAATAAAGGAAAGTGGGCTAACAAGAGAGGAAAAGCTCAGAATACATCTGTCAAGGAGAATGTAGTGTTGCATAAGATGTTCAATGTAGGTAGTAGAGGACATGGATTTAAGTATGAGGAGTAGAACAAGGGTGATGGTATGCAAACTTTGTAATGTTGGACTTGTGGGAAGGATCATCATAGGAGAGATTGTCCACAATGTCAGGATGGAAGATCGTAGATTTACAATGCTCAAGAGGCGCAGATAATTGGGGATGTCGAACAGAGTATTCCTCATATTTATGCAGCGTTGGATAATAGGCAGGCTGATCATCAGGCATCTATTATCAAGATGGAAGGTAATATTTTTGATCAAGTTGTTTCTATTTTTATTGACCTTGGATCTAACTACAGTTTTATCAGTCCTAACCTGGTGGATAAGAGTGGTTTGAATAAAGAAGTGAATGTAGAGTCTTGGTTGGCTACAGGTACCAAGAAAAGAGTTCATCATTGAGTAAGATCTTGTGCATTTGCACTGAATGGCATGTCTACATTAGCACATCTAAATGTGCTTCCGTTGGGATCATACAATATGTTGTAGGGTGTGGATTGGTTATACATTCACTGGAATAATGTAGATTTCTATGATAAGACTATTGAGTGTGTAACACCCTCCTCCCACATCTACCCAAGCAACCAGCCAGTCGAGGTAAACATGTGACAAGAGGCCACTATGATAAGATTCAACCTCCTTGGTGACTTTAAGGAAATGGAATCGACAGAGCATCACACACAGTCATCCAACATCATCCACATAACCTTTAGGAGACAAGTTAGCCAATCATACAGCATGTCCCTTGGTCCTACTATTCTTTGAGAAACTTAGGGCAGGGTAACGCTCCCCAAACACTGCCCAGGCGAGTTAGTCTCAAAACTAATGCTCCCCAGACACTGGCAAGGCACGTCATAATGCTCCCCAGACTTTGCCCAGGCAAGTTAGCCTCTAAACTAACGCTTTGTTTTGTTAACATTTCGAGATTTGAGCCACCCTTTTCAGTCCAGAGCCTGGGACACTGCCCAGAATGGAATGATCACTTAAAATTGGTAAGAATAAAAGGAAACAAGGATGCAAAAGCAATAAACTAAACAAGACCATAACTAGAACCCTACTAGCCATGATAGGCCTTTCATCAAACATATCATCGAGATGTAATACAAGTGTAAATAACAGAATTAAGTGTAGGGGTCTCATACTTATCTGAGAATATCTATGAACCATTGTTCCCTCATGCCATTTGTTGCATTATCCTCCATTAAGTCATAGACACATTATCCATTCACATACAAGTAAAAACATGATGAGGGCCATATATAACTATTGTCATAAAAAGTGCATATAACCAACATAATAGGAATATAAATACAATAAACATATCATCTTTCAAATTCATAAATACATCAATACCTTTACACATGAAAATCAAGGGAATGGATTTATCATTAATGAATGCAATGAATCAATCGGAGATGTGACTACCACATTCCACCAACCGTAGAATGGCTGAGCCAAATCTCTCTTCGTCCATTCACCCTTGCGCCATATTCCAAGAATGAATGTGGGATCTCATAGATAATATCAATCAAAACTCATTTAAGGCTTCCGGAGGCCATCCACCTCAACCCATCAAATAGTGATTCCACGTCACGGTCTGACATCACCAAAAACCATCATCCAATTGGTCTCCATCCAAGCCTTCTAGGGCTTCCAGAGTGTTTGTCCAACCAAGGATTCCAGAACTAGTAACTCAACCCACAACTTATACAAGGTTTCCAGAGTGTTTTTCAAACCAAGGCTTCCAGGGCTAGTAACTCAACCCACCAAGGGCTTCTAGAGCATTTTTCCAACTAGGGCTTTCAGGACTAGTAACTCAACCCAAGTTGTTATAGGGCTTCCAAAGCGTTTGTTCAACCAAGGCTTCCAGGACTAATAACTCAACACAAGCTAAGGAAACATGAGAACCAACTAGAAAACAATGAAAGTAAACCCACAACCACCATGGCTATCCAGGAAATGGCAAGGCTAGGAAATCCACTGTTGATCCAAGCAATCCTCCATGCCAATGACAGGTCACAACCAAGAAACCACATGCATATGCCATGCATGCCAAAAATAGTGAAGAAATCATACTTGAAACTCAGTACATGCAAAAAAATCTAATGTAGCTGCTGATGTAAATGCCTTCTTGTGATTTCCTGCCCTTCCTTTGCATTCTTACTCCAAAACTCCAAGTATGCTACACCCTCCAAGAGTGCTCTAAGAAAACTATAATTATCCAAGAGTATGAGAGAGAGAGAATAATGAGAGAGCTCAAAAATTAAACCGATCAAGCCTTGCTCACTGATCTTCAAAAGCCTTTTTATTAATGAGGCCGCTATTTTCTTCATTTTCCATTATTTTCCTTCAATTTCCTCCTCACATGAAACTTGTGACCTTTCACCTTCATTTTCTCCTAGTTTCCATTATTTTCATAAATAAATGTGCCAAAATAACTTTTTTCCTCTTTAATGCCTTAGCCATAGCCTTTGCCAATTTCCTTAGCCATAAAAAACCAAATGAACACCCCCCAGGATGTTTTTCCCACGATTCAACTTGGAATATGTGTCCCATCATCCATGGTATTTATATATTTTTACATGGAATTTTCACCAAGGTTGTTACAGAACCCTCCCCCTTGGGGGAACACTGTCCTTGGTGTTCAATGACACCTATAGCCAACATGACCGCCGAAAACAAAACATACTTCCCATGGAGCTTTATAACACAACTTGTTGCAGTATTTACAATGAAAGACTTGCTCAAAATCAAAGCATCATGACAACATACTGCATATTGGAGCTTTATAACATAGCTCATTACGGTATTTACAATAACCAAATATACATATACACATATGCACATTTTCTCAACCAAAAAATAAAATAATATGATGCATGCATCTGCAACAAGGGAATCCAGAGGCTCACACCTCTACCCTCAAAGTAATACCAGGATCCACCTCCTTCCCAGGAAGTCTAGAATCCACTACAAAGTCAAGTCTGCATCCAATGTCCAACGTTATAATCTCGCGCCACTTGTCCATGTAGTGAACAATTACTGACTCATTATTCCAAGGAACACTCCCGATGTGCATCTGATTTCATCTAGTAATTCTAATTACCAAAACAAATCCATCCATGACCTTCCCTTCTCTACTACACAGTCCCTCGGGAATCCAGTCACCACCTTCCATGTAATCACTCACCTTCCAAGTTTCATTGGCACCCCCATCTCAGGCAGTCCATCCCTTGGCAAGGCTTCCTCACATTGGAAGATACAAAAATCAAGGCATATCCCTTCCTTAAAACCATAATATTGGTCATAGCATGCTCATGGTAATCAATGGACACTATTGGGTACCAGTGTACCACAATGGCCCTGCTCCTGAAGTGCTTTACCAACATACTATTGCATGTTCCAATTTCTTTCATTGTTGCTACTAGTTCTTGTAGTTGATTTCAACCCAACCGGGCATGTTCATGCATTCCTGTTCTAAGCACATAACCTTCATTAGATTTAAAATAAATTGAATTAACTTCAAATCATACCTCATTGGTAGCTCGTTAATAAGGTACACTTGCAATCATGTTTACTTCCTGTCACAACAAGTCAAACTAACATCTTGACCAAATCATCATGTATAAACATATCACATCAGGTTAGTTCAAAATATAACCATCATAGATTAAAATCATAAATTACACGTAACCATCATAAACCAGAATCATAGATCACATGTAATCATCATAGACAAAAATCATAACTCACACTCATAATGACACTAAAGTAGAATACTGATACTTATCCTTTAATCAATCCTTAATTTTGTCTTTGTTCTTATTCCGTACGCACACTGGATTGGTTGCCACACCCAAAAAACACCCAGTACCTTCTCCTACGCCAGGTGCACATACACATAGTGTGCATCACACACATGCAACCACAACCACACACACCATACATACCATGCACCACATGCACCTATACCTAACATACAACACATACACATACAACCATTGTACATATGCATACGTACACAATATACATCACAATACATGCATCCACACACAATCTGTGACGCAATGCATACACATACACCGGATATACAACACAAATCATATATATATACCCGATGTACAATGCCACACAATACATGTACCCACATAGAATACAACACAACAAGTATGCATGCCATGACACCACAACTACATAATCCACATATATAGTACCGCATGCCAACAACACAACATATATGACATGCACATAATACCACATGTACTCTAGTACCATATATACAACATGTACACAATACCACTTGTACATTGCACCACCTGCACAATGGGTGCACAACATCACATATACATGTCACCACGTGCACAATATGTACACAATGCCACATGTGCACCGCACCATCTGTACAACGTGTACGCAATACCACATGTACACAGTACCACATGCACGACATGTATGTGACACCACATGTACACAACGCCACATGCACAACATGAACACAACATTGCCTGCACACAACACCACTAGTACAACATGTACACAACACCATATGCACCCAAAACCACTTGTACAATCATGCACACCACACCATATGTACATAGTACCAATGAACCACATGCATGCAACACCACTTGTACATAAGACTTCATTTCCAACATGTACATAACATCATTCGTACATAGCACTACATATCTGACATGCACACAACGCAATATGTACAAAACATCACATATACATTATGCACACAGTACAATATGTACACAATACCGCATATCCAACATGTACATAGCACCATCTATACCCCACACTGAATATGCAACATTCATGCAACACTATCTGTACTAACACCCTGTACATAACATTGCATAAACAACATATACACACACTACATATGCACAATAATGCATGTGGACAATCATCACATATGCAACATGTACAACGTGCATGACATATGCACAATAGTAATACATCCGAAACCACACTACCTCTACCAAGAAACCTTGCTTCCAACGTCTTATCCATGCTTTTCCTAGTGTGCCGTAGACCACACTGCTTCCATTTTGCTAATGTATCCCTTGGTATAACATGTCCATAACATAGACATAATATAATCACATAATATCAACTCATAACCACATGATACTGACCTCATAAATATGTCAAACTACTCTTCCCGCTTGATTCTTCATGAACCAAGAATTTCTCCATGTCATTCACCTACGTAAGAAATCATTCTTCCACAATAATTATTCCTAATAACCCTATCATAAAACAACATGCATACATACATATATATGCATATAAACATCAACATAAGACAATCGTGATCCTGTCAGACAATGACATACATACATACATGTATACATATATAAACATCAACATAATCATGATCATAACATAATTACCATATAACATAAGATATAGGTTAAGAGAACTTCCTTATTTGCGCGCAACATTGAGAACAATCTTCCCCAACACAGCCAAGGAACTGACACCTTAGACCCATTTATTTTACCTAATCTGGTTACCTTTCTCATGACTGTACTACCACCATCCATTTACCACAATGGACCCAACCAGCCCACCGATTGTCATAGTCTTACCTTCCGCTGCACTTACTCATGCATCGAGCTTCATCTGAATCTTACATTACCTTTTGGGTACCACAAAGCTTTCCCCGAGTTCCATCAACTTTCCCCTTTCCAAACCAATTCCCAAGACTCAAAAAACATAAAAGGCAAGAACAACCAAGAAGAATACCACATAAACCCATAACGATATGAAACAACAACAAAGTGGCAAGGCCATTCACCAAATATAAACAAAACCACAAATCAAGCTCAAAATACCAAAATCACAACACTGACACCATGACTCAATCCCCATGGTTCCCTAGCAAAGCTCAACCTGAGCCTTCTTAAATATCTCATGGCAACCTCTCTTGCCGTGCAACTCCCTGCATCATGCTGCCATAAACACATAACTGTCAATATATAAATAAGCATAACAATACACCAGTTAACTCATCTTGTTGTGTTGAGCACGTTGCTTGCAACTGAACACATCCATGTCATCTCTCAAGGGACTCCAATTATCTTGACAAATCCACCTACAACTAGAGACTAGCTAATATACATATTCATGGCTATAAAACATATCCACATAATGTCAGATAAAATCAAGGTTAAGAAGACTCCCAGTATGCAAGGCACTCATTCTTTTAGAATTAGGGTTTCCAAACATAGCCAAAGGAATTCTTGTCGAATTCCTTTCTTTTACCTTTTTTACCTTGTTGCAATCAAGGTTTAATATGCACTGTCACATCACCCAACTAGTAGTTATATAAGCACATCAACTATTACCTTGTCATGCTAATACCAAGCAAGTTACACTGTAACTGCTCACATGTCTACCACATGTTCCAAATATCAAGACAATCATATCTATCAATTTGAAATCAACTTTTACAAACAATCAAGTCATAATTCATAGTCAACTCATATTCATTAGACATAATGATACAACGATCACCTACTACACTCAAGTACATATCAAGTGTCTCAACACATATGTGCTAGTAAAATCATCTTAAAACAAGATCATTGGAACACATACTCATATTTTGAAACTCATCGAATATTCAACAAAATTGCAACATGCCATGTTAAATAAATCAACTAGACAACATAATCAACAATGAAGCACCCAATATACTACATAAGAAACCCCATACCTTAATGTATTTCAGGGGAGGCAATCTTGTCTGCACAATCAATCTAGGTTAACATGATACAAATTCACAACATATCAACTCAACCAAAAATAAGGTCAGGATATCCATAATAGTCACTAGCTAACATGTTCACATCATAAGCTCATACAAAATTATCATTAAAACATATGCAAAGTCAATCTAGATTAGTACATCACCATATCACAAATATGTTGACTCATACCTGAATATCACAACCATAACCATCAACATAGGTCAAACTAGGTTAACACAATACATATAACATCAATATCTTCAATGCAATGAGCATAACCATCACGCATATGACCAATCCAAATTACAACATCAATATCTCAATGAAATAACCCTAATCATCAAGTTAATATCATATAACAACAATAAGTAATGCATACGGTCACATGTTACTATCATTCATGACTATCCAACACTCGTGCATATAACTATACTAATCAACTATCATCTATCATGTATGTAACCATAACATCAAAAGACATTTACAGAAACCTAATGTATATAACCCTAATGCATATAACAATCCATTAACTAACATACATGCATGCCGAACATACAATACATGTATGACAATCTGCTCTTACCCCAAATTCCAATGCTGCAACCTCATTATGATGATCCGCATTTCCTTTCTCTATCTCAACCAACTCATTAGCATCATAACAACCAATATTACCATGATGACCTAAATTGCATACAACGACTTCACCCGACATGTCTGACCTACTATTCATGCATAATTATAGCCAAGACCATACATTCATAACAACTGCATATAGACACATAACAAATGAGTACCAAACCATATACACATCATTCTAGCTAGAGTCTAGCCATCAATGCATGACCATATCAACCGCACAAACCATGACCTCATGCATGACAACAACGACCACCTCATGTGCAGTTAATAATATTTGAACACTGACATGCATAACAATGCATAATTGATCACACACACACGAAGACATACTCCATGACAACCCTTTGACCTTCACATGGTGACATCACTAAAACAATGATCAACACCATGCAATTGCAACAAGCACACAAGCTACATGCATAAGGGACACATATGTAACTGACATGAATGTATGACCAACACACAGCCCAAGGAGAGAGCAACTTGGCTCTGATATCACTCTGTAACACCCTCCTCCCACATCTACCCAAGCAACTAACCAACCAAGGTAAACATGCGATGAGAGGCCACTATGATAAGATTCAGCCTCCTTGGTGACTTTAAGGAAATGGAATCAATGGAACATAACACACAGTAATCCAACATCATCCACATAACCTTCAAGAGACAAGTTAGCCAATCAGACAGCATGTCCCTGGGTCCTACTACTGTTTGAGAAACTTAAGGCAGGGCAACGCTCCCCAGACACTACCCAAGCTAGTTAGTCTCCAAACTAATGCTCTCCAAACACTAGCAAGGCACATTATAAAGATCCCCAAACGCTAGGTGATTTAGTCTCTAAACTAACGCTCCGTTTTGTTAGCATCCCAGGATTTGAGCCACCTATTTCGGCCTAGAACCTGGGACACTGCCCAAAATGGAATGATCACTTAAAATTGGTAAGAATACAAGGAAAAAAGGATGCAAAAGCAATAAACTAAATAATACCATAATCAGAACCCTACTAGCCATGACAGGAGTTTCGTCAAACATATCATCGACATGTAATCTACAGGTATAAATAACATAATTAAGTGTATGGATCTCATACTTATATCAGAATCGCAATCAACCATTGTTCCCTCATGCCATTTATTGCATTATCCTCCATTAAGTCATAGACACATTATCCATTCAGATACAAGGAAAAAAATGCTGAGGGCCATACATAGTTGTTGTCATAAAATGTGCATATAACCAACATCATAGGAACAGAAATACAATAAACACATCAACCTTCAAATCCATAAATACATCAATACTTTTACACATGAAAATCAAGGGAATGAATTTCTCATTAATGAATGTAATGAACCAACCAGAGATGGGACTGCCACGTTCCACCTGATCATAGAATGGTTGAGCCAAATCTCTCTTTATCCATTCACCTCTGTGCCATATTCCACGCATGAATGTGGGATCTCATAGATCACATCAATAAACTCATCCAAGGCTTCTAAAGGCCATCCACCTCAACCCATCAAACAGTGATTCCACCTCACAGTCGAACATCACCAAAAACCATCATCTGATTAGTCTCCATTCAAGCCTTCCATGACTTCCAGAGCATTTGTCCAACCAAGGCTTCCAAAACTAGTAACTCAACCCACAATTTATACAAGGCTTCCAAATTGTTTGTCCAACCAAGGCTTCCAGGACTAGTAACTCAACCCACCAAGAACTTCCAAAGCGTTTGTCGAATCAGGGCTTTCAATACTAATAATTCAACCCAAGCTATTATAGGGCTTCCAAAGCATTTGTTCAACTAGGGCTTCCAGGACTAATAACTCAACCCAAGCTAAGGAAGCATGAGAACCAATAAAAAAAAAACAATGAAAGTAAATCTACAATCACCATGACTATCTAGGAAATGGAAAGGCTAGGCAATCGACTATCGATCCAGGAAATCCTCCATGCCAATGATAGGTCACAACCAAGAAACCACATGCATATGCCATGCATGCCAAAAATAGTGAAGAAATCATATATGCAACTTGGTACCTGCAAGAAAATCTGATGTAGTTGTTGATGTCGATGCCTTCTTGTGCTTTCCTGCTCTTCCTTTGCCTTCTTGCTCCAAAACTCCAAGTATGCCATGCCCTCCAAGAGTGCTCCAAGAAAACTCTAAGTATCCAAGAGTGCTAAAGAGAGCTTCAAAATTGAACTGATCAAGCCTTGCCCACTAACCCTCAAAATCCTTTTTATTAATGAGGCCTCTATTTTCTTCATTTTCCATTATTTTCCTTCAATTTCCTCCTCACATGCAACCTATGACCTTTTACCTTCATTTTCTCCTAATTTCCATTATTTTCATAAACAAATGTGCAAAAATACCTTTTTGCCTCTTTAATGCCTTAGCCATAGCCTTTACCAATTTCCTTAGCCATAAACAACCAAATGAACACTCCCTAGGATGTTTTTCCCACCATTCAGCTTGGAATATGTGTCCCATCATCCGTGTTATTTATATATTTCTACATGGAGTTTTCACTAGGGCTATTACAGAGTGCTTGAATGATGATGGATAGAAGATAATATTGCAGTGTAAGAAGAAGCATATATCAGTGAGGATGGTTACAACTATGCAGGAAAAGCAGTAGCACGAAAGGATGTGTATTATTTGCAGTTCATATTTCCAGTGATGAAGGGAAGGATATTGAGGATGTTGAAGTCTTGAAGAGGTATCCAATTTTGTAGCAATTTCAGTATGTATTTCCAGCAGACATCTCAGAGTTACCGCCTCATAGGGAAGTGGAATTTTCTATTGAGTTGGTACCAGAAGAAACACCAACATAAAAGGCACCTTACAGGATGAGCACTACAAAATTAGTGGAACTGAAGTTTCAGTTGAATGAAATGCTTGACAAGGGATACGTAAGGCCAAGTGTGTCATCTTGGGGTGCACTGGTATTGTTTGTGAATAATATGGGTGGTACTCTCAGGTTGTGTATCAATTACAGGAAGTTGAACAAGGTGATGATTAAGAATAGGTACCCTTTTCTGCAGATTGATGACTTGTTTGACCAATTGAAGGGAGTAACAATGTTCTCGAAGATCGATTTAAGATCAAGATATCATTAGGTACACATCGAATAAGAGGACATCTACAAGACTGCTTTCTGGAGTAGGTATGGGAATTATGAGTTTTTTGTGGTTCCTATTAGTTTGACTAATGCTCTAGCTACTTTCATGTGTTTGATGAATAGTGTTTTGTGTCCTTATCTAGACAAGTTTGTGATAGTGTTCATTGATGACATATTGATATATTCTAAGAATGATGAAGAGCATGCAAAATATGTAGCAACAATGTTAAGATTGTTGAGAGAGCATCAATTGTATGCCAATATTAGTAAGTTCTATTTATTTCAGATGAAATTTCATTACTTGGGGAATTGGTTTCTAAGGAAGGTATAACAGTGGACCCAGAAAAGATCAGAGCTATCATGGAGTGGGAAAATCCAAGAAATGTGGATGAGGTCAAATCATTCATGGGATTAGCAGGTTATCACAGGAGGTTCATTAGGAAATTCTCATGGATTTCCTATCCTATTACATATTTGTAGAGGAAAGGAAATAAATTTGAATGGATAGAGGAATGTTATTGATTGGAGTGGTGTACGAAGGGAGGGGAATCAATTGTTTAAGTGTGCAAATAGTTTTGAGAAGTTTAAGGAGTTGCTTACAAACTCTTCAGTTCTAAACATCACAGATCTAGATAAAGAGTTTGTTGTATGTACAAATTCTTGCAAAAGAGGAATTGGTGGGGTTCTGATGTAGGAAGGCCAGGTAGTATGCTATGATTCAAGGAAACTGAGTGAGCACATTCAAAATTACGTCACACGTGATCTTGAGTTAGTAGTGATCATTGATGCATTGAATATGTGCAGAAGTTATCTTCTTGGCAGGAGGTTTGTGTTGATATGTGATCAAAATGGGCTGAGATACTCATTTGACCAACCTAATCTAAATTCCAAGAAAGCTAGGTGGTTGGATGCTCTCATTGAGTTTGATTTTGGGATCAGGTACATTAAGGGAAAGGATAACATGGTTGCAGATGCTCTTAGTAGAAGATTACATGTAAATCACATTGTAGTTATGAGTTCACATGGGACAGACTTGCAGAACTAGATCTTGCAAGTAGGACAATAGGATGATAGGTACCAATATCTTCAACAAAAGTTACAATATCAGGGTACAAGTGAATAGGATGTGGATTATGATCTCACAATAGATGGTTTGGTCAGATTTAGGGATAAGATCTATGTGCTAGACAACAATGAGCTCAATAAGCTTATCTTGAGGGAATTTCATGTTAAGTCATATTTAGATCACCTGGGATATCAAAATACTTTGACATCTATCAAGAAGTTTTACCATTGGATGAATATGAAGAAAGCGGTGGTTGATTTTGTCGCCAGGTGTTTGGATTGTCAACAGGTAAAAGCAAAGTGTAAGCATACAAGTGGTTTATTACAATTGAATTTGATCCCAAAGTGGAAATGGGAGGTTTATTTCCATGGATTTCATTACAGGTTTTCCAAGGATATCTAGACAACATGATTTCATCATGTTTGTGGTTGATAGGTTGACTAAGGTAACTCACTTCATTCTAGTGAAGTCAACTAATTCATCTAGTGAGGTAGCTTAGGTCTTCATCAAGGAGATGGTGTGATTGCATGGTGTTCCTAAGAAGATTGTATCCGACAAAGATGTCAATTTCACTTCCAGGTGTTGGAAATAATGTTAATACTAAGAGGGGGGTGAATCAGTATTAAGGCTAATTTTGAATTTTATGCCAGTTTATATTTCTTATTCAAACTTGGAACCCACCCATATAACCACCAACAGCATATCAAGTGGTAGAAATATGAAATCAACATACAAGCACACACCATGAGAAACATATGCATGAACCACCACTCACAGGAAGCACCAACTCCCTCCTTTTGTAGACACCCGGTGCTCACGAGAAGCACCATGTGAAGCATGAACTTCATGGATTTGTTGCAAGCACCAACTTACATCTCCTTGGATTTTTGCAAGCACCAATTTGCAAGAGGCACTGACCCCCAACCCTTCTTCAGAAAACTACTAGAGATGGGAGCACCAACTTCCTCTATGCAAGCTCCAACCCACACTCAATAAGGAACTCAATTTTCTTTGTAGATGGTAGCCACTCTACCTAATATCAAATCTATTCTCTGCTCACTCTGCAGCAACCCGTTGCTCTGATCAACAACAATCACTCATCACAGCCCATGCAACACTCTTTTCTATGCTCTTCATAAGCATACACTCAACTATCTACCATCTATTCCTCAGGCTCTCTCGGCCTCTCACACCACAACACCACACTGCTCTCGGCCCCCTGCTCTCAAAACAGACATTCAGTTCTCGGATTTTCACATAGCACAATCTCACTCAATCTTATTCCTCTGCACATGCACTTTCAACATTTTCTCATATAGCAGCAATGCCTCTCATGAAGTCCCTTTCTTCTGCTTAGGCACTCTCAGCCTTTCCCTATACAACAGGCTCACTTGGCATCACACAAAGCAATGTAAATACACATGCACAAAGCTCTCTACACAACTCACTCACAACAATGCTTCTTTCCCTCACTTTTCTCAACTATGTTCTTATGTTTTATTCCTCTACTACAATATGATCAATGCTACCTTTGCTGCCTATTTCCACATTGCCCGAGTGTACATTTGCATGGCTTTCCATTCTTCTGTTCTGTTTGACTAGGACATTACATTAAATATTGAGAATGGGATCTTGAGAATTCTCCATACTAAGAATTAAATTCTCATTCCACCTGCATACTCCAATGAGGCTCTCCATTCTTATTTGTGGTTCATAGAGATTGATAGTACTTCAGGATGGCCTCTCTGCACTTCATTTAATTCAATGAAGCATGAACAAGAAGATCAAAGGTAGCTTTCTTTAAATTTCGAGACAGACCTCAACACTCTTTTATGAACATCATTGTCCTCATTGCCATTGACTTCATTTCCCAACTCCTATGCATGATTGTGGTCCTTCTTGCCAACTCATCCATCTGCCATACATCTCTATGCTTCCATTTTGGATTTTTTACACCATAGTGCAATTTTGAAGCCACAACTTATCGTATTTTTCGTTAAAGATATGTTATGAAATCATAGTATTATAAAGTGCCTTTAGATCCCTCTTATGCTTAGCCTTTATCACTTGTCCTTTCACCATGGATCTAGGATCTATGACTGACAGTTTCACTTACCATTGTAGTGTTATATCAGAGCCCCTGCATATCGTAACTTTTATTTAAAAAGACCTTACGAAATCATAAAGTCTCGATTGGATTTAAGCTCCCTCTGCTTAGCCCGTTATCACATTTTCTCCATACGACCAAATGTCGTGACCGGGGGTATAAAACTTAGGTTCTAAGGCCTTCAGGCTCTTCCCAGGGGCCTATCTCCTTATATATTCTCTCTTGCCTTTGGTTCTTTTGGTTCTTTCACGACTAAACGCAAACACATCAGAAGCTCCTCATTTCATAACTTTTATCAAATTTCAATTATGGAGGAGTTCTAAAATTCTAACCTCTGAAATACTTCCCATGTGGCATCACATAGCACTTAGGTGCTAAGAATGCTTTACACCCTTGGATATTTTTGTTCTTTCGGGACTAAACACAAACACATCAAAAGCTCCTCATTTCATAACTTTTCTCACATTTCAATTATGGAGGAGTTCTGAAATTCTGACCTCTGAAATACTTCCCACGTGGCATCACATAGCACTTAGGTGCTAAGAATTATTTATACCCTTGGTTCTATTGGTTTCCTTGTAAAGGCACTAATACATCAGAGCACCTTTCATTAGAACTTTTTTCATAAAGCATTTTCAGAGGAGTTACGAAACTCCGAGCTCCAAAATTCTTCATAGAACTTAGGTGCTAACCCTGCTCTGCGCCCTTGGTCCTTTGGGTCTCCCATGACCATGTGTCAGTCTCATCAGAGCTCCACACATTAGATTAGAACTTTCCCATAAAACATTTAGATAGGAGTTATGAAAACTCCACCTCCGAAATTCTGACCTCCGAGATGACATCATGTTGAGGTCATCAACTCCATGTGGCGTCTCCTTAGTGGTGATATGTGTCCCCTGGATCTGCCCCATTAGGCCACCCAATATTTTCAAAACTGGATACCACATGTCCTTCGTACAACCATGTCATGCTAACATCATCTGCCTCATCAACTTCTCAGGGCCAATCACTTGCTGCCATGTGTCCTACTGGAGGAGAAACAAAGGTTTCACTCGATCCTTTATTTTTCAACAAATTCCTTTGTATTTGTTGGGTCCCTATAATACTAGTGATTACCCCATTACTATTGTAGTTGTATCCGTTATTAATATTTTTGTGCCCCTATTGTCCCCATATTGTTATTACTGTGCCCCATAGAATCCCTCTACTGTTATTTTTGTGGCTTTATATTATTATTGTTAGGTCGGCCTGGTTATATTGTGACTCCTTAGACTCCTATATAAAGAAAGGAAGTTTTGTCATTTGAATCATCCAAGAATTGCTCATTTATGTAATGTAAAGGAGGTTTCCCCCTTGAAGAGGCTGAATTCTAAGGCGTGGATCTCTCTTTTCTATCTTTTCGTGAGCTGGTTTCATAACATTTGGTATCGGAGCTTTGGATTCTAGGGTTTCACTGCTCCAAACAGGTCACCGTGGAATTTTCGCTATAACTTTCTTTTGTGCTATTTCAGAAGCTAAAAAAAAAACCCATTTGAGAAGAAATCGTGTTGAATCTTGGGTCGGAATTTCAGAGCTTTTCACACTATATTTGCGGAGATATGATCTGAGGAAGTTTGTATTTTTGCAGACTCCTAAATTACATTCCAAACAGGTGACCTGGGGAAAATCGTCATAACTTTCTCTCTGAGCATCGGATTGAAATTTCGTAAGAACATACAGAAAGAGGATGGACTGTTGTTTCTTGTATATCTTTTTTAGATCCAAAGGTCGAAACAGTGACTCGTGGAATGTCGTACAAGTTCGCTCTACTGAACTAGTCTATAATCAAGTCATCTTGGGAGATTGTGCATAACTCTTCCTTGGAGAATCCAACTTGGATCAGACTGGTGGCATTGGAAAGAGGACACAGAGGGCTACTACAGGTCACAATTTTAGAACTGGATGATCTGAAATTGTAGAGATACATCAGATTCAATATCAAGCTTCTATAAAGTGAAAAAAGGTGTGTAGTTTTTTTTTTTAATTTTTGCATAAGCTTGGTTTGAAAAATTAGTTTGAATCGGTAATTGATGCCCCGAGGAAAGAAAATGCAAACACCTAGTAAGCAACCTGAAATCTCTAGCATGACTTATGAAGAAGAGGAAGAAATGCAACATGATATATCAAAATTACGAGACCAAGTGCAACAAGTGTCACTTGCACAAAAAGCAACAGAATCTAAGATGGATGGTTTAAGGAAAGATGTAGAAGCTAAGATGGATGGTTTAAAGAAAGGTTTAAAAGATAAGATGGATTGTTTAAAGAAAGGCATAGAAGCTAATATGGATGGCATGGAAGCTAAGATGAATGGCATGGACACTAAAATTGATGGCACAGATGATAAGATGGAAGAATTGAAGATAAATATGAATAAGTTGCTACAAGAAATGGTCACTAATGGTGAAAGGGTAGTAAAAGAAACTCATGATGAGAACAAAAGAAATGTTAATCATGATTCCATAGACTCTAATGTTGGATTGAAGACCCACCATATTCCAAAAATAGATATGAGGAAGTTTGATGGCAAGGATCCCGCAACATGGATATTATAGTAGGAGCAATTTTTCGATCTCAATAATGTGAAAAACACACAAAAGGTACGTATTGCAACTTTATATTTGGAACCAAATCAGTTTGTATGGTATCAATGGCTTTGCTCTCGTAAACAAATTATCACTTGGGAAATTTTTACGGAAGAATTGACAACACATTATGAGGATACAAAAAGCAACACTTTTTTTAGCCAATTGATAAGTCTCAAACAAAAGGGTTCAATAATGGAGCACATTGAGGAGTTCCAAAAATTGAACATAAGGGTAAAAAATATTCCAGAGGAGCATAGGATTGATGTGTTCATAGGGACTTTAAAGGATAATATCCAACATGATGTTCGCCTTTGGGAACCTGATTCATTAGAGAAAGCATTCAGGTTAGCAAGAAAAATGGAAAGCAAAATTATGGCAACCAGGAAGCATACCACTCACAACTATAAAGATGGAAGTGTTGTTGCCCCTAGTCTTCCACAACCTATAAGGTTGACACCACAACAATTGGAAGAAAAAAGAGCAAAAGGGCTTTGTTACAGTTGTGATAGCAAATACACTAAAGGTCATAAGTGTGATGAGAAGAAATTATTCTACATAGATTGTGAAGAGGAAGAAGAAAAGGAGCAAGAAAGGTCAAAAGAAGAGGATATACTCCAGGAACAAAGCCTAGATAAAGAAGAAATGAATCCGACCATATCTTTTAATGCATTGGCAGGAATTACCACTCCTCAAACCATCAAGATAGAAGGACAAATCAAGAAGAAAAAGGTAATAGTGTTGATTGATTCAGGAAGTACCCACAATTTTATTCATTGTAAGGTAGCAAAAGAATTGAATTGCTTCTTATATCCAGCACCAGAGTGTCAAGTGATGGTTGCAAATGGAGGAACAATAAATTACTCTGGAAAGTGCCATAATATCAAGCTATCCATGGGAGAATATGTATTGACTAGCCCAATGCTTTCCATTCCAATGGGAGGTGCTGATGTTGTACTAGGAGTCTAATGGCTACAATCCTTGGGTACAATAGCTTTTAATTTTCAAGAACTTTTCATGAAATTTTTTGTGGAAGGAAAGGAAGTTGAATTAAGGCGTATTGCAGGGAAACGAGAAAGATAATCAGCTCTAACAGTATGACAAAGCTTCTAAAAAAGGAACAAAAAGGTGTAATTGCACAATTATGTTCGCTAGATGTTTCCACATTGGAATCATCTATTTCTCCAGATCTCCAAAAAGTCTTGGACAATCATTCCAAGGTATTTGAGACTCCCAAATGTCTCCCACCTATTCGTGATCATGATCATGCTATTCATCTGATTCCACGAAGTGTTCCTCCAAACATCAGGCCATATAGATATCCCTATGCCCAAAAGAGTGAAATTGAACGTATGGTTGTAGAAATGCTAGAGGCTGGTATAATTCAACCGAGTCAAAGTTCTTTCTTTGCTCTAGTAGTATTGGTGCACAAGAAGGATGGATCATGGCGCATGTGTCCGGATTATAGGGAGCTCAACAAGCTCACTATTAAAGATAAGTTTCCCATTCCAGTCATTGATGAATTACTGGATGAATTGCATGGATCAATTTACTTCACCAAGTTGGATCTTCGTTCAGGATATCATCAAATCAGAATGAAGACTGAAGACATTCCGAAAACAGCATTTAGAACTCATGAGGGTCATTATGAATTTTTGGTCATGCCTTTTGGCCTTACCAATGCACCTTCAACATTTCAAGGTTTGATGAATTCCATTTTCAAACCATTCCTTAGAAAATTTGTGTTAGTATTTTTTGATGATATACTAATCTATAGCAAGTCTTGGAAGGATCATGTTGAACATGTTGACAGGGTGCTACAATTATTAGAGGAGAAACAATTATATGCAAAAAGATCCAAATGTTTCTTTGGAGTACAAGAGGTGGAATATCTGGGTCATATTGTATCTCATGAAGGAGTTAAGGTAGACCCTAGCAAAATTAAAGCCATTAAGGAATGGAAAATCCCCACATCCATAAAGCATCTGCGAGGATTTCTCGGGTTGACAGGGTATTATCACAAGTTTGTTAAGAATTATGGGAGAATAGCAGCACCTCTAACAACATTATTGAAGAAAGATGCATTTTCATGGACTCCAGAAGCAACAAAGGCCTTCGAGCATCTTAAAGAGGCAATGTGCCAAGCATCGGTCTTAGCTACACCAGACTTCACAAAAACCTTTATTGTGGAATGTGATGCTTCAGAAATGGAATTGGTGTTGTTTTAATGCAAGATGAAAGACCCATTGCTTTCGAAAGTCGTCCAATCAAGGGAAAGTTTTTACACAAAGCTATTTATGAGAAGGAAATTTTGGCAATACTCCATGCACTTAAGAAATGGCGACCCTACCTAATGGGAAGACACTTCAAGGTAAAAACGGATCATGATAGTCTTAAATACTTTTTAGAAAAAAGATTATCCTCTGAAGAGCAACAAAAGTGGGTCACAAAGATGTTGGGTTATGACTTTGAAATCATCTACAAAAAAGGGAAGCAAAATGTGGTGGCAGATGCACTCTCAAGAAAGGATGAGGATGTGGAAGCATTGTTGTGTGCCATTTCTATTATCCAACCAGATTGGATAAACAAAGCAAGGGAGGAATGGAAGAATGATGAAGAAGTGTGGGCACTCATTCGAAAGTTACAACAAGACTCCAGTACGTCTGATACATTTAGCTGGCAAAATGATTCGTTATGTACAAAGATCGCTTATACCTTTGTAAGAATTTAGAGCTAAAAGAAAAGATTCTTATGGAATTGCACACTTCTTCCTTAGGAGGGCACTCAGGATTTTAAAAAACTTACCACAGGGTTAAGAAGGAATTTTTTTGGGAGGGCCTTAAATCAGATATTCAAAAGTTTGTGGCGGAATGTTTGGTTTGCCAACAAAATAAAGTTGAAACAATTAAGACACCGGGTCTATTACAACCTTTATCCATTCCAAGCCAACGTTGCGAGGAGGTTTCAATGGATTTTATCACAGGTTTACCCAAGTCTGAGGGAAAGAGTGTCATCATGGTGGTAGTTGATAGAATTACCAAGTATGCACACTTTTGTGCATTATCACATCCATTTAAAGCCAGTACAGTTTCTACTGCATTTATGGAAACAATTCAAAAGCTACATGGAAACCCAAAGATTATTGTAAGTGACAGAGATCCCATTTTCAATGGAAATTTTTGGACAGAATTATTTTCTTGTCTTGGTACTCAGTTAGCTCATAGCTCATCTTATCATCCTCAATCTGATGGGAAAACTGAGATAGTAAACAAATGTTTGGAAGGATATCTTTGTTGCTTTGTATCTAATAAACAGACACAATGGGTCAAATGGTTGCCTCTGGCTGAATGGTGGTATAACACTTCCTTCCATACAACAACAAAAATGACCCCATTTATGGCACTTTATGGATATCAGCCACCATCCATCACATCATATTTAAGAGAAAATTCTAAGGTTCAAGCATTGGAACATCACATCGAACATCAACAACATGTCCTCCAACTCTTAAAGGATAACCTCGTGTTGGCACAGAATAGAATGAAACAACAGGTAGATCAACATCACAACGAAAAAAGTTTTGATGTAGGTGATTGGGTATTCCTACGGCTACAACCATATAAGCAAATGTCCCTCAAGCAAGCTAAGAAGGATAGTAAATTATCACCAAAGTATTATGGTTCGTACAAGGTGTTGCAAAAGATTGGTACTATGGCATACAAATTGGAGCTTCCTGCAGCTTCTTGATTGCACCCAGTTTTCCATGTTTCATGTTTAAAGAAGGTTATAGGTGACAAGATCCCAGTTCAAACAATATTGCCAGAACTTGATGAGGAAGGAAAAATTATATTAGAACCAGAAGCAGTCACAGAAACAAGAACTTGACAGTTACAAAATCGATCAATTTCAGAGTATCTTATCAAGTGGAAGAACTTAATCGCTGAAGATTCCACATGGGAGGATGAGAATTTTATACAGAAGCATCCAGAACTACTGAAGCATTGAGGAAAACACTTTTTTGAAGGAGAGGAGCATGTTGGGTCCCTATAATACTAGTGATTACCCCATTACTATTGTAGTTGTATCCCTTATTAATATTGTTGTGCCCCTATTGTCCCCATATTGTTATTACTGTGCCCCATAGAATCCCTCTATTGTTATTTTTGTGGCTTTATATTATTATTGTTAGGTCGGCTTGGTTATATTGTGACTCCTTAGACTCCTATATATAGAAAGGAGGTTTTGTCATTTGAATCATCCAAGAATTGCTCATTTATGTAATGTAAAGGAGGTTGCCCCCTCGAAGAGGCTGAATTCTAAGGCGTGGATCTCTCTTTTCTATCTTTTTGTGAGCTGGTTTCATAACATTCCTCTTCATCACAAACCTCGATGCTTTCAAAGAATTGCATTATTAAGAACTTATGAGGTCCTGATCTCTGAAATTTTGACCTGCCGAAGCTCTGAATTTCCAATATGCTTCCTACTCCCATGCCTGCTTCGAGGTTCCGCTATTCCAAGCCTTCCAAGGTTCCGATGGTCTCGTCCTTCCGAGGTCCCTTGGCTCCAACCTTCAATATGATGCCTGCTCCATCCTTCCAATATTGGGTCTCGAAGTTCAACCATGCTACCCTAGTATCGGATTAGAAATCTTCTCAAAAGGAATTTTAATGAGGTTACAAAATTTTTAGGTCCCGATATGATGCCTTGCTCTGATATTTCGGCCTACTTATGACTTCAAGATCTTAACTTTGGCAATCTATAACATTTGATCTCGTTGGACATTCTTAGACTTCCACATTCCATTGGAAGCTCTCTCAGAGAAATTTCTAGTGGAGAAGGTCTGGTGTAGGCTTTGAACTCATTTTCTACCTAAGAAATGGCTAAAAAATTTATGTTGTTCTTGTACCTTGGCCCTTCTCTTGTGCCTAGAATCCTGGGACCCAAACCACCATAGTCATCATTTTATGGCTTCTCCAATAAACCTCCTACTGTGATGATTCTCTACAGAGTATTGCAACAACCATGGGACTCCCCCTGAGCTTGACACATATGGTTCCATTACAACTATCCTATTGGACATCAAATCTAACATTTCTTGGCACAAACCTCCATGCTAGTCTAGTTGACATCAAACTTCCCAACACATCTCCCAGCATGATTATTGACATCAATTCCAACACACTTGCAACCAATAAAGACCCATACAATGCCAACTATCAAATAATATCCTCCTTTGGAATTGATGGAAACACCTCAACCTCATCACTTTAATTTGATGGCCAATCCTCATGTTGCTTCCTTCAACACTTATCTTGCACGAGCCACTAAAAAATTTCTCTCCTCTACATGGGCCATCACACTTCTCTACAACTTACCCAATAATTCTCTACCCCTTTGACATCAATGTCAAAGGGATACAAGTTGCTTCTCCCCCATTCAGTCACTAAAGGCCTAACTGCTACTATATAAACTAGACATATGTGATATGCTCCCCCTGAACATATACTGCCTCTGATTTGAATGCCTCTAGTTCTGAATTCCTTAAGGTTGTTGGATGAATACTCTCTAGCCATTGCATCTTTTGTATCAGTTAAAAGGAATAGTGATACCAATTAGCCTGCTCATGGTATTGTTGCTATTGTAAATACCATTCATTAGTGATGCATTTTAGCTTGTCATTCACTGTTGTTGTTGCTTCATCCTATATGCTTACTTCTCTAGAGAATTTTAACCAATTCTTCTCCCTTGAGATCATACCTAAAATATGGACCACTACTTAAAAAATACCAATTTCCCTAAGAAATATATACAAATAGGATGTTGTACCAGGCAACCTCTTATAACTCTTTCTCAAAAAGAAATGTCCACTTACACACAAAGGCTACTCCATACGAACCTAACTATCAACTAACATAGTGATACCAATTGAAAGTTAAGGTACACACACAACTTACACCAAGTGTGTTTATGAACATAAGACTACTAGGCATAATCAAATTCACAACTTAAATGAAATACGAATATTCCACCTAATGTGTTTGAAACCTTTAATTTACTTAGCAATATTTCTTCCTGGGGCTGAAAATTGTTGCCTTCTACTGCTAAACAAAGTAGCTCCCTCTGAGCCAATTCTCTTTGATCTCCTGCAACCACTTCCTTGCTTCTACGTGGGGATTGATCCTATGGATCTAACTTGACTATGGGATTCCTATCGTTCCACATTTCTGCTGCAGCTCATCTTCACTTCACAACATAAAATGTTGGTATGTACTCCCCTGAATTCATAGTGGTTGCACTCCTCCTTTCTCTTGCACTGCTGATACCTTCAAAATAAACAAATTCGTCATTGTAATCAGCAAGGGGACTCGACCATACCTTCAATAATCAGATGCACCTCTCTATATTTACCTTCTAGCTTCCTATCTGACTTATTTGGCCTCCTTTGAGGCCATTCTCTTCTTTTAATGAAGATAAATAGAGGATATACTCCCCCTGAGCAGATCATCCTCCTTCTTCTTCCAAACATTCAAAGGTCATGCTCTGATAGAAGCATTACTATCTAGCTTCTTCTTTACCCATATTTGGGCCTTTTCTTGGTTTCACATGGCTAGGGGAAACTTCTCCTTCAAATCCTGTTTCTTCACGCATGTCCTCTTGCTACTCCCTTTCCTTACCTGAAGCTTGCACTCATTATAGCTTGCAATTACAAAGGGATTTATTCCTCCTTTATTTTGCAAGTCCTTTTGATACTAAGCACTGAAGACAAACTCATAATCCTTTGCTCTTTTGTTCGTTTTTGTCTTCAAATCCCAAGGTACAATATTTGCATACATATGCTAAGAATCATTCTTTCTCTTGCCATATTTGCAGTTTTCTTTATTGTGCCCAAGATTGCCACAATTGTAGCATTCAATAAGGCTTAATGGGGCAGAGGAATTACCATATCTTCCAGCATTATTGTCACTGCCTCTACTATTGCAAGCACACCTTTTCCAAGCCTCTTTGTGCATTCTTGGGTTGTTGCTACCCAACACAACTTGTATCCTTGCATGCCATATACAGTCCATGGCTTTATGTCCAAAAATATTACAAGAAAAATATTATCCAGAAAATGGATTTTGAGGACTGAAGATACATTTTCTTTGATGGATTTTTCCTTGACGAGGAAAGGACATATGTTGGTTGTTGGGAGCGGGATCCCCCAGGGAGAGTTTTGGGACTAAAAGCCCATGTTTGAGTTAAATTTTGTAATAAAAATGTAAAGACTCCATATTTTGTGGTCACGGAGCATGAAGGTGTTTTGTGTCATAAAGGGTAGTCCCCCCTTAGTTTTGTAAAGTAAAGTTGGTTGTAAGAGATCTACCCATGGTCCACGGACCATGGGATTGCATAAAAAGAGCTAAGCTCTAAGTAGTTTTAGAGACGGCGAATGACACAACATGTAAGAGAGTCATTGCTTTGGAGCAAGAAGTCTAAGTCTTGGGTTGTATCGTAGGTAGAGGCTTTGCAGCTAAGTGCACAGAGGCCTATGGTAAAAGTCTACAGCTGAGTGCGCGGACTCCTACAACTATGTGCACAAGGTGGACAAAGTCTGTAAACACTTGGAAGATATTAATAAAGAGAGATATTCTGCAATTTCTTTGTATTTGTTCTGTTATTACATCTAGATATTTTATGTATGAATTTCCTTTATTGTGCTTATGTGATGCATGAAAGACCACAATTTATTGAATAATTGAATGTAATTATGAATATCTGGTTACACGTTGTTAACTATAACTATTTGATAAGATATGCAAGTCACTTAGATTAATCGGGGAACTTGTACGACATGTTGTTTTAGTAGTGAAAAAGTACCTGAGCAGCAGGTTAGGGTTGTGCGAAGGTCAATCATATACTTTCGCGGAGGTATTGAAGGCCAGAATAGAGGGTTTGTCTTGCAAGCCCTAGAAATAAGCAACCTGTGTGAAGGCAGGGATAAAAGGAATCAAACAACATCACAACCATCTCAAGGTGCAGAAAATTGGTTCCAGCATCCACCCCATAGTGCTTCGAGGGAGACTTCGGTCCGCGCTCCGCGAGCTGATGCCGCAAGGGTCAGTAGTGTAGGGATTTGTTTGGCTAATTAATGCTAAACCTAGGGCAGGTCCCCTCAAGCCAACAAATGGTTCTGTTGCCAGGACCAGAATCTACATAAGAGATGTGTGATGTCATATCGCTGGAATCCAACTAAGAAGGAGATTGGAGACTGGTTGGATAGAAAGATCCACGAATTCTCGGCGCAGGAGAACAGGAACCTGCGACTAATGAAGGAATAGTGGTTGGATAGATACATGTATATCGAGATCCATGAGATCTTTTTCTGCTCCTTCCTTATTGAGCTATACGAGTGGATCACGAAGCTAGCAGATAGCCAAGGAAGGTGGAAACTTGATGGTCCTATTGTTTGGACCCCGGATCTAATACGGAAATTGGAAGCATCTGAGGATAAGATTGTCCGCACTGTTGATCATTGGCTCGATTGCATCATAGGAGGATTTGTGACTGAATTCATAGTCGACAGCTTAGTCAGCTACAACGAGGCGGAGCAACGCTTTTTCAAAGGACCACGAGGTAAGTACGTAAAATCTTTGAATACCTGGATTAAAATGCTATTGTGTGAAAAATGGGTTATGTAGCTACCTTGATGTTTGAGACTACGTGAAATGAAAAATCTTACAGGAAGGAAGGAAAAAAGGGTCTGGACTATAGTCCCTTGATTTCACCTCCGGGAGGTGACAAAGAAGGGATAGAGAAGGTTTCTCCATAGAGTGTTATCCAGTTAATAAGACAAGGATTCCCATGAATACCACCTACACCCACACCACCTCCACCTTCACCACCATCACCTCCAACTTCACCTGTACCACCTCCGCCTCCACCATAGTTCAGTATGGCAAATACAGTGAAGCTACCTTTGTTCAAAGGCTTAGGAAATGAGGACCTGGACCAATTCTGGTTTGTTGTAAGGGTTGTATGGGAAGCTCAAGGTGTTACAGATGATCATATAAAGAATGTGACATTGGTTAGTGCTCTACAAGATCGCGCGCTAAGTTGGTATATTAAGTACTCTAATGATAACCTAAATGCTGGAGTGGCAGATATCCAGGCAGCACTGAATAGAAAATTTAGTTGGGCTAAATCTAAGGCATAGTTGATTGTGGGATTCAAATAAATAATTATGCAACCAAGTGAGACACCTTGGGAACTAGATCAGAGATTGAAATTTATAATCCGCGAAGCCAACATGAATTTGACAGATGGACAACATTGTGAGTGGTTTGTGGCTTTGCTACTACCACAGTTAAGGGCTGCACTATCGCAGCAGAAGATAACAACTCGGGTAGAGGCCTTGGAGATTTCCATGAGACTACATGAAACCCTGATGCAAGACCCAAACCTAGGGGGTCAGCAAATCCATGCCCAACCAAAGAACCTATGCCTTGAGATGCAAAGTTTGAAGCATGACCAAACAGTTCAACCAGAGGTGTGTGAGGAGGTATGGTGCTTGAAATGCAAGAGTTAGGGTCATGACAAAGACCATTGCCTGGTCCTTGCGAACTATATTGCAGGAGGAGGACCAATGCCTTTAAGGCCAGAAGCTCAAGCAGGACCTAGCGCGGGGCCTACATTATGGTGTGCTATATGTCAAGCAGCCAGAAAACATGCCATGGATAATTTTCACTTGATACAAAAGTTTGTACAGACACCGCAATAGCTGTTCTACAACTTTTTTAGGTCAATAGGACATGATGAGCATACTTGCAGGAGCTATGAATTGATTATGGATAGAACTCCTACTTATAGGGTTCAGGCCACGTGCGGATGGCATGGATAGGATTTCAAGGGCGTGGATGAGGCCGAGATGGAGAAGGAATTGGTAGAGGTCAATGACAATTGATTTGCTACAATTGTAGAGGACCAGAACACTATGACCATGATTGCACTAATCCAACGCATCCGTCATGCAAGTATTGCATGATGTTTGTTCATGAAACTTAAGATTGTCCTACATTGATAGCTAGTGTATGTGACAAAGGGGCGCTACCACCTCTTCCAACTCAGAACCTGTAGATGATGAGGTCCTACCCACGCGAAGAGGATCCAAATGTAAATATAGTGCTCAGAAGTGGAATCGCGACAGGAGATGACAAGGGGAAACAACCAGAAGATAGTACATGGGTTCATAAAGATCCAGTGAAGGAGGCTGAGTTCGATTTGGAGAGCGCATGTGAAACCTTCATGGAAGGTTCGCTGAGGCCTCCACCTTAAGAGGCAAGGATAAGCCTGACCAAGAGATGGACCCCTCTATGCTCACAACTTTCCTAGAGACCTGTATGAAATTACTACGTGATAGTAATGTTGTGAAAGGGTTACAAGAGATCATCAATAAATGTGTTGGAACCGCGTCGAGTGAGCCGCGCATAGTACAAATGATTGGCAAGCATAAAACAAGGACGGGACGGGAGATGAGACTGACCGCACAGATAGGAGAGTATGAGATGGATCAGGTTATTTTGGAGTTGGGGTCGGATGCAAACGTCCTACCGAAACAAACATGGGAATGAATAGGGAGACCCATGTTGCAATGGTTTCCGATTCAGCTAAGGATGACCAATCAGTAGAAGATCATCTCCATAGGGCGGTTGCAAGGGGTGACTGTGGATATTGAAGGTGCGAGCACGTTGGATGATTTTGAAGTAATAGAGATAGTGGATGACAAAAATCCCTATCCTGTGCTCCTGGGAATTGACTGGGCCACTAATATGAATGGGGTAATCAATTTGAAGAATCGAAAGATGATCTTTGAGAAGAAATCGTTGTGTGTAATAGTACCCCTCGATCCTGTTGAAGGATCATGCTATACTGAACCAATCTGCGATTATGAGAGTGATGACGATTTGGACTATATCTATAAGATAACAGTGCGAGACCAAGATTGGGTGAACCCCACCGTGGACGAACGGATTATATGGGATCGTGAGAGTTCCTGCACTTCGAACTCCGATGAAGAAATAGAACGCTGGCAGAATCAATTACATGAAGTGACTACGCTAAATTGCAACATGATGACTCAATCACTATGCTGTGTATCGTCAGAGGTAATAAATCTGCCTACTTATGATGGCCTGAATGAGGCAGATATCTTTTTGGAGGTGTTTGAAAGAGAGGTGCTAGAAAAACAGTGCTTCCAGGAGTTGGACCGGGCACTGCACACTATGCCCACATGGTGGTGGGGTACGCACAATGAAAGCTTTGATAATTGGCGTGAATGTAGGAGAATGATGAGAACTCGCTTCAGGAAGCCGAAGATGTGAATGACAGACAAGTATGATGGGCTGGATGATCCGCACACGCATTTGGCTAAATGGACATAGGTTGGCGAGAAGGCTTGGACCATCCTATCATGTTCGCAAGCCGAAGATTATCCAAAGCAGAGAAGAATTATTCCACCACTGAGCATGAAGGGCTAGCTATGGTGTATGTGCTCCAGAAGTATATGCACCACTTGTTGGGAGGCCATTTTAAGGTGTATACAAATCACTCTATGCTAAAGTACATGGTCAATAAGCCTGTGTTGGGGGGGAGAATCTTCAGGTGGCTCTTATTGTTCCAGGAGTATGATTTAGAAGTTGTTGTGAAGCTTGGATGACTGAACACGGGACCCGACCACCTGTCGCGCATTGAAACAGGGAGGAACCCACTAACTTGGAAGAAGGATTACCTGACATGCAACTATTTGTAGTGCGCATTGCAGATGGTCATTTTGAGGATATAGTACATTTCCTAACGATAGGTATTGCACCGAAAGGATACACTGTCCAGTAGAAAAAGGAATTAGTGGTTTGTGCAAAAGATTTCTTTGTCATTGTTGGGCATCTATACAAGATGGGGACTGGTGAGATATTGCAACGGTACATACCTGAGTTTGAAAGAAGCAGAATCCTCACGGACGCTCATGGGGGCACTGCGGGAGGAGATTATGCAGGGAGAAAAACCGCGTAGAATATTCTACGCACAAGGTTGTGGTGGCCAACCCTTCATCAGGACTCAAAAGCATATTGTAAGGCATGTGATGTATGTCAAAGAACTGGCAGGCCATTGCAAAAGGATGAAATGCCTTCAAATACACAAATGATGTTGGAACCCTTCGAGAATTGGGCGATAGATTTTGTAGGACCCATTCAGCCATAAGGAAAGACGGGAGCAAGGTACATTATCACCGCGACAGAGTATTTGACTCGTTGGGCAGAACCACAACCGGTGAAGGATTGAACAGGTGCGACTGCTGTGAAGTTCCTATTTGAGCATGTACCAACATGATTTTCCTATCTGAAGATATTGATGAGTAATCATGGTACACACTTCCTGAATGAGACTATCAACACGCTAATGGAGGAATTTCAGGTATACCACTAGAAGATAATGCCTTATCACCCGTAGGTTAACGAGACGGTGGAAGCGTTCAACAAAGTGCTTGAAAATGCACTGACCAAGGTTTGTGATGCTTAGCAAAGTGATTGGGACCTACGCATACCTGCAATACTATGGGCTTATTGAACGACATGCAAGAAGTTGACTGGACAAACCCCTTTTAGGCTTGTCTATAGTGTTGAAGCAGTAAGGCCTATGGAGTATATTGTGCTTAGCCTATGCATAGCAGCGCTCATAGGTATGATGGATTGCGGAGCCCTAGAGGAGTGGCTCGCACAGCTGGATGAATTAGAGGAAGAAATATTTTTAGCAGGATTTCACCAACAGGTCCAAAAGCAACGCGAAAAGGCATGGCATGATTGACACATCAAGCTATGCACATTTATGGTAAATTACCTAGTTATGTTATATGATAGTAAGTTTGATAAATTTCCAGGGAAGTTCAAGATGCACTGGTTAGGACCCTATGTTATTAAGAAGATTACCGACGGAGGAGTGGTACAGCTGGTCAAATTGAATGGAGAACACTTCCCAAGAAAGGTGAATGTCAGTCGCTTGAAGCCATACACCTATGGTCCGACCATGTGACTAAATGAAGGTAGCACAGTCTTAACGCTCCAGGCAGCTGAAAGGAGGTGCAGGACTATAAACTACACTCCTTGGGTTGGGGAGCTGTGCAATTGGTGAATGGTGCAAAGCAAGGAAGTGTCACTGAGTCCACAGTAGCACGGAGGGAGCTGCACTACCCAGGGAGAAATCGCGAGTCGGCTAGAAAGTGACCATTAAAGTCACTGTTCATGAAAAGACGACAGAAGTGAGGTCAAATGGAGTGAGCGGTCGGCATTTAAGACTAAATTTATGGCTTATATCCTTGAAAATCTGCGACCAATCCGGCATTAATGAACTAATTTTGGGGGGAACGATCGGATTTGAATTCAAAATGCACTATAAATTAAAAGTGGTTGTCGAACAAGAAACACTTGGAATTTGAGAATTGAGTTGTTGAGCTCTGAGGCACATGTGAATCATGAGCAATACGAGCTTCTGATAGCCACCAAGGTATTTGAGACTTTACCGATGGACACACATGAATTCTTGCATAAGATCATGTCCGCGCCCCTAGAGGTTATAAATACCGAGCATGTAGTAGAGGAGCCAGCACAGGAAATGGACATAGAAGTGGAAGTAGTTGCTCCGGAAGTGATCGAAGTATTGCCAGAGGTCCCTAAATCCCCAAGAATGCCAAGATCGAAGCCAAACCCAACCAAGGAAACCGTGAAGGACAAGAAGGGCAAGCATCCTACCATACCGGTGTGTGCCTTCCCAAGGCGAAAGCCACCAAAGCCCACTGCAGAGGAGAAGGGCAAGGCCATAAACTTAGAGGCAGAGGAGGAGCACATCGAAGACATCCCGATGGATGATGAGGATGTGGGGGTTGAAGTAGAGGAGGTTGAAACCCTGGGTGAGGACCCTATTACACGGTTGCCGGAGTATGTCCCTTCGCGCAAACCTAAATCCAAGGTCCTAAAGGACATTGATGAGAGTAAGACTCCCCTACAAACTCCTCTGCTACTAGATGAAATTGCTTTCAACGGTACGCGTTTGGCACGGGTGCCGATACTAAAGCTTGAATATTGGGACTTGGCAGACCACGAGAAGTTCCCACACCTGGCGACCGA
Source organism: Pinus tabuliformis (assembly GCA_031772625.1). Lineage (NCBI taxonomy): Eukaryota > Viridiplantae > Streptophyta > Pinopsida > Pinales > Pinaceae > Pinus > Pinus tabuliformis. The sequence goes on along the minus strand of CM062806.1, from coordinate 668,891,010 downwards.
GCAACTGATGCACCGCATCATAGACACCAATACAGGAATGGCTGCCTTGGAGCCGCGAAGGTGGCTTAAGGGGGTAGAGAAGGATTGTTGAACCTTCTCTAGGTGCCACACTATAACCACACCCTAGTGACAGTTTTGGTCATCAAGCAGCTGTTTTTCTTCGTGCATGATGGGTGTCTATGGCTGGAGGAGCCGATACCCATCACAGATATGTTGATTCACCAGATAACATGCCTACCTTATATAGGTAAGAATCCAATGATGATCTTTGGTGGCAAGGGTGGCAAGTAGGCTCTTTCATAGTTAAAGAAGGAGAAATTTAAGTTGGTGAAGAAGCCGCACAAGTACGCTATCTCCAGCATCTGCGACCTCACTGTGAAGGTAGCAACGCAGATTCTTGTAGGAAAGGTCATGCAGAAGTGTCACACTGACGAGGTGTCGGCACCTGTCGTCGCACTTGCACAATAGTGCACTTAAGGAGTCTAGTTTAACTGGTTGGACTATCTTTGTGGAGAGTTCCTATCAAACTACCACGAAGTGCAAGAGAAAAGCAAGACATTCCACTATGTGTGGCTCTTGCTATCGATTGTGTTAGTAACATGGGAGTTACCAGTGGAGAACCAGTTCCCTTCAGTCATGCCAGACCTCCCTAAAGCAGCGAAGTATGCTTCACTGTAGGCAACCAAGGATGTGGAGCTAGTTCGGGACAGTAAGATCTTCTGGATCTTGATGGAAATGAACATCAGGATGGATGTCAATCACAAGCCGCGATTGTTGCCCACGGTGTACGCTAATCTATAGAGCTATGCCGAGTTTAAAGTTGATTTCCATCGAGTATTAATTAGGGCGCATAAGGACCCTGCACAGAAGTGGTACGACTTGCTGTATCTGGCCACAAATGACGCCATCGATGCTATGCTCAATCAATGGCCGGCGGAGTGACACACTACCATGGACTTGGCAGTGGGTGGAAGCAAGTCCACCGCTTAGGAGAAGAAGGAAGAGGCCAAGATGAAGATGGCACAACTGATCGAAAAGAGGAAAAATGAGGCCACTGAGAAGGCCCAAGCAAAACAGGTAGGAAAGGAGGTAGGAAAAGAAATAGGTGGCATAAAGCAAGGCTCTGACGAAGGTGTGCAATCACCCTCACCTGAGACTGAAGAGGAAGACATAGAGCAACACGACACAGACCCTCAAGATATGTCCGCCCGCATTAAGTGCCCAAGAGAGGACATGATATCGGTGACACAGTCAGAGATGTCATCGCAGAGGCCCTGCAGCAACTTGAACAGCAGCAGCAGATCATACTAGGGGCTATCTAGACTAGGTTGTAGGAGTTGCAAACCGTCACGTCACAAGCTGGTACGGTGTCTACCAGCTTGGCCATCGACACTTCAAAGGCTACCGATATGCTGCGTACAAAGGCTTACAATGAGATAGTGCTCCCAGATGGAGCACTGACCACGGACAAGGAGGCTAACAGGCCCACTGTCAGCACCTTTAAGGGAGTCGGGCTAAACCTAGTAGCTCTTCTGCGCAAAGCACTACACTCCACCTCTTACAGGTTGGATTAATTGCAGAAAAGAGGGCCCACGAGCATTGCGCCCTCCAGGTGATCAACAAACAATGGATCAACAATGAAAAAATGGCCCTACAGAGGAATGTTTCCATTGCTGCTGAGACCGAGGCGACCATCCATAGCAAGAAGATCATGTAGGTCGCTAAGGAGGCATGCAGGTCGCTAAGGAGGCATGCAGAATGGTTCCAGAGTTGGCCGTTCTGGAGGAAGAGCCAGTCAAGGTTCGTATCCAAAAATTGGCCAGAGGGGTGCGCGACACTCTGACTAAGATGGTGCGGGTTCAAATGGAGTTGAAGCTGTATATTATAGAGCTATAGTTGAGGGCCCAGCCTTCAACACTGCTAGAGGTAAAGGAACATCAGGCGCCTGCTGTCACAGAAGCAATCGCAGCGGTGGAAAGTGCAATAACAGACTACACATGATTTTTCGAGCAATCATTTGAGGTCCTAACAAGCTTGCAGGAGGACCCAAATGTACATAGGCTAGAGACGAAAGCACATGACCTACAATAGCTCTACAATGAAGTTAAGGGCACAACACGAAGCGTCGCGCTGACACAAAGGCTAGCGAAGCTACAGGAGTACAAGAAGCTAAAGGAACAGGTGGACACAGTGCTACAAAAGGAAACAATGTTGGAGGTGCAACGCAAGCCCTAGCTAGAGGAAGCTTACGAAGTCACAAAAAATATTGAAGGAAAGCTTGCGACTCTGCAAGCGAGGCAAAAAAAGCTGCAGGCTAACAACACAGGAGCAGTGACGAAGATGACAGTGGAAGATGCGAAGCAGGTGGCAGCTCAGTGCACAGCCGAGGTAGCGGTCATACGGGTTGAGCTGGACAAGCTTCGCACAAAGATCTTCACGCCTACCAAGTGACTTGAGAGCGAGTCACAATGTTTTGTTGGGGGCCTATTGGGAGCGGGATCCCCAAGGGAAGTTTTGGGGCTAAAAGCCCATGTTTGAGTTAAATTTTGTATTAAAAATGTAAAGAATCTGCATTTTGTGGTTGCTAAGTGCGAAGGTGTTATGTGTCATAAAGGGTAGTCCACCATTAGTTTTGTAAAGTAAAGTTGGCTATAAGATATCTACCCATGGTCTGTGGACCATGGGATTGTATAAAAAGAGCTACGATCTAAGTAGTTTTGGAGACATACAATGATAAATAATGTAAAAGAGTGGTAGATCTGAAGTAAGAAGTCTAAGTCTCGGGTCATAGCGTAGGTAGAGGCTCTGCAGCTGAGTGCGCATGGGCCTAGGGTAGAAGTCCGCAGTTGAGTGCGTAGACCCCTGCAGCTATGTGCGCAGGGTGGAAAGAGTCTGTAAACACTTGGAACATATTAATAAAGAGAGATATTTTGCAATTTCTTTGTCTTTGTTCTGTTGATACATCTACATATTTTATGTATGAATTTCCTTTATTGTGCTTATATGATGCGCGAAAGACTGCAATTACACTGAATAATTGAACGCATTCACGAATATATGGTTACGCGGTGTTAACTATAATTGTTTGATAAGATAAGCAAGTCACTTAGATTAATTGGGGAACTTGTATGGCATGCTACTCTAGTAGCATGAAACTACCTGAGCAGTAGGCTAGGGCTGCGCGAAGTTCAATCGTATACTTTCGCGAAGGTATTGAAGGTCGGAATAGAGGGTTTGTCTTGCAAGCCCTAGGAAGAAGCAACCTACGTGAAGGTAGGGATATAAGGAATCAAACAACATCACAACCATCTCAGGGTGCGAAAAATTGATTCCATCATCCCCCCATACCACTTCGAGTGAGACTTTGGTTTGCGCTTCGCGAGCTGATGCCGAAAGGGCCAATAGTGTAGGGATTTTTTTAGCTAATTAATGTTGAACCTGGGTCAGGCCCCCTCAAGCCAACATTGGTTCTTCATGTGCCTTCCATGACAATTTGCATCACTTCCTTACACTTTTTCTTTCAACTGCTTATCTCTCTTTTGTTGCTTAGCATTTTGTTGTTGTCTTATCTTCTCTTGTTGTTGCTTCTTTCCTTGCTTCTGCTACTGTCCAACAACCTCTTTTCCCTTGTTGTTGTTGGAGCCTTCAACTACCTTTACTTGGATATCCGACCCTTCATCCTTTGCGTTCTTCGATCTTGTTCTTCTTTGAAACCCAAACCAACCTTGATAAGAAGAGATATTTGCTTAGCAATCATCTTATAGCAGGCCTTTGTGCTCCCCTCAAGCTTTTGATATTGAGACAACTCTATATTATAATTTTTTACGTCATGTCGCAATGAGACTACTTCAACTTGTAGTCTCTAACAATAATTTTCCTTCTCACTTAGCTGATTGGTCAATGTGCCCTCAACCTACTAACCTCTTCTTGTTGAGAATTTAGATCAACTATTGTTTTGATCAAATTTTCATTCTCAAGATAATAATTTTTTAATTGCTCTTCTTGCTTAATATTTTCCTCTAATAGATCCTTAATATCTTTTAGAGTGGGGATCAACTTCTTTCTAAAGTATATCCTTTCATTCAGATCCTTTTCTTCACTATCATAGGTGTTGGCAGAGTCACCACGGACATCTAAAACCATCTTTGTGTCCATGGAGTCTTCTATAGGTCTAATAGGTATCCCTTCTTCATCACTTACAATGATACCCCTATTCGCTTCACAGGATATACTCTTTTCTTATTCATAGGATCCCTCATTTGCTAATGCTACTAAAGTGGGTCTATATTCATTGCTACTACTAGATCCATGTCGATATCTATCTTCAAGTGATTCAAATGAACATATAGATAATTAATGACCTATTTCTTTACATTCATCACAAATCAATAGCTTACCTTCAGAGCAACCTAACCTCTCTTCTTATTTTTCATCATCATCTCGAGAGTGATGAGAAGAAACTTGAGCAGCAAGAGGAATATCTTGAATCTTATCAGCATCTCTTTCTTGGGATGCTTTCTTTGACTTCTTCCTTCTCTTCTTCTCATTATTAGCAACGACATGTTCTGGTTCACTACTTGAGAAACAAGGTTCTTCAACCTTCTCTTGAGCCACATGGCTATCTCCTCCACATAGACATTGCAGTATGTCCAACATTTCCCTTGTTGTCTCACAATTCCTTACTTTATCAGCATCTAGCTTAGACAACCCTTTCATGATAACCTCCTTGGCTTTCTCATTCTGCTCACTCTTTTCTCCATTCAATATGGAGCGCCATACATCAATATCCAAGGCCATTAAATAGGCTTCCATTCTAACCTTCCAGAGTACATAGCCTGATCCATTTAAAAATGGAACTCCTTTTGTTGTTAGCCAAACTTGATTAGCCATTGTTTCCCTTTGATCTACCTTCTAGCAATTAAGCTATTCTTGAAGGAACCTTGCTCTGATACCAATTGTTGGAAACAATGTTAACATTGAGAGGGGGGTGAATTAGTATTAAGGCTAATTTATACTTTTATGCCAATTTATATTTCTTATTCAAACTTGGAATAAGAATGGGAAAATTAGTTTTTTATGTGCTAAATTCCAATTCTGAATATAAACAAAGTGCTTGAGAATAAGAGGTAACTTGCAAGTTTACCATGATTTTTTTTTTAAATTTCTTTATGTGTAATTCATGAACTTAAAACATGAATTAAAAACACTAAACAATAGCATCAATAGTAATACACTCAGCAATTGATAAAGGATTTCACCCCTCCTAGACTACATCTCCTTGGTCTAGCTTCTAATGGCTTGACCCAATATCAATATGCTCAAAATACTTCAATGATAAAGAGTACATAAGTGTGTTGGAAAAAATAGTGGCTAGTTTCCCCTTCAAGGAAACATTATCCTATAAATAACTCTCACGCTAAACACATGACAACCTACAGTCAGTCATGAAACAATCAGCAAGCAGAGGGATCTCAAATCAAGACCCCATACTCCATGTGAAAATGAGCATAACAAGTACAACAATTCACTTAAAGTACTAAAAGAAAACTTTCCGCAAAGACAAAATGAGAAAAGAGAAACATGATCTACACCATAGATGTCTCAACTGCTATAGAAAACATATGAAGACTAGAAAACCCCTACAAATTCCTCTCCAATCTCAAAAGCCTTCAAAAATTGATTCAACCCATTAGTTGATCCTAGCACCCATAGAATTAAACCTGAAAAAATTATCTTCAAAAGTCCTCTAATGGCTCTGAAACCTATTCCATTGACTTTGGAAGACCCAAAAATGGCTATCTAGCCTCTTGCTTCTCTTGAAAAGACCAAAAAGTGAAGAAGATATGAGCTTCCCTAGCTTTTCTGCTAGTGTCTCTACAATTTCCCCAAAATCTTGCACTGGTCCTACAATTTTGCCCCAAAATCCACTAATGGAGCACTATTTTTTGCCAAACTCTGGGAGAAATTGTCGAAGCATTAATTTAGCCACCAAGGCCTTAACTCCAAATTTTGTGGCCACATGGGCGCGCATGCGACCGGGGGTCGGGCTCTTAACTCTTGACCTCGCCCATTCCGCTAACTGTTGAACTAACCACGTTTAAACCGGTCACATGTGCGAGGTGGAACTAAATGCTAGTGGTTCCAGCTCCCAACGGTTACAGTTAACTGTGGCAAACCAAACTCCGTACATTTTAAAGACCGCATTTAGTTGACTCCTACAACGTTCACATATGGCAGTAATGTAATGGTTAGTGCGAGCGTAGGGATAGCCTCTCGCCCATGGTCCCGCCCCCAAGCATGGTAACCAAGGCTACGGCTAGACGTCAATCCCCCACTCCTAATGCACTAACAATATCAACACAAAACCATGCGGAAAACGTTATATGTTAAGAAAAAACGTATAGCACGGGTGGTTAAGGCGATTGACTTATATGTGAAGGTCACGGGTTTGATCCTCGACGCCTATGTTTGAACCTCCACACAAAATTTTGGTGGCCCTCGGGCTGCCACATGGCAGCCCTTGGCCATGCCACGTGGCAGACCTTGGCCATGCCACATGGCAGCCTGTGATTGGCCACCACCGAAAACACAAAAACTGATAAACCACTACCAACTCAGACCAATAGAACTGTACCACTTCGCACCTTGTCATTCGCTGGAGGAGCCTAGTCATCGGTACAGCCAACTGCCATGTCAGCTACCTAGCTAGCCTACCACACCAGCAATATAGACTTCTGACTGTGTGGTGCTGCACATTTTTGTAAAATTCCCTTTAGGAAAATGAACAGAACTCATTTATGGAATCATACAGTGTCCATTTAGAATGAAAAGCATTGCCCCAGATTTAGGACGACGAGAACTACGCGATCATTTAGGTTCCACACTGGCAATAAGAAACAACTACTTAGCACCACCTACATTTTCTTATTTGCTAGCACACACTAGCAATAAGAAACAACTACTTCCTTTTGTAGACACCTGATCAACTTACCAGAAGAAACATGTGAAGAACCAACTTCACGTATTTGTTGCAAGCATCAACTTACAGCTCCTTGGGTGTTTGCAAGCGCCAAGTTCCTATATGCAAGCTCCAACCCACACTCAATAAGGAACTTAATGTTATCTATAGATGGCAACCACTCTGCTTGATATCGGATCTATTCTCTGCTCACTCTGCAGCAACCCACTACTCTCGTAAAAAAAAGTCACTCATCACAACCCACACAACACTCTGTTCTCTGCTCTTCATCAGCATAAACTCAACTCCCAGCCTTCTATTCCTCAGGATCTCTTGGCCTCTCACACCACAACATCACACTACTATCAACTCTCTTCCCTCACAACATACATTTAGTTCTCGGCCTCTCACACAGCACAAGCTTGATCCATCAAGCAAATAATATCCATGGTAGCACAACACTAAACACTCATCCAATCCAATAGTGGAAAACAATTATTACTCGTATTTATTAAAAGAGCACAGGTCCTTTCTCAAAACAATATGTCCCAAAGTAAGTCCCAAGCTAAAAGTCCTTTACAATATGCCATGAGGGTGTATTTATAAAGGGAGCGCGACCTTTGATCTACCCTTGACTCTTGGTCTTCCTCATGACCTTTCAACTACCTCATTACCTTTCACATTCTATTATTGTCCTATTCTAGACTAATTTGCTAGTTACACAAAATAAGCAAATTCTATCATATCAACTTGACAATAGACAATTTTGGGATGTCTAGGTTGAGTTGCTCCACAAGATAAGTGGCCAAATATTGTAGTCGGCCGCTATGGGGGCTATTGATCCAGGTGGATATTGGTGGCCACCCACCAATTCCACTTGGACCCCCACCATTATTTCTTTTAGTTTTTTAGTTTCCTTAATTGTAGCACAATTTACTATTTTTGGAAGTTTTTTCAGGTCTTGAACTTCTGGAGCTGTTTTGAGGCCCCAAACGACATTTTTTGGGAAAACTAGGAGAAACATGGGTCCATGGACCATGTTGCTCTTCCAAAGTTGTAGTCATCAGATAGATCTTTCTAACGAGGTATTGTGCACGTCAAACGAAGATCGCATGCCAAAGTTACGACCCTCAGAAGTTAATGTACCAATTTACCCAAAACAGGGCCCATAGTTTGGAACTTCATCTCCTAGGGTTAGGGTTTTGGATATTTAGGGTTTTCCATTGTTTCTCAACAATAAATAGGCCTTCGAGCCTCATTGTAAGACAGTTCGGAGGCATGTAGCCACCACATTTCTCCTCAGAGATAAGCTACCATCACCCGAGCTAGTTTATTTCCATTTCTGTTTGTAAGCATATTTCAGTGTTTTACATTAATGAAATGAAGTATTATTTATGATATATCTCTATATTTATGGTTATCTCTGTAATTTGTTGTGTTCCTGTTTAAATCTGGATCAACTATCTATGGTTGTTCTTCATCATGTTTGTGTAGGCATTCAAGGGCATACAGGATGAGAGTGCTTCTTTTGGCAGTCACTTGATTGGTTAGGGTCACTAGCTTTGTATACATTCTCACGGGTTCCACCACGTATCGTGTGGTGTTCTCCTTTGTAGCTTGTAGGTTGTCTGAGTGGACAGTCTGCCTGTATGTGTCAACAAATGTTTGAACTTCCTATAAGATGTCTTCATGCTTCCTCACTTTCCCGATTTCCCCAATAGATGGGACCCCATGGTTCTCAATCATCAATTCCAAACCACATAAAAGGTGCCTGTAAGCAGCCAACACTATGTCCACATCTTTGGCTAGTTTGACTCTCAACTAGATCTTGATGCGAAGCTGGACTTTGGCATTTTGTGTGGTGATCCAATCCTTTTTGGGGACTACTGTTGGTGCACTTGGGTACCTGATGGACCACTCATGTATGTTATCCAAAGTTGCAGTGACTTCTTTTAGCATAGCAAACATTTCCTTTGTGTTGGTTTGTATGGCCAAGATCAAGGCTACTATATGATGTAGCTTTGACATCTCTTCATAGACCATCACCATGGCTTTAATAAGAGTTTCAGTCTCATCCTTGATTGCATCTTGTAGCTCCTTTGTACTGGAGTGTACCAAGTAGAGGGCCACATTTTATTCTTCTGCCTTCTTTCTATCTTCTTCTACTTTAGTGACATTCTTCTCTGATGTGTAAATCTTGCTCTAGAGTTTCCCGGTCTACTTGCTCATCCTAGAAATATTGTGTTTAGTCATGCTCACAAATGTGGTCCCAGCAAAGGAAACCATTTCAGGGTTAACTATAGTGTTTGGAACAATTTCCTTTGCTATGGTCACCGACAAGGGTTCTGCAGGGTTTTTGGCACAACACATTCTTCTCTCTTGCATGATATTGAAGCTAACCTAGTCAGAAGTGAGATTGATGAGATCCAACACTTCCTCTTTCTCTTCTTTGGGAATGCCCAGCTCTTTGAGAGGGATATGTCCTCTGGTGAGTGGAGTGGATGGGGGAACATCCAACGAAGATAGCTCAACTTACTCAAAGTCTTGTTGAGCTTCCTTATCGACCTCTTCTTATTCTCTTTTTCTTCTTTCCTCCTCTTCTCTGCTCTTTTCCTCTTCTTCTTTCTTCCTTTTCTCTTCCTCCGGCCGCTTCTTCACTTGCTCTTATTGCTCCTACTTCCTCCTAATTTCCTCAACCTTCCTTTGCATTTCTTCCTGTTCCTTCAATTATTTCTCTTGTTTCTTTCTCTCTTCTTCCTCCTTGGCCCTCTATTATTCTTGTTATTTTAACTGCTTTTCTTCTAGCTTCTTCTTTCTTTCTTCCTCTTGTTGCCACCTCCTTTTCTCAAGCTGGTCCTCGGAGTGCTCGTTAGTTGAATCTTGCGACTATTTGAGCTCTTCCTCTCTTTTTATTTTGAGCTCTTTCTTCTTCCTTGACAGGTTTGCATTCCTCTATTCTAGTGTTTCATTATCTTCTCTTGCTTCCTGGTCACTCATGGGATCCTCCACCTCTTTCTCCTTTTGTTTCTTGAGTTTCCCAGTGGCCTTCTATTTCTCCTACTTCCTTTTCAGAGTAGACGACCTCTCTTGTAGGCTCACATTTTCCTAGGAGTGCTAAGGTTTCTCATCATATTTTGCTTGTTGCTCGCTAGGGATGAGCTCCTTGGTGGCATTGTACTAGTTTCTTTTTCCATCTTCATGATCCTACATGGAATGTGGGTTGACCAATTAAAATTATCTCTCTTGTAGTGAGAAGCTACGACCTTCTCGGGATCATATGTATGATGGTTTAGGTTCACGAAATGACACCACTTTAATGCTTCAGCCTCTACCTCCACTTCCTCGAAATTTTCTAACACGTAGGCCCCGATGACAAGAGGGAAAGTTGGCCATCGTTTCTTCTTCCCCTTGCTCAGTTTTTTCAAGAAGCCCTTTGTCATTTGATAGCATACTTCTTGCATGAGCACCCTATATTGGTGAACTAAGGAAGTGCATGCAGGGTCTTATAGGAACCAAAGACTCTAATAAATGTCCCCTCATGGATTGGGAACCAATATGCCACCTTTACAATGGTTTCCATCACCCTCTTTGACATACAAGGTGGTTCTTCCCCGAAAATCCGTTGAAATAATGGAGCAGTAAATGACTAAGAAATAGTATCAATCATACCCTTATAACCTAGGTTCCAAAAGATCTTGTAATGGTGGTGTACTGGGTATACAGAAGACACATTCCAATTGTAGCTCCAGTTGTCGAGCTAACACCTTGCACAAACCACGTCTAGGAGATATGAGGCCATATAGAACTATGATGGTTGGTTTGGGTCAAGATGCTTGGCTACAATTATGTTCATTCTTAGGGATGACATGAGGATGCTAGCCCAGTTGAAGATTGTACCTCGGGTTGTGAAAATGTACATGATAGGGACCCATGTCCCGTGGAACACATCACGATATTCTCCCCGTACAAATGGTTCATTGTGGTAGAAATCAACTGATAAACCTTCTTTAGTCTATTTGTCATGTATATCTAGATAATTCTAACTCGGAACTTGGACGGGTCTTGCCACCATTCTTTGATAATCTCCTTGGTAGGGATCACAAAACTGGAGAGCCACCGGGTGTTGAAGGACTCCTCCTTCTCGGGAAATCTGTAATATGCAACGATATCTGTGGAGGGAGATCGCTATGAGCGGTACACCAACATGATCCCTTACCATCCATGAATCTGTGTCTGTGCTTTGTATGATCCATTTAATTGTCTCAGCGCATGGGAAGACTGGAGGATGTGATTCCACTTTGTGAATATTTGACCTCTTAACATTTATATACATAGGGAAATCCTCCTGGTTGTCTGGAATATCTGGTTTGGTGAACTCTACATAAACATCATACCAGGAGAGCTTGGTGCTTTTGTTGATGTTGCAAGTGGTGTCACTGAAGATGGGGGGTGATTCGTCCTAGTGAACTTCCTGCGAACTACTTCAAGAGATCTTACGGGAAGATTTTTCTACCAGGAGTTCCATCTCATCTTTGAAGGAGGAGATCGAGATGCACTCGAGATCCAAGTCACCTAGCATATCGAATAAATAGTCCCATGATGAGAGAGATGACATGAAAATAAAACCTTAGTGAAGAATAAAAACTATAATTTTCAGAGCCTGGGAAAAGGCCTTTTGGTAGGTTGTGAGGTCACAGGGGTGAGGAGGTTGCATGGCTGAGTGTGTGACCTGGCGACTTGGAAAGATAGAAGTTTGATTGCAAAGGTCGCAGGATGGCGGGGTCACGGAGGTCGCGAGGTCTCTCAGTTCGCACCCTTTTTCTTATCGCAAATTTTGGCCATGTGACCTGCTTCTTTGGGTGATTTTGAGGGGGAAAAAGAGACTTAGGAAATGTCCTTGGGGCTTCTTCGGGGTAGATGGCTTGGTCCTTAGGGATAACAGGTAAATTTGGGATGAGGATGGTCATATAAGAGACTCAGGGAGGCTCATGAAAACAAACATTAACTCGACAAGGATTTGTGTTTGAAATGATCCTAAAACATGGATAAAAACTCTCATGGTTGGGAATTTGCAAAGTCGGGGCAAAGGAGGAAGAAAAATGTCGAAAAACAATGATTACTAGGGAAGGGGAAGAGTCACCTACCTGGTTGGATCATGTGCCTTATCCAGTATTTGAGCTTCCACATTGTTCGTGTGACCAAGGCGAGTTGTGCAAATGATTAGCAGAGGCTGATATTTATAATTTTGGTCGCACATGTGGGGGTTAAGGGGTTGCACTGTTTGGGTTTAAGGCGTTTGCGACCCTTTCGACCTTGCGACCTCAAGGGATCGCTAAGTCACAGGGTTCACGAGGTCACAATTGTGGGCCATTGATACCTTTGTGACCTTGTGACCTAGCGACCTCGTAGGGTCACTAGGTTGCATTTGCGTGATGATGAGACCTTTGGGACCTTGCGACCTATCGACTTGTTGGGTCGCAGGGTCACAAAGTCGCATAGGTCTCACAACATACTAGATTTTTCCTTGCGAATTAGACTTAGTGAGGTCACATATGTTGGAAATAATACTGAGGGGGGGTGAATCAGTATTAGCAAATCAATAATCTTTTATTTTCTATACTTAGATTCATATACGCTACTTCAGTTAAGGCAACCCACATGTATACACAACTGTGGTTAATGCAACTAGCGTATATCTAGCAATCTTATGATTCAATTAGTTGATCTTTAATGAGTGCATCAGAACATTATTAACCATATAAATAGTAAACAAGTGCAGCAAAACTGAACAGATCATCACACATAAGAAGAACACATGAACACCATGATATAAGGTGGAAACCCAATGTGGGTGAAAACCACCTACTGCAATTTGTCTCTATCTTCTTTTAATAAGAAACACCTCTTTACAATATTTCTGTACTAGTGCAGTCTTATACCAGTATGCAGGATTCTACCTACAGAAGGCTACTACCTTCTCTCGTTCTCCAGCTTCTCCTGGAAGGGAGCTACAACCCCCTTAGCTCTTGTACTAGCTGATGCAGGTGCTAACCTATAGAAGGCCACAACCTTCTTTCTTCCTCCAGGTACCACGTTTCATAAATTTTCAGACTGGATACTCATGGAACACAACATCATAATATGAAGGCCACATTTTATCCAATTTTTATATTAGACCCATCAATAACATTGAAGCACAAAATCAATCACCACTAGCATCATCAATCTCTGAATCACCCAACACTGAATCAATAAAACCCTGTCAACAAAAACACAATCACCAGAACACAGAACTCTGCAACAATATTCAAAGCCAACTGTATCATCAAAAATCATGCATCAAAGTGCATACGCTACTTGGAAGAGCCGAACTAGCGTGTATACACAACTTCACCAAAGCGAACCGACGTATATGTCATCAAATACTTACTTATAACTTCGATGCACATCCTAACTTCAGACATACCCAGATCATTACATACAAAAGGATAATACGTGTGTTAGCAATCAGATCTAGTCCATAAGATCACATAAAGATAAGACATTATGATCCTAATCCATTATTAGATCTCATCCATCAACTCTGAAGCTAATCACAATCAACCAATCTGAATGTGCAGAATACTGACACCAGTAAACAGTCACCAGAACTCAGAACTTTGCATCAACAACTAGAACCACATGTAACTTCATATTTCATCTAGTATATGCTACTTAGATGTATCTAACCTGCGTGTATACACGCTTTTATCAAAGTCAACCAACGTATACATTTGTAAATATTCATTCATAATTTTACAGCTATTCCAGACTTCAGTTATACCCAGATCATAATATTTATAGAACATTACATGCGTCAGTATACAGATATAGAATAAGCATGATCAAACCATATAGAGATGATTCATTCCAAGCCATAAGATCTCGATCTATCCTTAGATCTTTTCCTCCATCAACCGTTGAGATTCCTCGTTGGCTCAAATTAAGCAAAGCATCATGAACCCATAACCTGCACACTGGATCTCATACTTCATCAAATATTTGAGACTTGCTTAGTGTCCTTGCCTAATGATCTTCTCCTCCTTTGATAGTCTTAGGCCTTACTCTATACCATGGTCCAAAACCACTTAGAACCAATACCTTGGACCAAATACCTGGCGTCAATACATCAGACCAAATACCATGGACCAATACCAAAATACCATGGACCAAATACCACGGACCAAAACTTAGTTTTCCAACATGTACGCGCTTTTCCTTGCATGAAAGTGCGTGTATACGCATACACGCCTTTTGGTTGGTGAATCCGCGTGTATACGCGGCTTGGTATATAATTAACCTGTGTATACCTTTCTTTCTTCATTCTTGCTGTTTACCTGCTATACTGTGATCTTGCATCTGAGGGAGTTTCCTTCTGAATTGATTCCTTGAAGTTGCCCTACATTTCATCACATCTATAAATACTACTGTCATGCATTCTGTCACATCTGATATCTCTTTTGTAGATTCATCTAGTTACCATGTACAAGTGAGTTGTTCTGCTACAAGTGGGTTGCCATCAAGTACAACACATGCATCATAATGCCAACAATCTCCCCCTTTGGACTTGATGGCAACAACAACACCAAGTCACTCTCCCCCTTTGACATCAAGGGCAAAGGGCAGACCAATATCTTCTCCCCCTAAGAGTAGAAGGCTTTCATATCAGAATAGATGAAAATTAATCATGCTCCCCCTAGGCACATACTAAATTCTTTTATTGAACTCCCCCTTTGTTCATGCTGAGATGTACTGTATCATCCATGCTCCCCCTGAGCACATGTAGAATCTGCAAATATTTTCAAGAAAATAACATGTCTCTCAACTATGTGAGTTTGACCTTCCTATCATCAATGACTCATACATACTTTCATTTTCCCAACGAAGTGAGGATAAACTTGACTCATCCACCCAACCAAGTGGGGATATACCAGATACCAATTGTTTATACATGACTGAAATATTACATCATCCTTCCCATGTATAGTGGGGGTACAAGTTACATCATATGACCAAAAGGGATTCATCAAATGACTACAATAGACAAATACAAACATGGGTCTTGATATGATATTTACATCGAATGATATACATGACATTTATAACAGAGACAAAATATCTAAACAAGACTATCATACACAATGTATGATCTGCTCCATAAGCATCTGTCAACAACATCTAGACCAGCAACCTGTATATGTCCATTAGTGTAGATATCATCAACCTGTGACAAGGTATGTCTGTATATAGATATCAACTCATCCTCTTGATCTTGAACTTTATCATAACCTTCCATGAATGAATTCTGCATATGTCATACAAAATCATTCACATTATATCATATGTGAAAAACACCATAGTCATCATATCATCATCAAGATCTACATGATCTTTTATACCATACATGTATCATCACTGGGGAACATCCCACATCTGATAAGCATCAATCAACGTATGTGAGTATCAACCTATCATCATCTATGTAAGAAATCATCATCAGCATGTCTCCAACAATGCAACTTTGAGTAGTCATCCATGTATCCAGCATACTGTATGTAGCACTATGTATTTAGCAAACCTTGAGCTCAAGATATTTTGTCAAGACTTCTTGATATCATCAACAACAACAATCCTCAACCATGTGAGAGCCAATAACTATAGGAATCTTGCATCATAACTGTATTATATGATCTTTATGCATATGACGACAGCAACATATGAGTGACTCCTCATCAAGTAATGAAGTTGTGTATTCAAGCTTTGTACTTCTCCTTATCCTTATGAAGATCACCATGTAAGCAACATATATGCATCATCATCATTGATTAGGTACTAAAGACTTCTAAACATAATGCTAACAATGCATTATTCAAAGCATATGCTCCCCCTAAACCTGTTCCATCTGTTCACTGTTAGAGCTGGTCATGCATATATCAGCAAGAAGTATCAAGGCATCATCATCATCAAGTTAGGATCAAAAACACTTCTAGACATCTTATGAGTACCAAGACATTTCTACACATCATCAGCAGATTGTAATCATTATCAAATAGAGCAAATAATTGACTGAACCATATCAGACCCTTTTTCCTGAGTCTGTCCCATTGCTTTTCTTCAAACTAACATATACGTGACTGTGTAGTGTTTAACTTGCGTATATACGCGACTTCTCTTCATGAAACTTGTGTATGAGATTTAAAACACTGAAGTTTCACACTTTCAGCTCCCCCTGAGTCTGTTATGTCTGTACACTGTGCCATGCCACATTTTTCTATCTGTACTTCCTTCTTCTTCCATATCTTTGAGTGTGATGATGTTTTCTCCTTTTGGTATGGTGATCATACTTTGTTCCTTCATTCCTTTGATATATGTCCAAACTTGTTACATGCATAACATCTCATATGTTTCATATTCCTTCTATAGCAGTCAATGGCTTTGTGACCAAACATATTGCAAGCAAAACAATATCCCTTAAAGTACCTGGAATGTGATGATCTTTCTGTGTGGCGGTCTTGAATCATTCTACTTCTACATCTGGCTACAACATGTCCAAAACTATGACATACATAACATTCAACATTATTCATTTGAGGAAATAATCGACTATCACTTCCATAGTTAGGAGTAAAAGATTTTCTTTGAAGAATTTCTTTCCTTGGTTGTTGATGGGATTGACTTCTCATCTCCTTATTGAGCATTTCAGATTTTGCATTAGAGTTCCTTATCCTGCTTTGTGAACTAGATTCACCTTCAACAAATTCATGAAAACCAAGACCAGTTTTGATAGCAGGAGACCTTTGACTACTAAGAATATCATCCAAGATCTTAGTACTATCTTGAAATTGTAAGAGCTTATCCTTTTCTTCTAATTTATCTTTTAGAATATTTACCTCAACCTGATGTTGCTCTTCCTTTTCAAGATACTGCTTCTTCATGATTCCTTTAGCTTTTCTTCCTTCTTCCAACTGATGTCTTAATTCAAGAGCTTCATTTTCTTGTTTTTCAAGAGCTTGGAGTAGTTCTTTATTCTACTTATTTGATTCTTCAAGATCTTCTTTTAGCGAGAGGATCTTAGCTTCAAGACTTTCATAGTAACTGGATCTATCTCTGAGTTTCTTGATTGTTGTGCTTCTTTCATTTACTTCATTTCTTAATGATGTCACTTCATCCTGTAGCTTCTGACATTGATCTTCCTTTTCCTTGAATTGCTTCCTTACCTTGTTTCCTTCCTCTAGTTGAGCTTTTCGTTTGGTAGCTTCTTCTTTGGAGGCACATTCCCTTTTGTCCAATAGATCTTGTTGATCTCTAATTTTTTCCATAAGCCTTTTAAATACTACCTCTATTTGATATCTTTCTTCCTCACCCATAAGAGCAAATTTAGTTGTTTCGATATCACTTTCATCATCTTCAAATGGATGGAGAAATGTATCACCAGAGGATAACAAATTCATACCTGATAGTTCTTTAGCTTGTTCATTTTCATTCTGAGGTGATTCTGAATCTGAAGTGTTGCTTCCACATATTCCCCAATCAAATCTCCCATCTGAGATGTCTTCTTGTTTTGAGGTGCTTTCTTCTTTAGCTTCTTTCCCATTGTTCTATGGATCTCCTTCAAGCGATCAAGCTTCTACCAAAGGACCTGCTCTGATACCAATTTTTGGAAATAATATTGAGAGGGGGGGGGGGGGGGGTGTGGGGGGGTGAATTAGTATTAGCAAATCAATAATCTTTTATTTTCTATACTTAGATTCATATACACTACTTCAGTTAAGGCAACTCGCGTGTATACGCAACCGTGGTTAATGCAACTAGCGTATATCCAGCAATCTTATGATTTAGTTAGTTGATCTTTAATGAGTGCATCAAAACATTATTAACCATATAAATAGTAAACAGATGCAGTAAAATAGAACATATCATCACACATAAGAAGCACACATGAACACCATGATATAAGGTGGAAACCCAATGTGGGTGAAAACCACCTGTTGCAATTTGTCTCTATCTTCTTTTAATAAGAAACATCTCTTTACAATATTTTTGTACTAGTGCAGTCCTATAATAGTACACAGGCTTCTACCTGCAGAAGGCTACTACCTTCTCTCATTCTCCAACTTCTCCTGGAAGGGAGCTACAACCCCCTTAGCTCTTGTACTAGCTAATGTAGGTGCTGACCTACAGAAGGCTACAACTTTCTTTCTTCCTCTAGGTACCACGTTTCATAAATTTTCAGACTGGATACTCATGGAACACAACATCATAATCTGAAGGCCACGTTTCATCCAATTTTCATACTGGACCCATCAATAACATTGAAGCACAAAATCAATCACCACTAGCATCATCAATCACTGAATCACCCAACACTGAATCACTAAAACCCTTTCAACAAAATCACAATCACTAGAACACAAAACTCTTCAACAATATTCAGAGCCAACTGTATCATCAAAAATCGTGCATCAGAGTGCATACGCTACTTGGAAGAGCCGAACCAGCTTGTATACACAACTTCACCAAATCAAACCAACGTATATGTCATCAAATACTTACTTATAACTTCGCTGCACTTCCTGACTTCAGACATACCCAGATCATTACATACAAAATGATAATACGTGTGTTAGCAATCAGATCTAGTCCATAAGATCACATAAATATAAGACATTATGATCCTGATCCATTATTAGATCTCATCCATCAACTCTGAAGCTAATCACAATCAACCAATCTGAATGTGTAGAATACTGACACCAGTAAACAGTCACCAGAACTCAGAACTTTGCATCAACAACCAGAACCACATGTAACTTCATAATTCATCTGGTATACGCTACTTAGATGTATCTAACTTGCATGTATATGCACTTTTATCAAAGTCAACTAGCGTATACATATGTAAATATTCATTCATAATTTTGCAACTCTTCCAGACTTCAGTTATACCCAGATCATAATATTTACATAACATTACATGTGTCAGTATACAGATCTAGAATAAGCATGATCAAACCATATAGAGATGATTCATTCCAAGCCATAAGATCCCGATCTATCCTTAGATATTTTCCTCCATCAACCGCTGAGATTCCTCCTTGGCTTAGATTAAGCAAAGCATCATGAACCCATAACCTGCACACTGGATCTCATACTTCATCAGATATTCGAGACTTACTTAGTGTCCTTGCCTAATGATCTTCTCCTCCTTTTATAGTCTTAGGCCTTACTCAATACCATGGTCCAAAACCACTTAGAACCAATACCTTGGACCAAATACCTGGGGTCAATACCTCGGACCAAATACCATGGACCAAAACTTAGTTTTCCAACATGTACGTGCTTTTCCTTGCATGAAAGTGCGTGTATACGCATACGTGCCTTTTGGTCGGTGAATCCGCGTGTATACGCAGCTTGGTATAGAGTGAACCTGCGTATACCTTTCTTTCTTCATTCTTGATGTTTACCTGCTATATTGTGATCTTGCATCTGAGAGAGTTGCCTTTTGAATTGATTCCTTAAAGCTGCCCTGCATTTCATCACATCTATAAATACTACTGTCATGCATTCTGTCACATCTGATATCTCTTTTTTAGATTCATCTAGTTACCATGTTCAAGTGAGTTGTTCTGCTACAAGTGGGTTGTCATCAAGTACAACACATGCATCATAATGGCAAAAACATAGTTGCACAGGTTGCATAAGGGGAAATAAGTCACAAGATTACATTGGGACTTGGCGACTAGACTTGAACATGAACTTTGGTTAGGTCACAGGGTCATAATTTTAGCTTATGAGGTAGAGACTCTGGATTTTTAAACTTTTCTAGGGTTTCAAGGCTTCCGAATAGACTTTGAGAACATGCGACATCTATGGAAATGGTGAAGGAGCTCCGAAATTTTGAAGGGTCAGAAATTTTGGATGGGTTTTTGCAACAGCTACAACACGTTCCTTATTCGCAGGTTGAGTGGACGTTTTGGTATATGTTTTCGGTACATGTTTTGGTGATGTTGGTATATGTACATGTAAATACCACCATGAACTATGTTATAAAGCTCCAATAAGCGGTATGGATATCATGTCATTATGATGTTATACTTGTTATGTTTTCATGTTGGTTTTCTTATGAGTAGGATGATCATTGTAAATACTGCAACGAGCTAAGTTATAAAACTCCATGGACAGTATGTTTTTCTTACAACAGTCTTATGGTTGTAGGTGTTGTTGAACACCAAGGACAATGTTCCCCCAAGGGGGAGGGTTCTGTAACAACCCTGGTGAAAAATCCATGTAATAAAAGTTAATAAATGAAAAATAATAACCATGGTTGATGAGGCACTTTCCAAGTTGAATGTTGGGAAAAAGCACAGTGATGGGGATCATTGGTGATTGATTAATGACTAAGGAAATTGGCAAAGGAAATGGAAAAGATTTTGGAAAGGAAAAATGACATTTTGGCACATTTATTTATGAAAATAATGGAAATTAGGAGAAAAGGGAGGTGAAAGGTCACATGTTCCATGTGAGGAGGAAAATGAAGGAAAATAATGGAAAATGAAGAAAAAAGAGGGCTCATTAATAAAAAGGCTTTTGATGTTAAGAAATTTACCCGAGAACACAAATTAATTACGGAAGATTACTGAGAGGAACAAATATAAAATTAACCAGCAACAACCATAAACACATAAACACACATGTTTATCTGGGAAAACCCCAAAGCCAGGGAAAAACCCAACCTAACGATACCTCATTACCATTGGCCAAAACCCTGGCCAATCCGACCAAGTGAGCCTCCACCGCTCACCTCCAGGCCTGCATTACAATGAAGTCCTTCCAGCCTTTTATAAGCTCCATTACATATAATACCACAGGTAGAATACTATGGGTGCACAATACCATGTGCCCCAAAACCATCAATTTTTATCTGGTCAACTTTAACTCTAACCCGAGTCAAGTTTATCTAACAATTCCCCCCTTAAACTTGACTTGGGGTTCCTTGAATAACTCCAGCCAAACCTGCTAAGTGAGACAATCCCGCTCACTCTAGCCCTTACCCCCCTCAGATTTTTTTACCCGAGGTATTATTAATCTGACATCCCCCCTATCACCTAGGTCTAATCCAGACTTTACTAGTGATTATCTAGGGGTACACATGCCTTACCAGGTCTTACAGTAGTATGCCCATTTACATGCAATAATTTTGACTTCATTAAATTTTTTTTTTTGTTTATTGTCGCTGCTGTTCTGACCCATCCTCTCTTACGTTTTTTTTTCATCTTTGACCTCTTCATGCCTATTGTTGCGAGATTTCTATTTACACTTGTCTGTAGAACCTTGGCCATGCTGGGGCTACACCGATTGTTTCTCGGCTTCTAACGATTTTTTGTCTTATACTCTCAGTGTCAGCCGGCAATGGAATCTCTTCCATCTACTTTGCCACGGTGCAGCCGTTCGCTCTTGAAGACAAGTACGGTTTTTGTACCGTCTCACTCCGGATTTCTGAACTAGAACCCTCAGACAAAGGCATGTCAACACCTTCCTTCACTTCTGGAACCATACTGCGAGAGATAGTTAATCTATGGAGCTATCATGAGAGATTTTACTGCAAATATGTACAGGCAATTTGCTACAGTTCTCCTTTGCCTTCTCCATAGAAAAATAGCAACATGCGGCTCAAGAAGATAAAAATATTCTTTCAATCTTTTCAAAATTCAGAAGTCCTCTTGGCTCAAGAATCTGGTTTCGAATAACTCTACTTTGCACATGCATATTCATTTAAAAACAGGTTGTTCTTTCCATGTGGGAAATCCCGAATCAGGCATCGTCCTAACCTTCATCATTGAATGATCTTTTTTCTCATATTAAATGTGGCTCTTGTATTTTCACTCGCCAAGCAGCAAAACATACCTCTACAATAAAAAAAATGTTACCCACTGCCGCGGTTGCTCTTTGGATTCATCACATCCAGCCCTTCCAAGGAGACGTAACGCACGCCCTGCCAGGCCTTCAGCCTCGCTCGATCCAACGGAAGGTGTGAGTCCCACTCCTCCTTCCACGCGGACATGACTGATGACTTGTTGGACTTGCTGAGGCCGTATGTGTGCGTCACGTGGAAGCCCTGCTCTTCCATCTTCGCCAACACAGAAGCCGGAGGCGCTGAACCAGCGGTCATCACATTAACACCGCATGGGATGGAAACTTGATCCTTGGTCTCGGAGTTCAATATTGCATTCAGAACCACTAGGGCTGCACAGAAATGGGTCACCTTGTGCTTGGCTATGGAGGTTGATGTAGCCTAGCCCACACGGGCCCGAACTTTACACGTAAACTCGCCTTTACACTTGGTCTTTGACTTTTGTGATGTGGTGGATTTGGTTTGTTATGCCGGTGGTTGTATGTGATGTGGTAGTGGATATTTTTCGTTGGTAAATGGAATGTTTTAATGTGGCATTTATGGCCCAGCTACCAGCCTCGGTTTTGGTTCCTTCGTTCACTCTTGCCAAAATGTCTCGATGGTCCGGTCATTCGCGACCCTTCCCCCCTTTTGTGCGGTTTGGTGAGAGTTTGAGAGCTCTCCTACATGGCTCCTCCTAGAATGTTTATGGCAGTATCTGTCCCTTCTTCGGTTGCGGTTGCAAACGTGAACTAGTCTCTTGAGCTTGTCTGTGGTTTTCTTCTGTGGCTCAAGCCTGTTAGGACTCTAGAGGTATGTCTACACGAGCTCCTTCTTGGTTGTAAGTCCCTCGGCTTTGGTCAATCTTTTAATATTGTGAATGCAGTCCCACTACTTTTGGTTTATGTTCGTTTTATGAACTGGTCTTCCTTGCTATTGGTGATTCGAGCACAAGTACAGGGCGAACAACTTCGGAAACTATGCACAGGTAACTATTCTTCTCCTTGATTTATCCCTCTCTTTAATCTAACCAGAATGCACCTTCTGTCTCAGGTTCTGTAAGCTTGTCAGTGGCTCAACTCCCCAGCTTCTCGGTCCAACTGACTCAGGTACACCAGGGTTTCCATTTGTCCTCTTTTTTTTGTTCTTTCCTCCTGATCTTGCCGTAACAATGGCTAACCAAATCCTTGCTTTCCCCTTGCAGGTCTGTGGTTCGACCTGGGCGCTTGGATTCCTTTGCGATTTTTGGCTCTCAAAGTAACAGTTTTCCTCCTGGTAGGCTCTGGTGTCTAAGTCCCGTCGGTTTACAGTCAGGGTCTTATTTTGGTTCTGGTATGGTCGGTCTTTTGTTGTCTGGTGGCTTTATTTGACTCGAGATGCTGTTAATGGAATGTATGTGAACTGGTTTCGGCCTCTGTTAGGGTTATCCGCTATATTCGATAAAAAAAAATGAAGAACCGACTCTACCATGAAACCCTAACCTAGGGTTTGTCCCTCCTGGACGTTGTTGCTTGTCTTTGGTTTACCATGACTGTATTATAATATGGCTTGAATGACAATTTCTGTTACTCGTCTTTGGTGTACAATGACTGGATTATAAATATGGTTTGAATGACAATTTTTGTGGACGTTGTTCTATGTATTTTGTTTAATTATAAAAACATGGAAAAGTTACCAGGATTACCTGTGTCTTTTTCTATCACTTTGTTCCACTGTAATTGTACGGGAGATCTAGTCCTCACGCTCCCCAACTGGTATGTCTTCGTTCTGTTGTATCGTGTGAATGCTTTAACGAATTTCTGCTTGTTGAAAATGTCTGGAATTGTGATCTGCAGTGGTTGATTGTAGTACGCTAGAATTGTTTAACTTACACAACGAATGAAAAAGAATATAACATTATACTATAGAAATAGGCAATGAATCAGATGGACTGTGTCTGCAAATGAAATCTATCTTTTTCCTTCTTTATTTCTCTGTTCCAGAATTGCTGAACCCTGTCTTTGTCTTACATTTCTGCCTTTATACATTGAGATTACAGTTAATTAAACTGTCCTGGGTTTCGGTTAGACAGTCATGCTATGGTTGACATTACAAGATTCTGATTAGACAGTTTTGTCCTTTTTTTTCCCTCTAAATTAACATATCAGTTCGTAACTACAACTTTCTTTATTATTGTTTAGACCATAACAACCCTAACTATCTATTTAACCTTGAATTAGTCATAACATCTTTAAAGAAACAAAAACAAATTAAACTCCTATCTCATGACTCATAACCTATAATAAAAAAAAACAATCCAGACAACTAACAACCTTCCAACTTGGCTGAGACTGAACCCGATCATGGTGAGCTAGATGCTCCTGCATCAGGCTCCCAGGGCAAAAGGAAATCATGGCTCCGGTCCATGAGCTTCTCAACAGAAGTACCGGTCTGTTCGATCTGCCTGGAATTAAGCCACGAACTGTCCTCAATTGGACGATTCTTCCACTTGACCAAGTATTGTAAGTATTCTTTCCACCGAGTTTGTTTAGCCACCTGAGTGTCGAGAATGCTCTTGATCTAGGGAGGTTGAACGTAAGGCATCTGTCTCTTCCAAGCTTCTCCTTCGTCCTGGGTGTTCTGTGTGGGTCGCGTGGTTCCATCTTCTTCCTTCTCCTCTGGGTTAGCCGTGTAGGGAAACAGGTCTGCTACATTAAAAATAGGCGAAATGCCTATTCCTGGTGGCAACTGGATCTCATAGGCATTTGTTGAAAACTTCCGTAGGATTCTATGGGGTCCTATCTTCTTGTACTTTAATTTATTGTACGTACCTTTAGGAAAACGTTCCTTGCGCAAATGTGCGAGGACTTCGTCTCCTACATTATACTGTACCTCCCTTCTCTTCAAATCTGCTTGTTGTTTGTACTTTAAGCTGTTGTCCTGCAATTTAAGTTTCACTTGTTCATGCAAATCCCTCATCGCGTTAACGAAATCTTCTCCGTCTGCACTTCGCCTTTCTTGCAATCCAAGATCCTGCAGTTCATGCACTCCATGAGGATGCATGCCGTACAGAATTTGGAAAGGGCTCAAGCTTGTGCTGCGATTAGGTGAATTGTTGTAAGCAAATTCTGGCTGCGCCAGCACTCGATCCCACATCCGCGAATTCTCTCCCACTAGACTTCATAGCATATTCCCTAAACTCCTATTTACAACTTCTATTTTTCCGTCCGTCTGTGGATGGTAAGCAGAACTGTAACTCAGGAGTATCCATCTTCTTCCACAGGGTACGCCAAAAATGTCCCATAAACTTCACGTCCCTGTCTGACAGAATGGATCTAGGTAATCCGTGTATCCTGACGATCTCATTAAAAAACAAGTGAGCCATGTGGGTGGCATCACTGGTTTTCCTACAAGGGATAAAATGTGCCATTTTTGAGAATCTGTCCACCACTACCATTACCGAATCGTTTCCTCGCTGTGTCTTAGGTAGGCCTAAGATGAATTCCAAGCTGACTCAGTCCCACGGTCTGCCTGGAACGGGTAACGGTGTATACAGTCCTGCGTTCTGACTGTGACCCTTTGCTAACTGGAACACTTTGCATCTGGCTACGAATCGCCGCACATCCCTCTTCTTCCTTGGCCAAAAGTAAAAGTGTCTGAGCTGCTCGAGTGTTTTATTCATGCCAAAATGCCATGCCAAACCTCCACTATGCTTTTCTCGAATAATGTTCTCCCTCATCGAGCAGTCAGGTATGCACAATTGTCCCCCCTTGAACAACAATTTCTCCTGCAAATTGTAATCTAACCAAGGGTTGTTATTCCTCACCAAGGGGTTCTAGCATGCCTCATAGGCCTCCTTAAATTCTGTGTCCATCTGGTACAAATATCGTAAGTGCTCAAACCCCAGCACTTGCACAGTGCTTTCCTACAGAAGTAGAGCTTTCCTACTCAGCGCATCCGCTACTTTATTAGCTTGCCCGCTAATATGTTTCAATACGAAATTGAAACTCTGCAGATAATCCACCCATTTGGCATGTTTATGGTTCAGTTTGTGCTACTGCATTACATACTGTAGTGCAAAATTATTTGAAAACAGCAGGAATTCATTTCCCAATAAATAATGCCTCCAGTGTTTTAATGCCTGTACCACAGCATAGAACTCCTTATCATATGATGAGTATTTTTGTCTACTCTCGTTCAGCTTCTCGCTGATAAATGCTATAGGCTTATCCTCCTGACTAAGAACAGCTCCAATTGCTATCCCACTGGCATCACAGCGAACCTGAAACAACTTGTGGAAATCTGGTAGTCTCAGGATTGGCCTCTCAGTAATCTTTCTCTTTAACAATTGGAAACTTCTCTCTACTGCTTCTGTCCATCAAAAAGGTTGGCTGGCCTTTTTGATGGTATCTAGCATGGGCGCACAAATTTCGCTGAAATTCTTGATGAACTTCCTATAAAAGCTTGCTAATCCGTGAAAGCTACGTACCTCGAATAAATTTTTCGGAGATGGCCAATTCACTATTGCTGCCACCTTCTCCGGATCCATCTTTAGTTCATTCTCTTCTATTACAAACCCCAAATAAATTAATTCCTTCTACAGAAAAGTACATGTCTTCAAGTTTATCAGCAGCTTATTCTGCTGTAACTTCTCCAGCACCTTACACACATGTTGAAGGTGTTCTTCTTCCGCTCTGCTAAAAATAAGGATGTCATCCAAATAAACTATCACAAACTTCCCAATATACTCCTTCAACATCTCATTCATTAACCTCATGAACGTACTGGGCGCATTGCTTAGCCCAAATGGCATGACTAGCCATTCGTACAGCCCCTCATTCGTCTTAAAGGCTATCTTCCATTCGTCCCCCTCTCGCATCCGAATCTAATGGTACCCAATTTTCAAGTCTATCTTCAAGAAATAAGCTACCCCGCTTAAACAATCCATCATATCATCCATCCGTGACAATGGGAACCTGTACCGAATGGTGATTTTATTGATGACCCGTGAGTCGGTGCACATCCGCCATTCTCCTCCCTTCTTGGGAGCGAGGACCGTTGGAACAGCACAAGGGCTTAAGCTCTCCCTTATCAATCCCTTGTCCAACAGCTCTTGCACCTGTTTCCTAATTTCTTCATTGTCCTTGGGGCTCATTGGGCATGCCGCTTTGTTTGGCAAACTGGCTCCGGGTATGAAGTCAATGTGATGACTTATGCTCCATTTGGGGGGTAACTTGTCTGGCAAGTCATCTACAACTATGTCTGTAAACTCCTCCAACATTTGCTAGATCTCTGTGGGAAAATCTGATATTTCCGTATGCAGCAAGACTGTCCTTGCTTTCCTTACCACCACATAACCTACCTCACTGTCCTCCACCTATTTTAAAAACTGTTTTCCGCTGACCAACAACATTCTTGGTTCACTAGTCTCTACTGTCCCTTCTTCTTTGATGGGTACAAGCGTATGCTTGATTCCATCCTTCACAAATTTATAACAATTCGTCAATCCATCGTGGACCACTTTTCTATCGTACTGCCAAGGCCTGCCCAGCAGTATGTGACATACATCCATTGGCATGATGTCACAAACAACTTTATCCTTGTATCTGCCTATCTGAAACTCAACCTCGCTCTGTTCATCCACCAGCAACTGATGGCCTTTTTGTAGCCACGAAACTCTGTAGGGGTTAGGATGCTTCGAGCTTTTCAACTCCAATTTTTCTACCATCTCTGTAGACACTAAATTGTCAGTACTACCACTGTCTATAATTAATTTACAGCACTTACCTCGCGATTTACAAACTGTTCTGAACAAAGCCTTCCGCTGCGTCTGTTCGGTGATCTCTTTGACTAGTTTCAACAGCACCTTGTGCAGCACCAAAGCTTCTCCCATCTCTGGAGCGTTCTCTGCTTCTTGGGGAGGTGCTGCTACCTCTTCCACTGTGCCACGTACGCACCCTGCTGTCTAGTTGGATCTGCTTCTAGACATTCAAACGAGCGGTGCCCCCATTTATGACACCTATAACACTGATAACCAACCCCTCTACCTCGGCCTTTTCCCCTACCTCGCTGGGATGACCTACCGCCTCTTGCGCTGTCACTTCTATCTACTGATCCGGAAGCTTTAGAACTGCTGTTAGTATTTTGGCTCCTGCCATAGGACTGGCCTTTCCCTCTGCTAGCCCCTCGTCCTGTCCAGGCATTCTGCCTTCTGGTAATTTTATCCTTAGCCTTTATCGCACTCTGATATGCCTCCTCAGTGTTGTTCGGAGATAAAATACTGATTTCATCCAAAATATCTAACCTTAATCCATTAACATACCTGGCTATTCTTTCTGCTGTATCTTCTGTGTATTCGGCCCGCAAATTCACTCGATAGAACTCCTTCGTATATTATTTTACCGTCAATCCTTTCTGTCTCAGATTCTGCACCTGCCTGTGCAACGCAATCTAATAGTCCCTCAGCAAAAATCTGCCCTTTAACTTGGCCACCATCCTTGACCAGGTTTTAATCGGCACCTTGTTCAGTCTTTTCCTCTTATTCTGAACACTATCCCACCATAGGGCTGCGTGTCCCTTCAATTTTGCCGCAGTGAATTTAACTCTGCAGTCTTCACTGACTTCCTCGCACTCGAAATACTTATCCATCTCGCTGATCCAATCTAACAAAAATTCAATAGACAGGCTGTCGTCATATGTCGGGAGTTTTGGCTTGGGTTTACTGCTTGCTACTAAAACATATCTCAACAGTCTCACTTCTGCAGATTCACCTTCTGGTCCATCTGTTGCTACTTCAACTTCTTCTTCACTGTCATCACCTATTTCCGGATCTCTTCCTCTACCTGCCTCTACTGCCTCCAAACGGGGAGCAAGAATTCTGATCTCCTCTCTCAATCCTTCCTCTGCCAATCTTCTAGCATCTCTGCCACAACCTCGTCTTCCTCTCTCCATTCCTCCTACTAACATAAAAAGTTGCTCTGATACCACTCTGATGTAGCCCAGCCCACACGGGCCCGCACTTTACATGTAAGCTCGCCTTTACACTTGGTCTTCGACTTTTGTGATGTGGTGGATTTGGTTTGTTATGCCGGCGGTTGTATGTGATGTGGCAGTGGATATTTTTCGTTGGTAAATGGAATGTTTTAATGTGGCATTTATGGCCCAGCTACCAGCCTCGGTTTTGGTTCCTTCGTTCGCTCTTGCCAAAATGTCTCGGTGGTCCGGTCATTCGCGACCCTTCCCCCCTTCTGTGCGGTCTGGTGAGGGTTTGAGAGCTCCCCTATATGGCTCCTCCTCGAACGTTTATGGCAGTCTCTGTCCCTTCGTCGGTTGCGGTTGCAAACGTGAACTGGTCTCTTGAGCTTGTCTGTGTGATGGTCTGTGGTTTTCTTCTGTGGCTCGAGCCTTTCAGGGCTCCAGAGGTATGTCTGCGCGAGCTCCTTCTTGGTTGTAAGTCCCTTGGCTTTGGTCAATCTTTTAATATTGTGAATGCAGTCCCACTGCCTTTGGTTTCTGTTCGTTTTATGAACTGGTCTTCCTTGTTGTTGGTGATTCGAGCACAGGTACAAGGTGAACAGCTTCAGCAACTATGCATAGGTAACTATTCTTCTCCTTGATTTATCCCTCTCTTCATCTCGTATTGAATCTAACTAGAATGCACCTTCTGTCTCAGGTTCTGTAAGCTTGTCAGTGGCTCAACTCCCCAGCTTCTCGGTCCAACTGACTCAAGTACGCCAGGGTTTCCATTTGTCCTCTTTTTTTGTTCTTTCCTCCTGATCTTGCCGTAACAATGGCTAACCAAACCCTTGCTTTCCCCTTACAGGTCTCTAGTTCGACCTGGGCGCTTGGACTCCTTCGTGATTTTTGGCTCTCGAAGTAACAATTTTCTTCCTGGTAGGCTCTGTTGTCTAAGTCCCGTCAGTTTACATTCAGGGTCTTATTTTGGTTCTGGTATGGTCGGTCTTTTGTTGTTTGGTGGCTTTATTTGACTCGAGACGTTGTTAATCGAATGTATGTGAACTGGTTTCGACCTCTGTTAGGGTTATCTGCTATATTCGATAAAAAAATGAAGAACCGACTCTTCCATGAAACCCTAACCTAGGGTTTGTCCCTCCTGGACGTTGTTGCTTGTCTTTGGTTTACCATGACTGCATTATAATATGGCTTGAATGACAATTTCTGTTACTCATCTTTGGTGTACAATGACTAGATTATAAATATGGTTTGAATGATAATTTATGTGGACGTTGTTCAATGTATTTTGTTTAATTATAAAAACTTGGAAAAGTTACCAGGATTACCTGTGTCTGTTTCTGTCACTTTGTTCCACTGTAATTCTATGGGAGATCTAGTCCTCATGCTCCCCAACTAGTATGCCTTCGTTCTGCTGTATCGTGCGAATGCTTTCACGAATTTCTGCTTGTTGAAAATTTCTGGAATTGTGATCTACAGTGGTTGATTGTAGTACGCTGGAATTGTTTTAACTTACACAGCAAATGAAAAAGAATATAACATTATAATATAGAAATAGGCAATGAATCAGATGGACTGTTTCTGCAAATGAAATTTGTCTTTTTCCTTCTTTATTTCTCTGTTCCAGAATTGCTGAACCCTGTCTCTGTCTTACAATTATGCCTTTATACATTGAGATTACAGTTAATTAAACTGTCCTGGGTTTCGGTTAGACAGTCATGCTATGGTTGACATTACAAGATTATGATTAGACAATTTTGTCCTTTTTTTTCCCTCTAAATTAACAGATCAGTTCGTATCTACAACTTTATTATTGTTTAGACCATAACAACCCTAACTGTCTATTTAACCTTGAATTAGTCATAACATCTTTAAAGAAACAAAAACAAATTAAACTCCTATCTCATGACTCATAACCTATAATAAAAAAACAATCCAGACAACTAACAACCTTCCAACCTGGCTGAGACTGAACCCGGTCATGGTGAGCTAGATGCTCCTGCATCAGAGGTGAAGATCCCCGAGGCAGTAACCTGACACAAGCAGATGTTGGTGCCACAGAACGTTGCGATGGCCCAGGTATAACACCACCCGTTACAGTGGAACATGGGCAGAGTCCATAGATAAACACAATCGTCAGCCATTCCCCAGGACAAAGCAGAGCCGAGGGACGCAACATACGCCCCCCCGGTGACTCATGACCACGCCCTTCATATTTACCGCATGCATCATCGATTTCATATAACCATGGCCTTGAAACCCTTTTTGGGATCCCAGATCTATGCAGCTCAGGCCTGCCACATGATGGATCTGCTCTCTAGCCACTTGCGCCTTTATTTGAACTCAAATCTTCAGATCGAGACCTCCATGAGTGCAGCGAATCAAATTTCTTTCATTCACCAGGTCAATAAAACCCTTGGCAACAAAAGCATCCCCTTGAAGCCAAAATTTGGCTCCGATACCAATTGTTAAGAAATTTACCCGAGAACACAAATTAATTATGGAAAATTGCTGAGAGGAATAAATATAAAATTAACCAGCAACAACCATAAACACATAAACACACATGTTTATCCAGGAAAACCCCAAATCTGGGGAAAAACCCAACCTAATGATACCTCATTACCATTGCCCAAAACCCTATCCAATCCGATCAAGTGAGCCTTCACCGCTCACCTCCAGGCCTGCATTACAATGAAGTCCTTCCAGCCTTTTATAAGCTCCATTACATATAATATCACGGGCAGAATACTATGGGTGCACAATACCATGTGCCCCAAAACCATCAATTTTTATCTGGTCAACTTTGACTCTATCCCAAGTCAAGTTTATCTAACATTTGAGGATCAGTTCATAGACTTTTGTCAGTTCAGTTTTGGGGCTCTCTCTCAATTCTCTCTCTCTCACTCTTGTACATCTAGAGTTTTCTTGGAGCGCTCATGGAGGAGTGTGGAATTCTTGGATTTTTGGAGCAATAAGGTAAAGGAAGAGCATGAAAGCACAAGAGGACATCAGGATCATTAGCTACAATGAGTTTTGCTTGCAAGTACCGAGTTGCATGTATGTTTCCCTCAGCAGTTTTGGCATGCATGGTATATGCATGTGGTTCTCATATTTCCTTTAGCTTGGGGTTGAGTTACTAGTTCCTTCAGCCTTGGTTGTACAAACACTCTGTAGCCATGTAATAGCTTGGGTTGAGTTACTAGTCTTGGAGCCTTGGTTGGATAAAAACTCTAGAGACCGACGACAGTTGTGGGTTGAGTTACTAGTCCTAGAAGCCTTGGTTGGAACAAACACTCTAGATCCTAGAAGGCTTGGGTAAAGACCAATCTAGTGATTTCTGACCATGAGGTAGAATCATTTTTTGATGGGTTGACGTGGCTTGGCTTCTGGAAGCCCTAGATGGTTTTGATTGATGTGTTTTATGAGATCCCACATTCATGCTTGGAATATGGCACAAGGGTGACTGGCTGAAGAGAGATTTGGCTCAACCATGTCTACGGTCAGGTGGTTTGTGGAAGTCCCACAATTGGATGGCCTTTGCATCATGAGGTTATTTCTCCTTGTTATTTCATGAGTATTATATTGGTTTATATGTGGATTATATGGTTGTTGTTTCCTTGGTATTTATGTTTCTATCATGTTGGTTATGCACATGTATTATGACAATGGATATGTATGGATCTCATCATGTTTTTACTTGAAACTTAATGGCTTAATAGATGAAATTGTAGCTAATGATATAAGGGAACAATGCTTCTTAGCAATTCTCAAATGAGTATGAGACCCCTGTGCTCAGATCTGTTGTTTAAACCTGTAGATAACATATTTGTGATATGTTTAACGAAATGTTTGTCATGGCTAGTAGGGGTCCAGTTAAGCCTTGGTTCAAGAAGTTGCATTTGTATCATTATTTCGTTGTTATATTTATGTTATGAAGGTGTCATTTAGTTTTGGGCAATGACCTGGGTTCTAGGCCTGAAAAAGTGACTCAAATCTCGGAGACGTAGCATAACACTGGGTAGAAAAGTCCCTAGACATATGCATACGCATGATGTGGGAGCGTCCAGAGCCTCCTGGATGCATGCATGCTCATATCAAGGGAGAATCCAGGAGTTTAATGGTTTAAAAACTCAGTGGGACCCAGGGGCTGGTTACCTGAGAGGTTGGGATGGTTTCTGGGAGTCATGTTGCTGATGTGGAAAGGCCTGTATGGTGTGTTTCCGTCGGTTCCACTTCCTTAAGGTGACTTAGGAGGTCAAATCATATTATAGAAACTTCTCGTGACATGTTTACCCTAGTTGGTAGGTTACTTGGGTAGATGTGGGAGGAGGGTGTTACATCCTTCTTGCTTTCGCTCCAATAGTCCCTACACTCCATTAGATGTTCTTTGCTTCTCCAATCTACTTTTTCCGCCTTCCCTATTGACTCCCTTCTGTTGTCCTAAGGAAGTGGCTCTCCTCGCCACGATCCAAGACTGGGATGGGGATGGGTGCAGTCCTTTGCCCATACGCCCAATCCCATCTCTTCAATTTCTGTCAAAATGATGGTTGGGTTGGTTAGGCAGGGTGTTGAAGAATTTGATGGGGTCAGGTATGGCCTATGCAAGACACACAACATGTTTCCCCTCCTCGGGCTTTAGATTTGTGTGTCCACTCCTTAAGTCAACCACCAATTAATTTCACATTAATTTTCATGTGTTAAAAATAAATCGTGTTGGTCGCTCGTGGATCCCACATTGGCGCTTACACAACTATATTTACATATATGGGGTGAAATGAAATAGGTTATTACATTCAACATGGAAACAACCACAAAAAACACTAATGTATACATATGTTTAAAACAAAAATACTTAAAAAAATAAAATAGAAGAGATGAAAAAAAGATAAAGAAAAAATAAATATTAATATTTTGAGTAATTAAATTACTTATCTCAAACTTAAAAAATTGTCTCAAAACATCATAAATAGAAAATAAAATTTTAAAATTATCAACAAATATTTAAATTTAAAATCTTAAAATTTTACATTATTAAAATACTAATTTTTTTTAAGTACACAAATATATTAAAAACATTTTTAAATAAATTTGCTGTATCTGTCATTTCCATTTTAGTTAATTTCCATTGCATTCTCAAAACATCATGACTAAAAAAAATAAAATCTCAATATTATCAACCAATTATTTAAAATTTAAAATATTTCAATTTTAAATTATTAAATGGTATACCATTTCCATGTTAATTAATTTCCATTTCCATTATTAATGATGTGAGTGTTGTTAACCCAAACTCGATGATGCCTCCTTAATTTAAACAATAAATAAATTGCATTTCTATAACTAGTTACCCCACTTTTGAAAGTTGTAAAAAGGTGCACGTGGGATGGAATAAGAATTGAAGTTTGACTGACTCATCTTGTCTTGTGTGCCCACATGAGATTGGGTTGTTAGTCATAAAGGTTACATATAAAGTTCTCACATTTTGGGTGTATGAGAGTGATTGAACATATGAGTTGAGAGTGATTAAAAATAAGTACATGCAGCACCGAAAGTTCAAAAGGGCATATAAGTACATGCATGCGTATTACTTTTCCCATAAAGGCTTGACAGAATTAAATGATCCTTTATGAAATGTTGTTGTCAAATAAACCTTTCAATTTCATTAAACTGGCATCTACTAACACTTTTTCAAACATTTATCATCTTTTTTATATATATATATTTATGAATGTTCTTGTTTTATTTGTAAAATTCCCATAAAGAACTTCTTTTTTTCGATGTTACAAATGTTCTTTAAATTATAAATTATAATTTTTTACTTAATTCTTGTGTTCTAGTGGTTGGTTTGTCATTTTCTCTTTCATTTGCATATAACTTTATAGTTTTTTTCTTTAAATTATAAATTATAATTTTTTACTTAATTCTTGTGTTCTAGTGGTTGGTTTGTCATTTTCTCTTTCATTTGGATATAACTTTATAGTTTTTTATTTATATAATTTACATGTTTAGTTGAATTTTGATTAAATATTTTTTTGATAAATTATATATTTTGAGTATCAGATGGTGAGTTTTTAAACCATCAAATAATTTTAAAACACTTTTTTTTAATGAGTTGTCATCTTATTGGTAAGGTATTGTCATTATTTATTGATGAGTTGTCAATAAAATCTAAATTTAGAAGTGATCGAATCTTTGTACTATAATTGATATCATGAAATGAATATGGTCGTTTAATAAGTTAAAGCTTTTTTTGAAAAAAATGAATTTGGTGTTGTGACTTGCTTGCTCTATTTTTTAACATTGATGTCCTATTTAGCCTCACAAGTTGATGGCCCATTTTTTCATTAAAACTTTGATTTGAAGATATAGATTGCTAGATTGTGAAAGTGAATTTATTAGAAATCTTGGAAGATCAACTAATATTATCAAAAAAATTATTAGTTTGATTTTGATTTTGTAACATTATTTTGATTTTGTTTATGTAAAACATATAAGATTTGGGATAATGAAATCACTATCATTATCAACGTCAACATAAAAACATAATATTTATTAAAATTGGTCCATTTACTAGAAAATACTTTGATTTATGCTACAACCCACACATATAGGTTATCTACTTGGGTTTACTAAGTTATTTATGAGTATTTTCCATTGACACTGGTTAAATAAACTATTTATTGTGCTAAAATCAGAAGAACATTATTTGATTTCCAATTATGTGTATTTTCAAACCAAGAATGACTATCTATCTTTCATTTTCATATTCAAATTCAACTGTATCGGTGTTTATATTCAAATTCAAATCTAAATTTAGAATGAAAAATTGTGAAGCATGGTAAATACACAGTGTGTGATCCTAACACTTTACTACCTTAGCTCTTTTCTTTGGTCTTATGCTAAAAGTATATGAGTTATTCAAGAAAATTAGGTCAAATATTAATTTATATTTGTATCAAACTTGAATTTTTTTCTTACTATTTAGCACAACGTAATTATGAGGTGTTTAATCATTAATCAAGAAAAAATAACAGAACCACACCACACCAATAAGATTAGACATTTGTCCATTTATCACTTCTTAGTGAATAGTTAACCACGTTCAATAACATTTTGATTTATGCTAAATGCAAAAAACAATTTTCTCCCCTTTGTTATCTCTAAAAGTGAAACCAAAAGAAGTTTGTTTTAAAATGTGTTATTCAAAAATTTCGTGAAAATGTTCTATTTGAATTTGTTCACATAAAATTTGAATTGGTTCAGGCAAAATTGATCCCCTACATTTCACTCCAATAATATTGAATTTATTTAGATCTATTTGTTGAAATTGCTACTTATAAATATGGAAAAATCTAATTACTATTTATATCTTGTTGGTTATAAGATATGGGCAGTTCTACATATATAAACTATGGACAACCCTAACTCTTTAAGAGTATACCATCTATTGAACCTCTCCATAACAAATAAAATTTTACCTACAAATTTTTAATACTAATTTTTTTTCTTTAAATATACAACTCTTATGATTTTTTAGCTGGAACCAATTTTCTATTCTTCTCTTACTTCCTCCAATTTCAACTAATTTTCTATTCTTCGCATACTTCCTCCAATTTCAAAAAATTCTCATTTTGCATATGTTTTTACTTATGTGAATGATTGAAATATACATAATTTTACCTAATCATTTTTATAAACAAAAAATAAATATTTAATCCATATTACTATGAAAACAATTTTAAAATCCAAAATAATATTACATGGGAAAAGATAATTTTATATAATTAATAAATTAATTTAATCTCATTTCCTTCCCATTAAAAAAAGAGTTCATCAATACATCAATTTTCATGAAACTTAAAAAAAAAAAATCCAACAAAACCATATATTTAGCAACCAAGTTTCATAAACTCTTTTCAACCTTGCATATTTCACAACCATGTGAAGCATTGGTCATAATTCATTTTCTACGCTTTTATTAGGCATTACTCAGATTGGCTTAATTTAAACATATTTATATGTACCAATAAACAATACCACGTACTACCACATGAAAATCCTTACACATTAGCAGATCCTTGTGAACAATTACGTGAAAACTCCGTAATAACCATGATATGTTAATCATAAATTTCAAAGAAATGGCATATAATGCAAACATAATATATCAATGGAAGAAATCCTAGGTAACATATAGAAGAAACTCCAAACCACTCATGTAGAGCAGTATTATGGCTACATTAATGGAGAAAAGAAGTTAAGAAACCACTCATGTAGAGCAGTAAGAAACCACTCATGTAGAGCAGTATTATGGCTACATTAATGGAGAAAAGAAGTTAAGAAAATGATGAACATACCAACATTTTAATTCAAAATTAATTGACACACATACACATATATTAATTTGAAAATTCTAAAACACATACATTAATCATGTGTAATTCGCATGCAATTGTTTCACATATGCAGGGTACCACATGGACCATCGTCCTCATTCTCCTCCCTTAAATAGGAAGCCACTCATTGGTCTCTGCACCCCAAAACATACCACACAAACCATGGGTTAAAAATTATATATAAGGTAGTATTAGGAAGAAGCCACACTCATTAGTCACTGAAACCCAAAACTAGAAACATAAACCACGCGTTAAAAATATTGCATATCAGGTTGTATTAAGTTATACACCAAAAATATAGTTTTTGAAAAATGGTTTCTTTATTTTAAATCACTAACTCTCAACGTATTCATGTGCAATGATGTCATTACCTTTACCTAATTGTTGTCCAATCAAGCATAATTGACATTTGCCAACTATGGTTGGAAGATGAGAGGATTGGCATGAATTTACATAGTATATGAGGATTGGCATAAACCAAAAGGAAAGAAAAAAAACTAGGGTACTTGACACACTTGCTTTCTATGTAATTCTCTATGGAATGAGTTTACTTGTTTTGCATATACTATGCTATTTATTAATTTTTTGGTTGGTGTCAATAATAAATTAAATAGTTTAGCAGTAACATTGTATGAATTTATACAACATAATGGTAATAGCTAGGATAATGAAAATGCATTTTTAATTTAATGTTTTATAGAAAGTTAGTCTCCAGTTCATGATGTTTTAATGTTTACAAATGGTAGTTTGTTTTGTTTTATTTAAAGTTGCATTTTAATAAAAATTCATTGGGAATATTTGAACACAATTTATGGATTTCACACTATGTTAAGTTTAGTGTAATGTTTTTTTTTTTTTTTTTTTTTTTAATATTTAAGCATGTTTATAGTCGTTAGTAAGGATATTTTTGTGTTAGTTTTTAGATAAATAGCTGTAATATTTTATAATTATTTTAGAAAAAAAAAGATATATCATTATGATCAATTATAAGATTTGGCAATTGATACGATAATGTCATCCAAATGTAGGAGATTATCTTTACATGTGTCATGTTTTTATTGGGAATAAAATAAGTGATTCATATAGCAATTATCAATCTATATTAAAATGACATTCTTTTTAACTAAATACATGTTTTGGATCAATAATACTTAGCTAGATAATATTCTATAAACCATATATCAATCATACTTAACTAAATAATATTCTATAAACCATACTTAGCTAGATGATATTCTATAAACCATTCACCTTAGGGTTAATATTTCCAATATTAATGAAATAAAATACCCCTCATACATATATTCATTATGGTTTTAATATTTCCAATATTAAGAAAATAAATTACCACTCATGCATGTATTCATTATGGTTTTCGTGTGTTATATTTTATTCATGTATTCTAGGATATTATTGAAACTATTTGATTTTAGATGTGTTTTATTTTATGCATGTATTATATTATTATAGAATATTATTGAAACTATTTGATTTTAGTAGAGTGATTAATTTGGAAAATTGAATTGACTTATTGTACTTTTGTGTTAATTTCTTGAATGGGAATAAATGTTTAAGCTAATATTAGAAATGTTTAAGTTGAAATACTCATTTAGGGATTGGAAAGGAATTTGATCAAGTCTATTTTTTTAAGTGATAATCATTATTAATTAAGATTAAAAATTATCCCCTACATAAGTAAATATATATTTTTTAATTTACTTTACAACAACTTATTACTTTATAACGATATTTATTTTTATAAATATCTATTTTAATTCGGTATTTACCAAAAACCAAGATGGATCAATTTCTCAAGATGCAAACTTCTTTTTGAGTGCAAAATTTGAAAATAAATCCAATTCTTCTCGACCCTCGGTAGATCTAGAATTAAGATTGATCTATACTAATTCTTAATATATTTATATAAATTTCATATATATATATATATATATAATTATAATTTAGCCAAAAATTATAAATATTAAATTTTATATACTTATCTATTTAAATGTAAATATATAAAATTATGAAATTATCAAAAATCAATATTTAAATATTTATATTTAAAATTATAAAATTATCAAAAATCAATATTTAAATATTTATATTTATTTATTAACACTACAGCATCTCATAATATAATATCATATAATATATATATATATATATATGGCTTGTTTATTACTGGCATATATTTATTTATGATATTGATGTATTATCTTTTGATTACATTTAATTTCTAAAATACTTCTACCGAAGATACATCCATAGTAATAATAAAATAATATTAAATAACCCATTATTACATATCTCCCAGACAAACTATCTGAATTTAATGTATGTTTATATGTATTGAGTAAGTTATTGTAATCCTCTCTCATTATATAGGTTCACTATCATTATAATTGTAAACTACTACCGACAAAAATATTCATGACGTATTAAAATCGTAGGGAAGTCTCATATTGTCACCTTAACTCCCCACAAAACTCATGTGGGGCCACATGATATTTAGATGTTCATCCGGCCCACATGACTGAGATGTTCATCAATGAGAGTTGAGCTGAGACTCATTGGAAGTTCCCAAAAAGATAGGCATGTGTATTACTTTATCCATAAAAAGTTCAATAGAGTGAAAAAAAAAATTGATATAATTAAAATATATATATATATATATATTTTAAATTATTATTTAATATTTTAATTATATTATATTTATTATATATTATAATTTTTAATTGTTATATTTATTTTATAAATGTGATTATTAATTAAATTATTATTTAATATTTTAATTATATTATATTTATTATATATTATAATTTTTAATTGTTATATTTATTTTATAAATGTGATTATTATTTTTAAATTATGTATTTTTTATGGTTTAAATAAATATTAATATAAATCTATTTAAATTATTAAATATAAAAAAAATTACAAAAATTAATATGTAAATGTATTTATATTTAAAAATATTTCAAGTAAAATGAATATAATATAATGTGCTTACTTACATATTAATTAATTAGGATTATGAAGCAGTTCACATTAAAACTCTATGTTGACAAAGAGCGAATAATAAATATAATATAGTGTGCTTA
Organism: Pinus tabuliformis; assembly: GCA_031772625.1. Taxonomy (NCBI): domain Eukaryota; kingdom Viridiplantae; phylum Streptophyta; class Pinopsida; order Pinales; family Pinaceae; genus Pinus; species Pinus tabuliformis. Next base: position 668,850,669 of record CM062806.1, on the reverse strand, counting down.
TTTATATATTAATTAATTAGGAGTATGAAGCAGTTCACATTAAAACTCTAGGTTGATAAAGGGCCCACAATAAATATATCCAATAATTTCAGATCCTCGATTATACTTTTTAGCAAAAAAAAAATTCAAATTCCTTTTTTCTAGTTGGTGAGATGATTTGATTTATATAATGTTGTTTTTATGTATATAAACATTTGCAAATGATTACTATATAGATACAATTAAGTTTATTATTACTTTATTTTTTGTTTCATATAAAATATTATGTTACGTCAGTTATAATGATATTAGAGTTATGCTTAAAATAAATGTTACAATCTTTTTTAATATTGAATTTTAATATACATCTCACTTCTAGTTGCCGCATTATGTAGAAAATAATTTTATGGCAGTGACTAATTATTGGTCATCTCTATTTATAGTAAATGATATTTTTTGGTAAAAGTTTTTTCAAATTTTTTTTTTCTAATTAATGAGGTTATTTGAATTATATAATGTTTTTAAAATAGTGGGAAAATTTATCATAACTCAGTTGTCAAACTAGGAGTGAAGACAACCATCTTTGGCTGCGAACCGCGAATGTAGGGTGACTCATCACCGTTATTCAAAGGAAACCACACCATCTTGAATAATCTATTGGTGGTCCGTAAGGGGGCAGGGTTTCACTCCTGCCAAAGGCCTTTGGGTCTTGGGTCGTTAACTTGTTTCCTTACGTCCGAGGAAGACGAGCTCTTAGCCAAACATAAGTTGTTTTAGGGCATACTCCAGGCCTATGAATTATATAATGTTATTTTTACATATATAAAGATTTCAGAATGATTGTTATTTAAATAACATTAAATTTATTATTACTTTATTTTTAGGTTTTTTATTAAATATTATATTGGGTTGGCTATGATGGCATTAGTGTTATGATTGGAATGAACATTACAATCTTTTCCATATTAGGCTACAAAATGAACTTAACTTTTCTCAATGAAATGATGATGCAAAAAATAAATTTATATTATTGATGAGTTGTTTGTTTGTTAGTTACCTCTATTTATAGTAATCCTCCTCCCACCTCATTTTACAACTACCCAATAAGAGTAATTTCTAAGATATCCCCTCTCTAAGTCAAGGCTTTCATTTCACATAGGGATCCATGAAGGCCACATCAATATTGTATTATAAACTTCAATTTGTGATTTTTTAAACGATAAGTAAGGTTCTTTGCTAGAAAGATTGTAGTTTGATTGGTGCAATCTCTAACTTTACAACTTATTGTATAAAACCAAAGCCTAAACATGATCTCTACAACCATACATCTTCTTTACAGTTGCATGGGTGCTTGCTCCATATTAAAATTATGTAGTTGAAAACACATCTACAACCTACCTCATGATTGACCAATTGATCATTCTTCCAAATAGGTTAAGCACACAACCACATATATATCATATATGATGAAAGATCTATGGCCTAGTTTTCTTCAACAAACTACATTCTATATCTATCACCATATTTGATCTAAGTCTTCCTTGGTAATAAATTGCATAATTTGTAGTGCCACACAAATACATAAAGACCTTGGTTACAACTATCTAGTGCTCCTTCCTTAGTTTCAAGATATATTTTATTTTTTCAAAATTTTCCTACATGGGAAATATTTAGGCTAGCATAGAACATAATACACATCAAATAACCAAAAACATTGGCATAGGGAACATGGGACATGTTCGTTACCTCTTCCAAAGTCTTGGAACATTTTTTTGTAGATAGCTTTGCACCTATAAGTATAGGAACCTTGACTAGTTTACATTCTTGCATATTAAATCTTTACAAAATTGTGTCAACTTACTTACTTGGGCATAACTAAAGTTTGTTATTAGCATAATCTCTTCTAATCTCTATACCCAAAATAAAGTTTACAACACCAGTATCCTTCATGTCAAACTTAGAGGAAATTTGAAACATAACCTCCTTGATGATATACTTGTTATTTCTTATTACAAACAAATCAACAGTATACAATACTACATAAATAAAGTGATCACTAAACTACTTGGAATAGACACAATTATCAACCTTCTCAAAAATCCTAATCCAAGTATGTGAGTATAAGACTTTTGATGTCACATCCTTGGGAATTCGTCTACATCATTTAAGGACCTTTTCATCTTGAAAACTAAATACTCCATAGCCATCATTGTGAACCCTTCATGTTGTTCGTGTATATTTCTTCTTCTAGGTTCCCAAGCAAGAACATTGTCTTTACATTCATTTGTTCTAGTTCAAGATCAAATGCAATAACAAAAGACAATACGAGTTTAATGGAAGTCAATTTTGCAACACGAGAGAAAATCTCACCAAAATAAATTCCCTACACCCAAGAATACCCTTTTGATACGAGTAAACATTGTACTTCTCCACTTTTCCTTATGCATTGAGCTTCTTCTTGAACAACCATTTTCTACCCACATTTTCTTTAAATTTTTTTCAAGGCCTCCATTTCTTCAACTATGGCCTTCTTCTAGAATTTATCTTCCTAAGAATCAACCACCTCTTTAATAATGGATCTATGATCATCATCAAAAACAAATAAAACAAAGGAATAATGAAATCTAGGTGGATTATGCTTTTATTTTTCCTTATTACTCAAACAAATATCCCCAAGACAAGGGTCTATGGTTCCTCCCCTTCATATGATTTATTTAAATAATATTCATCCATTGAGTTAGATTATACATTCTCCATCTCAACCTTTATTTTCTTTGGTTCAACTTCTTTTGGTTTAGTTTCATATTTGGAAATATTTTTAATCTTTCTAATAACACATCACAACTATATATAGACACCTGTGTCACTAGATTCCATAGTTAGTAGCCTTTTACACCATCTTTATAACCAATAAAGATACATTTTTATACTTTGTTGTCAATATTTCTTCCTTTCTCATTAAGAACATGCACATAAGCATCACAATGGAAAACTTTGACATATTGAAGAGAGGTTTTCTTAGCATTCTAGGTTTCCCAAGTAGTGTTATAGCCAATGTTTAAGTAGACAACCATTTGATCAGATAATACATGGTACTATTTATCTTCACTCAAAGTTTATGTTTTGCGCCTACACCACTAAGACTATTTTTTTCCTTTCCCATCAACACCATGTTCATCCTTCTTACATTTCCATTTTCCTAAGATGTGTATGCAATTTTGTTTTTTCATGCTATTTCACACTATTTATAAAACTACACAAAATCTATCACATATAACTCTCACGCATTATTTGTCCTCAACACTTTTATTTTATTCTATCTCTAGTTTTGTACAAGAGCCTTAAACTCTTTGAATTTATTGAAAACCTTAAATGTCTCATACAATAAATGCTACCATGTTTTATTATAGAAATCATCTATAAATGAGGCATAATACATATATCCTCTTAGTTATGAAATAGGTACAGGTTCAAACACACCACTATCATTGTAGTATCTCTAGGATCCCATATTCTCTTACAACTTTAGATGGGATTCTCACTCATTATCTATACTATATAATCATTTTTCATAGAAATGAAAATCTAAAGAATAAGTAGAGATGTCTTCAACTTTACCTTTACTATGCAAAGCATCAAAACCATTTTTTCCAATATGTCCCATTCTTTGATGCCATAGCATTGTCCTCTTTACCAAAAAAGTGGGAGTTCCATCTATTTCATTCTATAATCAACTATAATATTACACCCATCAGTAATAGTGCCTCCCAATAAGTTTTGCATATTTCCAATTTAGAGTCCCTTCAATAAGATCAATGCTCCTCAAACCATATTACATGTATCATTTTATAATATATCCTACACACCTGCATTAGTCATATTACTCATAAATATCAAGTTTCTCTTAAAACTTGGAATATGTAAATCAAAAGCACGGTTTTTAACTCTTCCATATTTAAGCAACAAATTGACCCTTCCATATCTTATGATTTTGGTTGTCTAATCATCTCCAAATAATACATTACCTTCATTGTGCTTTTCGTATTCACAAAACCACTCCCTATGAGGATTCATGTGAAAATATGTACATAGGTCGATCAATCATGCATCATTATTTGAATGTGTACTTCTAGATTCCAAGTACACATCCTTCCTCTTGAGTTTCTTTCTATAGAAGGAGAATCATAAGATCCCCTGGTTTTATTAACATCTTTTTATCTATTGTCTTTCTTATAATGTTGAAATTCACTACATAGTTCAACAATTTCTTATATATTTTCCTAAAGATTTATATATATGTTTGGATTTAGATTTACACCCCCCCTGGATTTATTTCTATTTGCAAATCATACTTGGTGTAACTATCCATGGTTTTCCACATAATATATTCCAATAATAGGATACAACTATACTATTAAGTTTTAATGTGGTTGAATTACTCCCAATAGCTATAACCGGGCTATCTTAGGAATCTAACCAAGAATGCAATAGAGTAATGCACTTATCTTTCTTTGAAATTTTAATATCTACATATAATATTTGACTTACCATTCTGTTAAAGGCATTTAGATGCTCTATCATCAAGTTACCATCATTCATCCTCAAGAGATACAATTTCTTTCGAAGGAAATGTTTGTTTCCTAGGTACTTACTTTAATACAAATCCTCTACCTTATCGCATGATGCCTTCTATATAAATTCTACCAAGTCATTTAGTAACACTAAATTTGAATAATGTAAATGGATCATACTCTTTTCCTTCAAATCTAACATAATTTCTATAGGTTAAATACTAGGATCCATAAAGACCCATATTATTTGTCTACAACAAGGTTGAATCCTCCATCTTGAGCTTCCATAGCTCAAAGCTGAGTTTTAAATTTCTAAATATTGATTATGTAACTACTTGGCATCCTATTTCATGAAAGAATCACCACTCTAGATCTTCCACTAAAACTAGGTTTATTAGGGACCCAAGACAAAATTGCTCTATCAAGATGACCTAAGCTGTAACAGCAAAGAGGTCATCCTAAAGGAAATAAAATTTCTCTAATATCAAATGTAGGCTTAAACACTCTGAAGTGGGACAATGTAAACATATTCTTAATCAAATCATTAGCACACACATAACACATATAAATCTACAATAGAAACCCTTAATTGTGAAAACCAACTTATAGCACACCTCTATCTTCTTTATTGTATTAACTTAACCATTCACAATTCAACATTTTGGTATTTCACAACATCTAAAGTCCTAATATGATAACTCATATTATATTATAACCATAATGTCATGATTGTGATTATATTACAATGGATTAAGAAAGCACAAAAACTCGTGGATAAGTGCACAACCCCCATGCTACAATTAACAACTTATGCATGATTTCCTAATATACATGCAAAGAATATAACACATATATAATAAATTGGATCTAGCAGGGGTGGTGTTGAGGTGAAAACTCAACCCCCCCATTTTTGGCTAATTTATTTTAATAATGGGGACCCTTTTCGTAAAATTTTGGCTAAATCACCTTTTGATATTTTTCATTTGGTTAAATATCCTAAAATTTTGCTAAATTTTCCTTTTAATTGCTTCATTGTGTTCGATTTCCTGCTAGCTTTCTATCGGCTTTTGTTTCATCTCATTTGGATGCATGGTTTGCAAATGGGGTTTGTTCGAAGTTTGATAATTTTTACCGTCAGGGCTAAAAATGTATAAAATATATATTATGTTAATGTTTGTAAATTATTTGTAAATATTTATTTTTAGTTAATTTTTACTAGTTAATTCATTTTTCACTAATGGTCCTACAAAATTACTGCAACCAAATTGTAGAACACCTAAAATTGTGTTATATTTCGAAAGTTAATTTAAATTTTAATAAAATCCTAAGATTCAAAATACTTTAATATCAAGTGGATGTAGTTTTTAATGTTGGGACTTGAATTTACAAAGTGGTTGTAGTTTTTGGGTGAGTCCCACTCCCCATGGACCTTATTACACATATCCCCTCATTTTAAAGAAAAACAAGGAATCCATGGGTTTTGAACCCAAAACCTCTCCAAAAACAAGTAACTTAAAATAACTATGACAACCATTGTGCCAACTATACACTTTATCTTATTCAACCTCACACGTTGTTATAAAATTCCATTCAAATGGTTCAAAGGGAACCATGGAGGATGAGGGAGAATACATGAGAGATGAGGGTGCAGGCAGGCCAATGAATACATTAATCTCAAGAATATTCTAGGAATATTGTTAAAGCATATGTTAGAGAATATTATCTATGAGGAATCTTTGAGATTCCTTGGGGAGCAAATTTTGAGGAATCTTTGAGATTCCCGGGGAGCCCAAACTTGATCGAGTTAGAAAGGGGTCGAGTTTAAAATCAAATTTCACGATTTTTCGCCAGGAATTCAACCATGTTGTCCATTTCTTTAGCATAGTTATATATTTTTAGGTTGTCCTCGAAAGTGGAGGTATAAATGCATTAATGCCATGTATTTTTATTTTTATTTTTATTTTTATTGAGATGATGCTTTGATTTTGAGATCTGTGTATGCCATTTTGTTGGAGGATCCTTGTTTGCCACTTTGTGTGAGAGTTTGATATTTTTTCATGACAAAGGAGAGATTATATTAGTGAGATTTAGTATAGGAGAAAGTCTCATGGAGAGACATACCATTCTAGTTAAGGGAGTTCTTCCTTGTAATGACAAAGAATACATCATGTACTCATAATCATCTTGCAGTATTTAATGAAGCTTGTAGTATTTAATGAAGTGAACTCCTCACTTTTGACATCGAGCCCCGAGACGTAACCCACACTAGGTGAACTTTGTTATCAACTTGTGTGTGTTCAATGATTTGATGGTTTCCATTATGTTTCCTCTCCTTTAAAGTATGCACATGTAGTTTTTCATACTCTTTCACATGCAATTATGCTAACATCACAGAAGTAAAAGATCTTGGTTAATTCTGGTACTTGAGAGATCCAGATCACCCAAGGGTTAAACCACTCTTCTAGGTACCCAGACCCTAAGTCAAACCCCTTTTTTTAGTTCCCTAATCTCCTAGAAGTTGACACAACACTTCCTAACTTCGACTGAAACCATCCAATCACATGCATGATGGCTACAAGGGAGCGAGTGCAGTATTTTTCACCCAGTTCCGTGCTTGCGACGCGATATTTAAGCCACTTTTTTAGGCTAGGATCTAGACTTCTACCTAGGACTTGAGGAAACTTTCCAGAACCATGAATGATACAAGAAATTGACCTAATAAGGCCTATCCATGAAAATCATTTCGTTAAACATATCATGAACATGAAATCTACAAGCCATAAATACGCATATGAACATAGGGGTCTCATACTTATCTGAGAATCAACAAGAAGGTCTAATTACCTCCCATATTAGCTGCAATAACTTTTATTATGTCATGCATTCACTAAAATTTCATATACTAACCAAAACATGATGAGAGCCATATATCATAAATGTCATAAAACATACTTATAAGCCGCAAATAACCAGAGATATATCAATGAGGAAACAACCACTAAAGTCATATAATATCAAGCACATTTGTCGTGAAAATACCAAGGAAAACGATCTCTTATTAACATATGAAAATACAACCAAGTCAGGGACTTTCACGTACCACCCGACCATAGATTAGGCTGAACCAAATTTCACTTTCAACCAATCACCCTCGCACCATATTTGAAGCATGAATGTGGAATCTCATGAAACAAATCAAACAAAACCAAACCAGGGTTTCCAGAGGCCAAACCACCTCAACCCTCAACTAGTTATTCCACCTAATGGTCAAGAATCATGAACCACCACCAGATCGTTCTCTACCCAAGCTATCCAGGGCTCCAGAGTGCTTGTTCCAACCAAGGCTTCTAGGACTAGTAACTCAACCCACAACAATTGTCGAGATCAAGAGTGTTTGTCCAACCAAGGCTTCCAGGACTAGTAACTCAACCCACCAAAGGATCTAGATTTTTTTTCAAACCAAGGCTTCCAGGACTAGTAACTCAACCCACCAAAGGATCTAGATTTTTTTTCAAACCAAGGCTTCCAGGACTAGTAACTCAACCCAAGTTGTTATAGGGCTTCTAGAGCGTTCATCCAATCAAGGCATCAAGAACTAGTAGATCATTCCATAACCAAAGGAACATGAGAACCAACCAGAAAACATAAGGAAAGAAACCCACAATAGCATGGTTATCTAGGAAATAACAAGGCTAGGAAAACCCACCATCAATCCTGGCGATCTTCCATGCCAATGACAAAGCATAACCAATAAACCGCATGCATGTGTCATGCATGCCAAATCTAGCATGGAAATCATACATGCAACTTGATACCTACAAGAAAAACTCGTTGTAGCTACTGATCCTAATGCCTTGTTTCACTTTCCTGCTCTTACTCCAAATCCCAAGTATGCCACACTCCTCCAAGAGTGCTCCAAGAAAACTATAAGTGTCCAAGAGTGTGTGTGTGTGAGAGAGAGAGAGAGAGAGAAAATGAGAGCTCCAAAATTGAACTGACAAAAGCCATTAACTAATCCTCAGAAGCCTTTTTATCATTGAGCCTTTATTTTCTTCAATTTCCATTATTTTTCCTTCATTTTCCTCCTCACATGCAACCTGTGACCTTTCACCTTCCTTTTCTCCTAATTTCCATTATTTTCATAAATAAATGCCAAATAATACCTCTTTCCTTTCCAAAGCCTTTTCCATTGCCTTCTCCAATTTCCTTAGCCATAATAAACTGAAATGAACACCCACTAGGATGTTTTCCCCACCATTTAGCTTGGAATACATGTCCCATGACCTTGGTCTTATATTTTTTTACATGATTTTTTAACCAGTGTCGTTACATTTATAATCCTGTAGTGCCCCCAGCTATGAAGGACCCCCTATCATGGAATGCACTTACAGAGTTAGGTAGTTATATAGATGTTATTTAATTTATTTCATGCATAGTTATATCGTATTTAAGTATTTTCAACTCCTTTTCTTGTAACTTTTAATTCTTGTTTTATTTATTTGGATCTAGTAGCTTAAATCCTATAATTTCTAGCTTTTGTGTGCTTGTTTGGTGTGGTTTTTAGGGCCCTAGTGTGAGGATTTGTTAACCTAGGGACCCAACTAGTGGCCAATAGGACACAAGGATTGGACCTACAACTCCTGCATGTTTATTTCAATAATGTGTTGAGTGTTTTTGTTGTTATAAGAATTATTGAATCCGTTGGAAACCTTTAAGATGCTGATGAATGGAATGATATTTTAAATTATTATTTATTCTTTTGTTTATGGGGCATGTAAAGATAGAATCCATGCTCAATTAATTTCGTGTAAAGTGTATTTATAATGGAATATTGCAGTTTCTTTTAATTTAGAACTAGTCAATCCTATTTTTTCATATATTTTGTCGACCCCTCATTAGTTTATGAACTCATGGTCAATAATTTGATAGGGAACAATTTAAGAAATAAAATTAATCGTCACAATGCTTGATTGATTTTCTGCTTTAACTCCTCAAAGGCCTTCTACTAGCACTTTCCACATTGGAAACTCTTGCCACTCATTGTTATTGCATGGAGTGGCGTTGCTACTGTTGAAAATGAGGCTATGAATTTCCTTAGGTATCTTGTTGCACCATTGAAAATATTGACCTCAAAAAGATCGTTAGGCACTAACAACTCCATGATGGCCTCCATTTTGGTAGGATCTATCTTCAGCTCTCCTCCACCAATCACATATCCTAAACACGCCAAGTAATGTTGTCCAAATTCACCTTTCTTGATATTTTATAGTGTTTGTTGCTTATTTAATGTCTCTAGAACCTGCATCAAATGTGAGATATGATCCTCCCAAGTAGCACTATATACTGGTATATCATATAAATATACAATAAAAAATGAATATAGAAAACAATGCAATATTTCATTCATTAATATCATGAATGTAGCTAGTTCATTACATAAACACAATGGAATGACTAACCACTCATACAAACCTTGTCTAGTTTTGAAGGTGGTTTTCTAGGTATCTTCTTCTCTAACTCAAACTCGGTAATACCTTGATTCTAATTCAAGCTTAGTGAAGTATTTTGTTGGTTGCAATTAGTCTAGTAGACCATCTATCCTTGGAAATAGGTACTTGTTATTGAGTGTTATATTGTTCAACACCCTATAATCAACACACATTCACCAAGTCCAATATTTTTCAGACTCAATTATGATGGGTGACTAGCATGGTGAGGTACTTGGTCGAATAACACCCTACTGCAATAGTTGTTGCAACTACTTCTTCACCTCATATGCTTATATTATAAATTTCCTATATAACCCCATGTTTAGAAACAAAGAATTTGGTAATAGTTGGATCTTATGCTCCGCTTCCCTCTTGAGTGGTAGCCCTTCTTTGGAAAATTCCTAGTAATCCTTCTGCTTTTAACAACTCAAACACCCTTTCTTGTGGTTTCTATTTTCTAGGTATTATCCCTATACACAAGCTTCATCCATGATTTTTGGTTTGAACACCATCACTTACTTCCACAAATGGCTATGTCAATCCCCCTAGATACTTGAGGAGTACATATGGATTTACAAGGGAGATACCCAACATTATAACCATCTTCTTAAATTATGTGGTGTACTCTTATACACCATGCTTCTATCTCTACCTGAAGTAATGCCACTAAATCAACTGGTCCTCAATATACATGATAGGAGAATTGAGATTTTATAAGAGTTTTAAAATCCTCCCACTTAGTCACTGCAGGATTCCCCTTGAGCCTTAAGGTTTCTATGTGGCTTTCCCATCAGGTCAAGGAATGGCCTTACAGTTTGAAATGAGAAAATGAGACATTTTTTGTTCCTGCTCTATGTGGTGGACACTAAAATAAACCTTTAACTGTTGTAACCAATGATTTAATTTCAAAGCATCAATCCCACCTTGATACAACTTGATGTTGACATTCACTTCCATATTCAGCAAGGGTTATGATTAGTTAATGGAATTTGAATGTTGAACTTCACTTCCATATTGAACAAAGATTGTGATTGGTTCATGTCATTCAAATGTTGATCTTTGCTTCCATCTTGAACAAGGACTGCGATTGGTTCATGGCACTTGAACCAGGTTTTTCTTTTTAGGGTAATTTCTTGGACTCCTCCTATAGATCTCCTTGATCCCCTAAATTTCACTTTGATCTAACCTATGAGTTGGAACCTCTATCTTCTTTGAACCCAAGCCACCATAAGGAGGTTCATAGTATGGCTAAAATTTGCAATGTACTCTTCCAACCTTGCAAATCTCCATCTATTGGATCTCAAGTGTTATTAAAACTATATTTGCCAACAATGGTGGCAGTTTATGACTTTTTTCTTAAACTAATCTAATCCCATGCAACTCCTCACAATATCCCAAAGAATACTTCTTTGATTCCAATATTATCCATAATGTACTGTGGATATTCTATTGGATAGTTGATAACAATAGATCTACTAAAATATACTGAAATTTGAAATTTATATTATGAGAGTTATTTTTCCTTAGGTTTTCTAGATTTATTAAATTATTGTTTTCTGCTTGTGCATGCAATATATACAATAAGAAAAAATAGAGTAAATAAAACAATTACTCGCAAACCACAATAACATCAAGGTATGGTTTGGGAAACCCTTTCAGGAGAAAACTCAATCAGAAGGTAATGCTACTCTTCTCTCTCTTTCTCTAAACAGAAATGGCACAAATAAAAAGGAGTGAGACCCATGACGCATGGGATACCACAAAACCCAAACCCTCTTTGTTCTTCACTCTCTCCATCCACTCTCATCTACTCTTCTCTAATATGGATAAAACGCATTGGAATAAAATTGAAACTCTTTTCCTCTTAGTGGCCTAATTATAACACAACCCGGTCGCCAACTAGGGGTATGCTTTGATCCATTTAACCCTCAACATGAGTTACAACTCAACCCTTCTAGAGCCTTCTTCATAGTCCTCACATGGCTAGCCCATTTTCCACAAGTAAAGGGGGTTGACGTGGCATCCTATGGAATTTTGGTGGTTAACCACGATAGCTCAAATTTTAGGAGGCATAACTTTCTCATGCGAGCTATGATTGAGGTGATTCTTGTATTGTTAGAAAGGTATTGGTGTGTAGATTATGGAATCTAGTTCTATAGTAAGATCAGGACTATAAAAAGTGGCCATTTAAGGCCTCAAAATGTCTCTGATATTTTTTTACCCCTACAAATTGATTCCTCAAAGTTTGTCACTTTGAAAGCTTCAAGATGGATGACAAATAATGGAATGATCTAATTTGGATCAATGTTTCTCCCAACAGGTCAGTTAACAAGACACTATCAATCTCAATCTCACTTAAGTGCTTGGAGATGGGATGGATGTTTCAAATATATATATAATTATATATTTATTAATTATTATTTTTTTAATTTTAATTTAATATTTTATTTATTTATTTTTATTTTTATTTATTTATTTTATTTTATTTATTATTATTATTATTATTATTTTATTTTTTCTTACGTAAGGGATTAGCTAAATTGGATGTTTCCAATGTTTTTTTAGCATTTTCCTCTTTCCATGAAAATAAATACTTAATTCAAATCTCCATTGATGAGGTACTAATCTATGTCAACATATTTATTAGAAATGTCATTCATCAATATAAATAAGCATCCCTTAAATTTCTCTATAATTTTTTTAAAATATTACAAATTTTTCAGTTAAATATAAAATCCTGATTTTTTCTTACTTAAAATTAAGAATTAGTTGTTTTTAAATGGGTTCTAATTTTTTTTACGCCTTAATTATTTAGCATAATATATAAATGAATAAAAATCTTTTATACCTAAACATAGATAAAAGACTTATAATGAGATAAACCAATTAATCCCCATTATACCTTGAGTAAAATAAATGTAAATAAATAAAATTATATATCGAATTAACTAACTAATTGAAAATAGTTATATTTTTCCATAATTATTCATTGACTTTTATTTATATTCCAATAGAAATTGCTACATATCTAAATAGATATAATAAAATTAACTAATTAATTATTTAATTAACTAATTATATTTCCCTTTCCATATCTCTTGGTCCTCTCCGGTTACCCAGTCTAATGTCGCAGTTCCCAAATGTAGTCGTTTACTTGTCAAATGTAGCCATCAGATGACCTGATCTCTCCATTTATCCTTGTCAAATGTAGCCATTAGATGACCTGATCTCTCTATTTATCCTACAAGCCGTTTCCAAATGTAGTCGTTTACTTGTCAAATGTAGCCATTAGATGACCTGATCTCTCCATTTATCCTACAACCATGATATGGTTCTTCAATTTTTCCCAAATGTAGTCGTTTACTTGTCAAATGTAGCCATCAGATGACCTGATCTCTCCATTTATCCTTGTCAAATGTAGCCATTAGATGACCTGATCTCTCCATTTATCCTACAAGCCGTTTCCAAATGTAGTCGTTTACTTGTCAAATGTAGCCATTAGATGACGTGATCTCTCCATTTATCCTACAACCATGATATGGTTCTTCAATATTAGATGACCTGATCTCTCCATTTATCCTACAAGCCGTTTCCAAATGTAGTCGTTTACTTGTCAAATGTAGCCATTAGATGACCTGATCTCTCCATTTATCCTACAACCATGATATGGTTCTTCAATTTATCCTGACGATGAACCACATTTGTAATGTTGCCGTTTCCAAATGTAGTCATTTACTTGTCAAATGTAGCCATTAGATGACTTGATCTATCCATTTATCCTACAACCATGATCTGGTTCTTCAACTTATCCTGACGATGAACCACACTTGTTGATTCGAAACGCGTCAACATATGAATTATGATATAATTTTGACAAAAAACACTTCTTAAAAATTTATATAATTAATTTTTTTTTTTGGTAGGTAAGCACCCATAAGGGATTTGAACCAGTGACCTTTCGCAAGGAATGCCTTAATTGTACACCTATTCACCATCAATCCAAAGCCCATAGGCAATAGTTGAGTGAGCGAAATTAAGAAATAATTTATAATATTAAATATTTTTTTAAAATAATAACATTATTTAAAATATAATCCTAAAATACAAAATAATTAATACCTCCAATTTTAGTGAAGTCCACGAAAATGAGGTATTATTTTTACAAAGTACGCATATTTTATTTGTGAAAATATTTTGTACTATTGGCTTTTCCTTCACCAATTTGAAGAGTATTGTCACAGTGAAAGGTCAAAATGAATCCCAAGATTTATTTACGGGATTCATTTACCTAATGAAAGGCAATTTCCTTATCTTTTAGTCCTTAGAATGAATGATAATTATCTATGGTAATAAATTGCGGTGCATTGATTTTTTTTAATGCATAGTGTATTATTGGTTTGATTTAAATTTTAATGATTAGTTGTATCAATAACTATAAAAATTAACTAAACATAAAAATGTTTTGATTATTGGTTTGATTTAAATTTTAATGGTTAGTTGTATCAATAACTATAAAAATTAACTAACCATAAAAATGTATCAATAACTATAAAAATTAACTAACCATAAAAATGTTTTGAGAGATGTTGATGACCTCCCATTTTTATTTTTCAAAATGTTTTTTATAAATTTATTTTTTAATATATCAATGTTAAGGAATTTTAGTTATATTTTCCAAAATTGTTAATAAATATTAATTTTTTTATCTATATATTATAATTTTTTTATCACTAATGACTATTAATTTATGATTTTTTTTAAAATATATATTTTTTAAATTATATTTCTATCATGTGTTTTTACAATACACTTATTAATAATTAAAATAAAAAACTAATTTTAATTAATAGTAACATGATTACTACTAAAAAACGTGAAATTCTCTTTCATTATTTATAAACCAAGTTAAATAATTAAATGAAAAGCAAAGACTTTTCTCATTAAAAAAAGAAAAAATAAACTTGTTAAAGGGCTTAACTCAAGAAAATACCTTTCTTATCTTTTTGCAATGCATTCATCCACTTCTATTCTATTTACTATTTCTTTCTCATCATTTAAAAATATATTGATATATTATTATTAAATTAATTATATATATAATACTTTTTAAAATATATAATATATTAAAAAATGTTAATTGGATATAATTTTAGTGGTGAGAGAAATGTTATTTTCTTCGTGGCTTAGATTTAATTGAGTTTATAATAAGTATATTTTTATAATAATATTTTCAAATCTTATTGCGTATGAAAATTTTACTATATCTTTTAATGTATGGGATATAAGGTTTTTTAATATAAAATATTATGGGTTAATATATAATAAAAAATGGTATATTATAAAGTTTTTTAGAATAAAATATTATGTGTTAATATATAATAAAAAAATGGTATATACAGTGTGAAGTAGTATAATTTTTCTATTTTTATTGTATGAATAATTGACTGAAATTATATGCTATAATTTCGCTAAAAATTATTAATCAAAATTTCACACAGTAAGTTTATTATTATTATTATTATATTATGCAAATTCATATTACTATTATTATTATTATGCAAATTCATAAGATTTTGATTTATGAGTGACAAAAATATTAAATAATAAGGATAACAATAATGTAAAATTTAATGAAATTATATAATTTATTTTACAATAATTTATAAACTTATTTTACAATAATTTATGAGAGAGATGCACTAAAAAGGGACATTTAATTTGCTATAAAATTAGTTTGTTCTGTCATTAAGAGGTTACAATGATAAGGCAAACAATAATCGCTAATACATAGTTCACTAAATGACCAAAGAAATTCAATTTACTATAAAATTAGTTTGTTCTATCATTGAGAGGTTATAATGATAAGACAAACAATAATCACTAATACATAATTCACTAAGTGATCAATCAAATTATATAGTGTTCATGCATCAATTAATGACATTTCTTTAATGAGAGATTTGTAGAACCACCTTTCACTATAAGTATAAAAAACTAAGATCTCAATATCATTCGCTCATAACTTAGCTTTTTTTTTCCTTCCCATTATTGATTAGTGGATTAGTAAAATTGTTTTTTTAGATTGTGCCATATGGATGTCTTTGGTTTTTGTTGTTTTTTAATCTATCTATAGTATATTTGTTGGCTATTTCAATTGATTTCTAACATATTTTATGTTGAATTTATCATATCCAATGTTTTTAGCACTTCATTAAAAAATATGGAATTCTATGACTAGCTATTCAATATCATTAGTTTTACTAAAACCGTATTATATTTTTTAAAATAAATATAAAATATAAATAAAGCAAAAAAAAATTGGAGAAAATTTATTTATATATCTATTAATAAATAATTGAAATTTTCATCTATGACAATATTAATATATATATATAACTATTAACATATATATACAGTTTGAGTGGACCTAAGGTTAAGAGCATGTGTTTTCTCTTAAAAAATCACGTTCAAAATTAGAAAAATAAAATATATATACTTTCATAGGCTAGCAATCAAATCGCTACCCAAAAATAAGTCACTTATCTTACCAACAAATATTAAATAATTAAATGCTTATCCGTCTGCAATATCTTAATGTTCTGACAAGACTCTTGTGGAGCAAGATGCTGTTTGTTTGTGAAAGTAAGTTGATGGGAATGAGAGTGAGTGAAATAGTATGCTTGGCACCGAAAGTGAAAACACGTACACAATGGAGTCAAACGTTCCTGTCCGAAGTTTGGATGTCAAGTTCTCATTTTTCATGGAATTTACGTACATTTCCCAGGAATTTTACATTTAATTTGTCGTACATTTACACGCACTCGATGCTTTGCATTTTTCCGTGGGCGGGATAAAACTTACTTTTTCCATTCAACCAGAAAAATGGAAAATAAAATAATTATTTTTATTTTTTGTTTCACGAATTAATTTGTTTTTTTTAATCACGTTGTTTATGTGTGCGTAAGATTGTATTGATAATCCTAATTTCCTAATAAAAAGTAATAATTTGAGAGTTATTGTATCATATGTGTTATATTACATTGAAATAAGTTTTTTTTACTAGTTATGTTACACTAAACAACATCTTTTTGTTTTTGTATGGTTTAGATTTCTTACATTGGTTATTTAGTGAAAATGTTTTTGTACTACTAATTTGTTGTGATTTGTTATTTGTTATATATATTATTTAGGTTATTTTATCAATAACATTGATTTTATTATATGAATTTCATAATTATAGTGTTAGATATTTTATATGGTAAATTGTAATGACAATTTTCTTAATTTTGTCTAGATTTTAATCTTAATTTCCAATATCTAGGGTTAAATACTACTAGTGGTAGGATAAATCTATTCAAGAATTTTTGTACATCTTGAAACCTAATTTATATTTCAATTTTGTGCATCTATACTGTGAGTTCTATGATGCTCATTTATACATAATGTGGATTATATCCACTATGATATGGTAGATTCCATATCTATTGGAGATAATAAAATCCATGTAGGATAATACTATTGGTAGATATAATATTCATGGAGGATAATACTACTTCAAGTTTACAACTCCTTTTTTCCCCTATTAAAGCATTTATATATTATTGGAGGTACATTTGTTTTGATACGAGAGAATATATGAAAATTATGGAGAAGAACTTCTCAAAACTCCTTCCTCTAAGAACAAATGATTATTAGTTAAAGATTTTCTATTTTCAAACTCCCTTAGTGAGCATTATTTTTATTGGTTTGAATGCTTGCATCCTACCCCGATTACTTTTAGAAAGTTAAGAATAGGGAAATATTATTCATACATCGACATCATCTATTAGAAAGAATGTGAGCCTCTTGCAAATTTTGATCATAGAATCAGAGAAGGTTTTGATAAAAATGATATAAATATCACAAAGTATCAAACTACGTAATGGCTACTCTATTATACTTCATTGACAATTTCCCTTATGATGAAAGTTTAGAAGTAAAATGCCTATCAAGGGACATCACAATTTATTGTGTCGTATTATGATGGTGCATTAGACACTATTATGCTAGCATCTTAATCATCTTATAGCATTGGTTAAACATTTATATTACAAGGTGATAAATGTGATAGGTATCATATGTTAGAAGTGATTCACATTTTACTAAAAGGACATGTACGTGTGGTTACATGCACAAACCCTTAGGAGTAGAGGAACACATAGGCTATAGTGACCCTTAGTACCATATCAGTGAACTGAATACACTAGGCAAGGGTAGCTCTAGAATAAAATGTGAGGATCCATCTTAGGGTCCTCTAACTAAAAACTAAATTTATTTAATTTAAACACAATAAGAAAGGAAATAACTTATTTAAAACTCAACATTTATTTGATGACAATATACAATTAAAATTTATTTACAACATATTAAATAAGTAAGAATTTCATTGCAACCATTTACATAAGTAATCAATAAATGGAATAATACATATTCCAATAGCTTGGTTGAGATGCTCCTGGCTCTGTTGGGATGCTCCTCTCGACTACCCGACTAAATTTACCTTCTAGCCAACTAGGAATGATTTCCTAGCCCAGTGAACCTCCACATGTTCTCTAGCCCTCCAAGCCCAAGTCCAACCAGTTGTAGTGTGTCCAAGTTAAAGGAACGCTCTCCATATCCAAGTTTGAATTCTCTCATTTATCTCTCCATTCTCTTCCTTCTCTTTCTCCACATTCCTCCCCCAAAACAAAATCCTCCAAAACCAAAACCAAAACCAAGACCAAGGATCCCCCCCTCCTATCATCCTCCTTCCCCTTTTATGTCTCTTCCTCCCATCCACCTCAACACCTATCACTAATGTCATGACTACCCACTCATCCTTTCATTTTAGTATCCTTGACTTTCTTACCATATGTTATTCAAAATAGATTTGAGAAGACACTTTGGGAATAAAATATGGATATTTAATTTAGAATTAAATTGGAGAAGACCATATCTTCTCAAAAATAGATTTGAGAAGACACCTTGGGATATGGATATTTAATTTGGAAATAAATTGGAGAAGACCATATCTTCTCAAAATAGATTTGAGAAGACACCTAGGGATATGGCTTTTTAATTTGGAAATAAATTGGAGAAGATCATATCCTATCCAAAATTAAATTTGAAAAGACAACTTGGGAATTTAATAATAACAATAATAAAAGTCATATCAGTAAAATAAAATTACTGTTTCACAATTGTAGGTATATACCAATATTTCTCAATAATTATAAATCAATATTTTTAGGTTAATTAAACACTAATAAAATTAGCATGATAGGATCAAGTAGGGCATTACATACGCCCCTCCTTAAAAAACTTCGTCCCAAAGTTAGAGTGAAAAAGATACAAAGAGTTTGAAAGAGGTTTGACAATTAGGCATAACAAAATAGAAAGGGATTTATAGTAGTCAAATTAAGTAAGTCAGACAATTATACCACTTTCCATCATGAGTCTCCAACTAACCTATATCCCCCTAACCTTCCTAACCTACTTCCTCCCCCACCCTATTCATTCTCTACTGCAATATACTATGGAATCGACTATACCGATCTAACCACTGATAAGATCAATATGGCGAAAATGTCGACTATATCAACCTAAATTCCTCAATAAGCAAATGGCAATCATCATCACACATCTATGGGAGTGTGTCCATCATTTCCCTCTCACGATTCCAAGTTTGGAGGTTACACGGTGGGAAATGCCTCCACCCATCCTCAAAACAAGGTCAACACCCTAATATGGACCACACTACAACGTTGGTTGGATACATGTCATCGAAAAATCCAGTCAGGTAGTCTTGTCACCTGCCATTTCCATTCTACCCATGTCATAAGAGTGCATACCAAGTAGATACAAAATGTAATAGAACAATGTACATCATATCATTCCTCATTGGATGTCTCGACCTTCCCCAACGGAAGAGTATATCTTGGTTATCATATAGTTCTTTCCAATCTGTAGGTTAGTTCTCATTCATGCATATACACAACAACAAAATATATATAGATAAGTGATATTAAACATCATGTTATTAAGTCTAGCATCCACATGTTAATTTTGTAGCTCATAATGGAAATAAATCTTACATTAGATAAATCATAATTTCACTAAGTCATTCATTAGATAAATCATATCCACTTAAGCCATACATGAAACAACAATAACTCTGATAATTCATGCACTAGATAAATCATAACCAAATAAGTCATACATAAGGTCATTAATTAAACATTTCAATCATCAATACCTAATCCATCTAACGATTTATATAAGTAGTTTCACCTATCCAACTAAATGAATCAATATTACATAGCGCTCATAAATAAATAACATGGAACTACAAATATAGTTTTATCATAGGTAGCTATCTAAGTCAAAATGGGCATCACATATGCTCAAAAGTGAGGGGTAGTCACGATGTATAGTCTCTGCATCCTCCCAGGTAGCAGATCTTGGGCTATACTTGTCCCACTGGACATTAACCTCGTCCACCATATGACGTCTGAGTTGTCGAACCCTATGGTCCAATATGCGTAATGGTTCGACCATTATGGTTCCATGTCCGAGACCTGCAATTCCCTCCAATCTAGTTTGTGAGATTCATCAGAAACATAATGTCGTAAAATAGATACATGAAAAACATCATGGGTTTTATGCAAATGGGGTGGCAGTACAAGACAATAGGCAACTGGTCCAATCTTATCCTTGATCCTAAAATGTCCTATAAAATGAGGCGACAACTTCGTCCCTTTCCCAAACCGAATGGTGCTTTTGTTAGGTCAGATACGAATAAAAACTTGGTTTCCTACTTCATAACTTCGATCAGTCCTATGTGAATCAGCATAACTCTTTTGTCTATATTGTGCTTCCTTTAAGCTTTGACGAATCTGTCTTACCTGTTTCTCCATTTCTTGAACTAATTCCGGCCCAACTATTACTCGATCCTCCAACTTTTCCCAACTCAATGGCATCCTACATGGCCTCCCATATAGAGCTTGATAAGGAGGCATCCCGATTGAACTATGGTGACTGTTATTATAAGCAAACTCTACCAATGGTAAGTACCTTTCCCACTGAGTCTGATTATCCATGACATACATTGTAAGCATGTATTCCATAACCTCATTTACTCTTTCAGTTTGCCCATCTGTTTCTGGATGATATGTTGTGCTTAGGTTCAACTGAGTCCTTAGTGATGACTACAAACTTGTCCAAAACCTAGATGTAAATCAAGAGTCTCTATCATAAATGATCTTTGTGGGTAACCCATGTAGTCGAATAACTTCACTTATAAAACTCGTGGCTCATCAGTAACATCGTAGGTGTCTCTCACGGGGATGAAATGGGCACTTGTGGTCAATTTATCAACTACAACCAATATAGCATTGTGCCTTTGTGAAGTGCATGGAAAACCCACAACAAAATCTATAGAAATTACCTCCCATTTATACATAGGGATGTCATGTGGTTGTAGGAGTCCTGTTAGATGGTGATGATCAACCTTCAGTCGTTAACATTCAAGACATTTGGCGACAAACTAGACTATGTCATGCTTCATGCCTCTCCAAAAGAAGAGTTTCTTCATGTCTTAATTCATCTTCTTCACTCCAGGATGTGCACAATAGAGTGCTCTATGTGACTCTTCAAGTATGGTTCTTCTTATTCCCCCTTCCTTAGATATGTACATTATCCCTTGAAATCTCAATAGTCCATCTTGTTCAAGGACATATCCCTCAAACTTTGGTTCTATCTACTTCCCACTCTGGAGTGCTGATATAAACTTTAGATACCAACTATCTTCAAAGAGTTTCTCCAACACACGTTCCCTCAAATTGACCTTAAAGGGTACTAGGGAGAAAGTTCGTGGCCTCCTGCTTAGTGCATCGACCACCACATTCTCCTTTCTCTTAATATATGAGATCTCAAAATCATACTCACTCATGAATTCACTCCACCGCCTTTGTCTATCATTCAAATCCCTTTGAGTGAAGAGGTGCTTCAGGCTTTGATAATCTGTTCTTAACTCAAATCTTCTCCCAACAAGGTAGTGTCTCCACAATTTCAAAGCTAACATCATTGTTGCTAACTCTAAGTCATGGGTAGCATACAACTCTTCATGTTTCTTCAACTTTCTAGATGTGTAATACTACTCCTAATCCTTGCTTCGAAGCATCGGTGCAGACAATCAAGTCTTTTTCCATGTCCGATACTCGAAGGATCGGTGCACTAGTTAGTAACCTCTTTAGTTAAGTGAATGCAGTGTCACATTCATATATCCATTCATACCTAATCCATTTTCTTTGTAATGTGGTTATGGGTTTTGCAATCCTCGAAAACCCTTCCACAAACGTGCAATAATAACCTACTAGCCCCATAAAACTATGCACCTCATGAGCATTTTTTGGTACTAGCCAATCCATTATGGCCTTTACCTTTTCCGGGTCAACTGAAATCCCTTCTCTTGAAATGATGTGCCCAAGGTAATGAACTTTCTTCTGAAAGAAGGAACATTTTGACAATTTTCCATACAATTGATTTACCCTTAAGAAAGTCAATACAACCCTTCATGCTCCTTTTCATTCTTGGAATACACAAGAAAGTCATCCAGAAAGACTTGTACAAATTGGTCCAAATACTTCTTGAACACACCATTCATGAAGCTCATGAATACTGCTGGTGCATTGGTAAAACCAAATGGAACAACTACGAACTCGTAGCGCCCAAACCGAGTTCGAAATGTAGTTTTTGAGACATCACCTTCCTTAGTCCTCAATTGGTGGTATCAAGATTGTAGATCGATCTTTGAGAAAACCGTTGCTCCCTTCATTTGATCAAATAGGTAATCTATTCTAGGTATCAGGTACCTATTCTTTATTGTGGCTCTATTCAAGTCCATATAATCTATGCATAGCCTTAAGGAACCATCCTTCTTCTTGACGAAAAACACTAGTGCACCCCAAGGTGAAATACTAGATCTGATAAATCCCAAGTCTAAAAGCTCTCTTAACTGCATCTACAACTCATAAAGTTTTGGAGCTGTCATCCTGTAGGTTGTCTTAGATATTGGTTCTGCACCAGGTTTTAGGTCTATTGTGAAATCAATCTCCCTTACAAGAGGTAATCTAGGCAATTCCTTAGGAAAAACATCCTTGAATTCTGACAAAATCGGGTGTTGATATAGAGAGGGTCCTTTTTCGTCACTTACAGCCTCGACCACATATAGTTTGCAACCTTATTGAAGACAACGTTTTACCTTCATCATGGATATGAATTGTAAGGACACTCCTCTCTTGATTCCAAAAATCTCAATTGACCTACCTGCATCATCGAAACAAATCACGTTCTTCTTGAAACAGTCTACCAAAGCTCAATGAGCTTCTAGTATGATAAACAAAGTAAAAGTTAAAATTTTGTTTGATTCAGGTGCTACAGATAGTTTCATTTCACCAGTTGCATTAGAAAAATGTGGGTTGGCAGCCTATGAGCACGATGACTTTAAGCAAGTTGAGATGGCTTCTGGGATAAAACAAGCAGTAGGACCTAGTGTTGTCCAATGTCAGGTAAACCTCGAGGTGTATATAACTAAGTTGAAGGCATACGTGACAACATTGGGGACATACGATGTAATTATTGGAATGGACTGTTGAGGTTTCTACCACGGTAAATTGGTGTTCTACTTGTTGGTTATCAATTGCTGCATAGATTCGATGGTGGCTACTTTCTCCCCCCATTGGTGATTTTCCTTCTCTACAGTTGCTATCAGTTTGTAACTAAGGACAATCACACTAGTAATGAGGTCCCCCACATCCCCAACAAGTGATGTGTGGTAGACTTTTAACAAAATGCTGTGGATTTCTTTGTTTGTAACTAAGGACAATCACACTAGTAATGAGGTCCCCCACATCCCCAACAAGTGATGTGTGGTAGACTTTTAACAAAATGCTATGGATTTATTTGGAAATATTTCCTTCCCTTAGGACCCTTGCCCCTACTTGTTGCTCCTCGCGTATGACCTTGATTTGCACGCATCCTTGAAGCTGCGGGTGAAGTTGCACTAGTAACCATTGAAATCCCCATTGTCGATGCTCTAGGTGCAACCCTGTTTCCATATGGCGGTGGCCTCAAACTTCCTCCCCTGGGGAAGGTACAAGGGGTCTTCCCCATAAACCTTGGTTGTTGTGGAAAAATTGTTTTATTTCCACCCTTTAAGTCTAAGTGCTCTTCAACATAACGAGCAAGTTCCACAACTTCTGCAACTAAGGATGGTTTCCACATCCGCACCATTGACCTAATCTTAGGGTTCAATCCATAAATGAAACGATCTTCTTGGCATTGATCAGTATCCATGTAGGAGACATACTTGACCAATTCCATGAATCTAATCTCATATTCTTTTGCCATATGATTTCCTTGTACCAAATCATGGAAGGCTCCTACGTGTTGTTCTTCATAATATGCTAGTAGGTACTTTTTCTTGAATCTCTCCTCAAATAACTCCCAAGTAACTATATCTGGAGAGGTGTAGTTTACGCTCTAAGTTACCCCATTAATTCAGAGCACTATCTCTGAGTTGGAATATCGTTATTTTAGCTTTTTAATTGGAAGTATAATCTCTTAGTGCGAGGCACCTTCTCATTCCTTCTAACCAAGCTTCTGCGCGTTCGCTGGCATGACCTTCAACAAACTCTAGGAGATTAATCTTTTGGAGCTCCCTAGTAATGTCCTCAATTGGAGGTCCTCTATCAGAGTCTCTTGATCCCTCAAGATTGCCCAACCCTGATGGAGGGTGCTCTACTTCCACTTCAATTGTTTGGCGCCGTCCTAAGTCTCATTAATTGCTTCTAGGGAACACAAAATGAGATCCAACTCCGGTGATGGTAATGGGTTATTTGTAGGAGGTCCTTGTGATGGCCCTCCTTGACCTTGATTTCTTCGAGTCCTCACCATTTTGAATTTTTCAAATATCTGTATGATACACAAGACTTATTAATTCAACATAGGACTTTTCCACTCTTAGCTGACTCACACACATGTATATAACGGTAGTTACAAGTTTTTCTTTTACTATGCTTGTAAACAAGCATTATTAATACTGAGCAGATTCCCAAGGATCTACCAAATTCTCTCATGTGTGAGTTTTACATAACTTATAAATTTTCTCTTGATACTAGCTAGGGTACGAGTGCAATGTACTTGTAAGTCACGCTCTAATGCTTTATTAACACAAAATTGCTTTCTTTAGTAACCGTAGTTATTTATTTAATTTAATATTAAAGTTAATTAATAAATTGGTTTAATATATTCAAATAATTAAATTAAATACTAATATGAATAATACCCTTTTAGTCTTGTCTTCCTCCTATGGGCATTAGTTGCTTCTTCCCAACCTTTATACTATGTTAAAAATCATTTATATCCATTTTATGAATCTTAGGATTTCCTAGAGGTCATATAAACAATTGGTTTTTGAAGCAAGGTTTAACAAATAACCATGAACGTATGTTGTATTTTTATCCATCAATTGACATCATAAATCAACAACAAGTGGTTATTTCAAATTATACTTCTATAACTCCTCCAGCCTTTCAAATCCCAATCATTCTTAATTGATGAGAATATAAAGAATATATAACGCATTGAAATAGTATGAAAGTTACTAAATTCCTCTAGATGATATATGACTAGAAACAATTTTATGTCTATTGCAATATTAATTTTACAAATAATTTTCTCATATTATCATAAATTTATGTCATAATTGATTATATCTATTATGATTTATCACTTTTTTTTTTTTTTTTTATAACCTCTATATACTTATGTTAAAACCCTTAAATCATGGCTTCCTGCTTAATGTACACATTCTTTTATTCTATCCCCCACACACATTCAAACCTAAATGAATATGTTTTGACTTTAATATTTTATTCTATCCACCCACACACACACAAGAGGTTATATAAATTAAAGATATAGCACATATATTAGCAAATCATAAAAGTAATAAATGGAAAATATGTAAATCCTCTTTCCCAACAAAAGATTTTATAAAAATAATTCAAAGTTAAAACCATTAAATATTAAATGATAAGTTGAAAACCTATAACTAATATATATACAAGTTACCTTGTTAAAAAGTTGATATGATCTATTTTAAAATTATTTTAATTAAAGTGTTATTTATTTATTTATATAAGTGGTCAAATTGACTCAAAAATGATTATACGTATTTATTAACAAGTTATATTGTGAGAAGGTTAAAATTTTAGTAAATAATTTATCAAAATTATTTTAGAATCTAACATCTTATATTTGTTAATTTGCATTGTAACAAAGCTAACCATAAAATTCTGAGTATATTGTTTAACATATATAACTCATGAATACCATGGGTCAACATCATAGGTTCTCATAAACATGGAGCTCAAAACTATGTAACTTCACCAAGTCTAGTTTACTTTATTATTTTAGTTCAAAATATTGTTTAACATATATAACCCAGGAATAACATGGGTCAATACCATAGGTTCTCATAAACATGGAGCTCAAAATTAACTTCACCAAGTCCAGTTGTTATGAAACCAACTCACAAAAAGATAGAAAAGAGAGATCCACGCCTTAGAATTCAGCCTCTTCGAGGGGGCAACCTCCTTTACATTACATAAATGAACAATTCTTGGATGATACAAATGACAAAACCTCCTTTCTATATATAGGAGTCTATGGAGTCACAATATAATCCAGCCGACCTAACAATAATAATATAAAGCCACAAAAATAACAATAGAGGGATTCTATGGGCACATTAATAACAATATGGGGGTAATGGGGGCACAACAATATAAATAAGGGGTATAACTACAATAGTAATGGGGTAATCACTAGTATTATAGGGACCCAACATGCCCCTCTCCTTCAAAAAATTGTTGTCCTCAACGCTTGAGTAGTTCAGGATACTTCTGCATAAAATTCTCATCCTCCCATGTGGAATCTTCAGCGGATAAGTTCTTCCACTTGATAAGGTACTCTGAAATTGATCGATTTCGTAGCTGTCGAGTTCTTGTTTCTATAACTGCTTCCGATTCCAATATAATTTTTCCTTCCTGGTCAAGTTCTGGCAATATTGTTTGAACTGGGAGCTTGTCGCCCATAACCTTCTTTAAGCATGAAACATGGAAAACTAGGTGCAATCGAGAAGCTGCAGGAAGCTCCAATTTGTATGCCATAGTACCAATCTTTTGCAACACCTTGTACGGACCATAATACTTTGGTGATAATTTATTATCCTTCTTAGCTTGCTTGAGGGACATTTTCTTATATGGTTGTAGCCGTAGGAATACCCAATCACCTACATCAAAACTTCTTTCACTGCGATGTTGATCTGCCTGTTGTTTCATTCTATTCTATGCCAACACGAGGTTATCCTTTAAGATTTGGAGGACTTGTTGTTGATGTTCGATGTGATGTTCCACTGCCTGAACCTTAGAATTTTCTCTTAAATATGATGTGATGGATGGTGGTTGATACCCATAAAGTGCCATAAATGGGGTCATTTTTGTTGCTGTATGAAAGGAAGTGTTATACCACCATTCAGCCAGAGGCAACCATTTGACCCATTGTGTTTGTTTATCAGATACAAAGCAACAAAGATATCCTTCCATACATTTGTTTACTATCTCAGTTTGCCCATCAGATTGAGGATGATAAGATGAGCTATGAGCTAACTGAGTACCAAGACAAGAAAATAATTGTGTCCAAAAAATTCCAGTGAAAATGGGATCTCTGTCACTTACAATAATATTTGGGTTTCCATGTAGCTTTTGAATTGTTTCCATAAATGCAGTAGAAACTGTACTGGCTTTAAATGGATGTGATAATGCACAAAAGTGTGCATACTTGGTAAGTCTGTCAACTACCACCATGATGACACTCTTTCCTTCAAACTTGGGTAAACCTGTGATAAAATCCATTGATACCTCCTCCCAACGTTGGCTTGGAATGGATAAAGGTTGTAATAGACCCGGTGTCTTAATTGTTTCAACTTTATTTTGTTGGCAAACCAAACATTCTGCCACAAACTTTTGAATATCTTATTTAAGGCCATCCCAAAAAAATTCCTTCTTAACCCTGTGGTAAGTTTTTAAAAATCCTGAGTGCCCTCCTAAGGGAGAAGTGTGCAATTCCATAAGAATCTTTTGTTTTAGCTGGGAATTCTTACAGAGGTATAAGCGATCTTTATACCATAACGAATCATTTTTCCAGCTAAATGTATCAGACGTACTGGAATCTTGTTGTAGCTTTCGAATAAGTGCCCACACTTCTTCGTCATTCTTCCATTCCTCCCTTGCTTCATTTATCCAATCTGGTTGGATGATAGAAATAGCGCACAACAATGCTTCCACATCCTCATCCTTCCTTAAGAGTGCATTTGCCACCACATTTTGCTTCCCTTTTTTGTAGATGAATTCAAAGTCATAACCCAACATCTTTGTGACCCACTTTTGTTGCTCTTCAGAGGATAATATTTGTTCTAAAAAGTATTTAAGGCTATCATGATCCGTTTTTACCTTGAAGTGTCTTCCCATTAGGTAGGGTCGCCATTTCTTAAGTGCATGGAGTATTGCCAACATTTCCTTCTCATAAATAGCTTTGCTTAGAAACTTTCCCTTGATTGAACGACTTTCAAAAGCAATGGGTCTTTCATCTTGCATTAGAACAGCACCAATTCCATTTCCTGAAGCATCACATTCCAAAATAAAGGTTTTTGTGAAGTCCGGTGCTTGGCACATTGCCTCTTTAAGATGTTCAAAGGCCTTTGTTGCTTCCGGAGTCCATGAAAATGCATCTTTCTTCAATAATGTCGTTAGAGGTGCTGCTATTCTCCCATAATTCTTAACAAACTTGCGATAATACCCTGTCAACCCAAGAAATCCGCGCAAATGCTTTATGGATGTGGGGATTTTCCATTCCTTAATGGCTTTAATTTTGGTAGGGTCTAACTTAACTCCTTCATGAGATACAATATGACCCAAATATTCCACCTCCTGGACTCCAAAGAAACATTTGGATCTTTTGGCATATAATTGTTTCTCTTCCAATAGTTGTAGCACCCTGTCAACATGTTCAACATGATCCTTCCAAGACTTGCTGTAGATAAGTATATCATCAAAAAATACGAACACAAATTTTCTAAGGAATGGTTTGAAAATTGAATTCATCAAACATTGAAATGTTGAAGGTGCATTGGTAAGGCCAAAAGGCATGACCAAAAATTCAATGACCCTCATGAGTTATAAATGCCGTTTTCGGAATGTCTTCAATCTTCATTCTGATTTGATGATATCCTGAACGAAGATCCAACTTGGTGAAGTAAATTGATCCATGCAATTCATCCAATAATTCATCAATGACAGGAATGGGGAACTTATCTTTAATAGTGAGCTTGTTGAGCTCCCTATAATCTGGACACACGCGCCATGATCCATCCTTCTTGTGCACCAATACTACTGGAGCAGAGAAAGAACTTTGACTCGGTTGAATTATACCAGCCTCTAGCATTTCTGCAACCATACGTTCAATTTCACTTTTTTGGACATAGGGATATCTGTACGGCCTGATGTTTGGAGGAACACTTCCTGGAATCAGATGAATAGCATGATCATGATCACGCATAGGTGGGAGACCTTTGGGAGTCTCAAATACCTTGGAATGATTGTCCAGGACTTTTTGGAGATCTGGAGAAATAGATGATTCTAATGTGGAAACATCTAGCGAACATAATTGTGCAATTACACCCCTTTGCTCCTTTTTTAGAAGCTTTGTCATACCATTAGAGCTGATTATCTTTCCTGGTTTCCCTGAAATACCCCTTAATTCAACTTCCTTTCCTTCCACAAAAAATTTGATGAAAAGTTCTTGAAAATTAAAAGCTATTGTACCCAAGGATTGTAGCCATTGGACTCCTAGTACAACATCAGCACCTCCCATTGGAATGGAAAGCATTGGGCTAGTCAATACATATTCTCCCATGGATAGCTTGATATTATGGCACTTTCCAGAGCAATTTATTGTTCCTCCATTTGCAATCATCACTTGGCACTGTGGTGCTGGATATAGGAAGCAATTCAATTCTTTTGCTACCCTACAATGAATAAAATTGTGGGTGCTTCCTGAATCAATCAACACTATCACCTTTTTCTTCTTGATTTGTCCTTCTATCTTGATGGTTTGAGGAGTGGTAATTCCCGCCAATGCATTACAAGATATGGTTGGATTTATTTGTTCTTCATCTAGGCTTTGTTCCTGGAACATATCCTGTTCTTTTGACCTTTCTTGCTCCTTTTCTTCTTCCTCTTCACAATCTATGTAGAATAATTTCTTCTCAGCACACTTATGACCTTTAGTGTATTTTCTATCACAACTATAACAAAGCCCTTTTGCTCTTTTTTCTTCCAATTGTTGTGGTGTCAACCTTATAGGTTG
This sequence comes from Pinus tabuliformis, assembly GCA_031772625.1. Lineage (NCBI taxonomy): Eukaryota > Viridiplantae > Streptophyta > Pinopsida > Pinales > Pinaceae > Pinus > Pinus tabuliformis. The sequence continues at coordinate 668,820,122 of CM062806.1, read as the reverse complement.
TGGAAGACTAGGGGCAACTGCACTTCCGTCTTTATAGTTGTGAGTGGTATGCTTCCTAGTTGCCATAATTTTGCTTTCCATTTTTCTTGCTAACCTGAATGCCTTCTCTAATGAATCAGGTTCCCAAAGTCGAACATCATGTTGGATATTATCCTTTAAAGACCCTATGAACACATCAATCCTATGCTGCTCTGGAATATCTTTTACCCTTATGTTCAATTTTTGGAACTCCTCAATGTGCTCCATTATTGAACCCTTTTGTTTGAGACTTATCAATTGGCTAAAAAAAGTGTTGCTTTTTGTATCCTCATAATGTGCTATCAATTCTTCCGTAAAAATTGCCCAAGTGATAAATTGTTTACGAGAGCAAAGCCATTGATACCATACAAATTGATTTGGTTCCAAATATAAAGTTGCCATACGTACCTTTTGTGTGTTTTGCACATTATTGAGATCGAAGAACTGCTCCATCTGTAATATCCATGTGGCGGGATCCTTGCCATCAAACTTCCTCATATCGATTTTTGGAATATGGTGGGTCTTTGATCCAACATTAGAGTCTATGGAATCATGATTAACATTTCTTTTGTTCACATCATGAGTTTCTTTTACAACCTCTTCACCATTAGTAAGTATTTCTTGTAGAAAATTTGTCAAATCTGTCTTCAAATCTGCCATGTCTGTCTTCAAATCTATCTTCAAATTTGCCATGTATGTCTTCAAATCTGTCCTAAAATCTGTCTTCAGATCATCCATCTTAGCTTCCATGCCCTTTATCTTAGATTCCACGCCATTTATCTTAGCATCTGTCAGCTTTTGTGAGCGTGACATTTGTTGCACTTGTTCTTGTAATTTTGATATATCATGTAGCATTTCTTCCTCTTCTTCATGAGTCATGATAGAGCTTTCAGGTTCCTTACTAGGTGTTTTCATTTTCTTTCCTCGGGGAATCAGTTACCGATAATAATGCTTTACTATGCGCTTTGAATTCCTTCAAACCAAGCTTATGCAAAAATAAAATAAAAACTACACACCTTTTTTTACTTTGTAGAAGCCTGATATTGAATCTGATGTATCTCTGTAATTTCGAATCATCCAGTTCTGAAATTGTGACCTGTAGTAGCCTTCTATGTCCTCTTTCCAATGCCACTAGTCTGAACCAAATTAGATTCTCCCAGAAAGAGTTATGCCCAATCTCCCGCAGTGACCTGATTATAGACTAGTTCAGTAGAGCGAACTTGTATGAAGTGCCACGTGTCACTGTTTCAACCTTTGACTCTGAAAAATATATAAAGAAAACTACAGTCCGTCCTCTTTCTGTACCTTCTTACGAAATTTCAATCCGATGCTCAGAAAGAAAGTTATGATGATTTTTCCCCAGGTCACCTGTTTTGAGTGTAATTCAGGAGTCTGCAAAAAGACCAACTTCCTGATATCATATCTCCGAAAATATTGCGCGAAAAGCTCTGAAATTCGGACCCAAGGTTCAGCGCGATTTCTTCTCAAATGGGTTTTTTTTGCGACTTCTGAAACGTCACAGAAAAAAAGTTATAGCGAAAATGCCACGATGACTTGTTTGGAGCAGCGAAACCCTAGAATCCAAAGCTCTGATACCAAATGTTATGAAACCAGCTCACAAAAAGATAGAAAAGAGAGATCCACGCCTTAGAATTCAGCCTCTTCGAGGGGGAAACCTCCTTTACATTACATAAATGAACAATTCTTGGATGATACAAATGACAAAACCTCCTTTCTATATATAGGAGTCTATGGAGTCACAATATAATCCAGTCGACCTAACAATAATAATATAAAGCCACAAAAATAACAATAGAGAGATTCTATGGGCACATTAATAACAATATGGGGGTAATGGGGGCACAACAATATAAATAAGGGGTATAACTACAATAGTAATGGGGTAATCACTAGTATTATAGGGACCCAACACCAGTTTACTTTATTATTTTAGTTCATTTTTTTATTTTTTTTTACGAAAAGTAATTTTTAATTTTCATATATATATATATATATACACCATGTAAAAATGTTTAAACTAAAGTTATATGTATTATAATTATTATTGTATAATTTATAAATTATATGGTTTATTTTATATATATATATATATACCATGTAAAAATGTTTAAACTAAAGTTATATGTATTATAATTATTAATTGTATAATTTATAAATTATATGGTTTCTTAAAATAAATAAATAAATATATATATATATATATATATATATATATATATATATATATATAATTTCTTAATAATTTCTAGAGAGACACTAAGTTTTATATGCAAAGATAAACAAAGTGTGTTGATACCAATATAACAAAGTGTGTTTGTTTTTCACTAGCGTAAAAGAGTAGGAGTAGAATTTAACAAAGTGGGTCGATAGCAGTGTAATAAAGTGTGTTTTTTTTTCATCAAGGTAAAAGAGTTATGGAAAAAGTTATTACACATGATTTTAAGAATTTTTTTGTTTGTTTGTTATGGAATAAGTTATTACATCTGACTAAGATACATAAAATAGTTATTTTTGTGTAAACATATTTTCTATTGTCTTCTTCCAAGATGGTGTTGTAGAGGATGTGTGTGGCTCAAAAACCTGTACGGGCTGCAAGATTTCACACACACCAAGATACTCACCATCAAATACCACGTTAAAAATTCCTCTCAGTGCCAACGCATTCACACACTGCGCAAGCAATGACAAAGTGATTAAAGACCAGGAAGATTTGACAAAGTGTTAAAGACCATAAAGATTTCTTTTGCGGTTGCTCTTTCTTTTCAAACTAAGTCTGAGTAAAATTCATGATTATGATCTGATTGAAATTCATGGTTATGATTTTTATCACCCCAAGAAACTCACCTAGGTCATATATCAGTGATGCTCGGGAACATTACAAACTCAACAATTTTTTGTTGGATAAAATGATGGATGAATGAAGAAATGTTGCACATTCAAGCCAGATAACCACTCCTACTATGATTTACCCCAGACATGGGTGAACACCCCCAAATTACAAGGCTTTTAACCACCAATTACTCACGGCTTAAGGATAAGGTGATAATGGAGAAGACTGACCACACCAGCAGATGCACAGGACATTGTGATGGCTGGTTGCAACCAGTTAGGAGGTCTGTAAATCTATTATCTAATACTCAGACAGGATGACAGCTCTCTGGTATTAAAACAACAGACACCTGCAAGCAATTTCAATGATACAACTAATTTCTAACATAGAGGTGGGATGACAGCCCCTCTGATGCTAAACATTCACAGACCATGAAATACATGCAAAGCAGGCACAGCCTAGAGCATAGAAGAAGTGAAAAATGAGCAAGTAACGACAAAAGAAGCTTGTATTGGTTGGAAATGAAGACCAGACGCTGCAGGTCACATAGCAGTTACAGTCTCCAGAAGTTGAAACTCACAGCAAACTCGCACTCAGCTCACACTCATCAAACTGATTACATTGTTTTGTCTCAGTATATATAGAGTTTGTTTACAAAAAATCTCTGCTAGGGTATGCGTGGAGGTGTCTTAATGGATCACCAACCACATTTACAAAATGTTATGGGCTTTGATACATTCTGACTGTTTTTATGGACAAAATCTACTCTTTCTGGCGCTCTGCAGTCCTGCTCGGGCAGATAAGTAAAACACGGATGAAATTTCATGTCTGATAAACGCTTTTCACTGCTTGAGGTCGTCCTTCCGTCCTTCGGCCATTCTGTTCTTGAATGTGGTAGCTGAAATATTAACTGCAGAGAGTATTTGGATCACAGACGTCTTCCTTTTTCGGGTGCACAGGGCTGCTAAAATATAAAAATGGCATTGCAAATGGGTGATGGGCCGGTCATAGCTATTAACCGTTAGATGGCGAAGATGGACGGCGGAGATTGTCTTGCGGTGAAAGCTATGAAATATGGAAAATATACTATCGGAGGCGGACGAGTGGACATGAGATTTTATACAAAGAAATGGTGAGTCATATCGGGTCCAGCACCTGATATCGCATCGGCGGAAGACATAAGGGGGAAGCCTTGATACAACTGTCAGATTGGGCGATTTGCGATTTGCGATCAAATCGAATCGCGAAATCACAATCGGCAGAAGACATGGTGAAACTTTAAGACACAGATGGATGCGATTTGTGATAGCGATTATATCGCATCGCATCGCATTATCGCAGTGCAGAAGACGAGGACAAAGATTTTACACGCGTGGCTGCAATATGTGATAGCAATCTGATCGCATCACAATATCGCAGCGACGGAAGACAAGGGGCGATAGGAGGCAGCGGGAAAATGTGTGATAACAATCAAATAGCACCGCAAAGGGAAGAAAACGGAAATAGCAGGATTATTAAGAGTATAATGGGCATGAAGGAAAAAGGAAGAGAAGACTGCTGCGATCTGCCTTTTTGAGCATAAACACATGGTTAAGCTGATATTTGGTCCTCCCAAAAGCTGAAGTATGTAGCAGAGCTAACAATGATCTCACTGAAATTCCTGGTTTGTGCCAAAATCCTTTCTATAACCCTATTTTGTTGCCTTGTAACCAAGTTCCATCACAAAAAATTGTGAGCTTCCTCCCTGTAAATATTTATGACCTTTTTTTCATTATAACTAAATTTTTTATTTTTATTTTTTTTTATTTTTTTTATATATACCATAAGTAGGGTTACATTAAACTTGATTTCTTCTTAGTAAAAAAAATATTAAACTTGATTTCTTCAGAGTGTTTTCACTATAAGTAGAGGCAATACCCTACGCATTTGCGACTGAATATTTGCAGTGGAACTTTGGGAGTTTCCCCTGTTTCTAAGCAATGATGAACAATATTCAAAATTCAGCTCAACCTAGTGATAATACTTCAAAGATGGTGAGGATAAGTGTACAATGGTCATGGACCCTTCGACTTGATCTCAGTTATGGGTGTTTCTTCTAAATGTTGATGATAGATGCAAAAGGTGGGATACGCAGGCTCAGATAGAGGCAAAATTTTTGCACTGTAATTTTCTAACCAACCAAAGTGTATAGGATGCGGAGGGAAGAAGTTTCTAGTTTATGGGATCTTTGAGACATGTAACCTTTCATTTAACTTTAAAAACCCCTAACTTATTGCATATTCTCCCATTCTTCATCCTTCAAAGGAGACATTTTCCACACTAAAAACTTAGTTTAAATTTAAAATTTTATATAATTGCTCTCTTGTTTAACACTATTGTTTTGTGATATTTTTATTATTATTATTTATTTTCAATAGATTTTATTTTTTTCAAAATGTTGATGGTTAAATCTATTTTTTTTTTTTTACATCGTGGTTACATCTAGCAATGGTAAAATTTTGCCCCTTTACAAATTGTAGGGAAAAAGTAAATGTGACATTTTGCCTCTTATATATATATATATATATATATATATATATATATATGATTTGATGAAAATATGGAAAATAATAATAAAAAATATAAAAATATTACTTTTCCATTATTTAACCTTATGTTCAATGTCATTTAATAATTCAATTTATTTCGGTTTCTAATATAATTAAATTTGTTTGCAATGTTGTTTATTGTTTTGTTTTTGCTAGTAGGTAGGTTTCAAGGTCCAGATTTTGAACCTAGGCTCTAATACCATATGCGAGGATCCATCATAGGGTCCTTTAACTAAAAACTAAATTTATTTAATTTAAACACAATAAGAAGGGAAATAACTTATTTATAACTCAACATTTATTTGATGACAACATACAATTATAATTTATTTACAATATATTAAACAAGTAAGAATTTCATTGCAACAATTTACATAAGTAATCAATAAATGGAAAAATACTTGTTCCAATAGCTTGGTTGAGATGCTCCCGACTCTATTGGGATGCTCCTCTCGACTACCCAGGTGAATTTACCTCCCAGCCAACAAGGAATGATTTCCTAGCCCAGGGAACCTCTACAGGTTCCCTAGCCCTCTGAGCCCAAGTCCAGCCAGTTGTAATGTGTCCAAATTAAATAAACACTCTCCAGATCCAAGTTTGAATTCTCTCATTTATCTCTCCATTCTCTCCCTTCTCTTTCTCCACATTCCTCCTCTAAAATAAAATCTTCCAAAACCAAAACCAAAACCAAGGATCCCCCCTCATATCATTCTCCTTCCCCTTTTATGTCTCTTTCTCTCATCCACCTCAACCACCTATCATTAATGTCATGATTACCCCCTCATCCTTTCATTTTAGTATCCTTGACTTTTCTTACTGTATCTTTTTCAAAATAGATTTGAGAGGACACTTTGGGAATACAAAATGGATATTTAATTTAGAATCAAATTGGAGAAGATCACATATTCTCAAAAGTAGATTTGAGAAGACACTTTGGGATATAGATATTTAATTTGGAAATAAATTGGTGAAGACCATATCTTCTCAAAATATATTTGAGAAGACACCCAGAGATATGGCTTTTTAATTTGGAAATAAATTGGATAAGGTCATATCATATCCAAAATTAAATTTGAGAAGACAATTTGGGAATTGAATGATAACAATAATAAAAGTCATATCAGTAAAATAAAATTACACTTTCACAAATGTAGGTATATACCAATATTTCTTAATAATTATAAGTCAATATTTTCAGGTTAATTAAACACTAATAAAAATAAAATGATAGGATAAAGTAAGACATTACATAAAACAATATTAAAAATAAATTGCAAAACTCAACTTTTATATATATATATATATTCCTCCAATACATTTTATTTGCATTACAACGAACTTGTAACATATTAAAACTTGACAGTATTATCAAGCTTAATTCATTTCAAAAGCTTTGTACTTAGAAAAACAATATGAAGCTTATAATTTGTTAAACAACTTCATACTTAGGACACGAGAAAAATTATCTACAACTTCATATATATACCTACTTATTAATTAGTGTGAGGATTTTATTAACTCATTAACCATTAGAATTTATCAAGGAAACTCACAACCATAATTTAATTAGTGTCAATCCCACTAGATTTACTAAAGGAAACTTATCTAAATTTATAGTTCCCACTAGTTCATTAATTCACATGAAATAACATTCAAAGAATCAAGCAATTAATGGAGGCCTTTTATCAATCATACCATTTGATTTTTTATAATGATTTGAGCATTTAATAACTTAAACATACTCAATTAGTTTAAAGTGGACGAGATTAAACTCATATCCATGTCTCAAATTAACATTAGGTGCCATGAACTCAATTGTTAGATATATCGAATAAATTTCATAGAGTAATTAATACACAATTATTTAATAAATGTAATTTTCTAGTTGAACAATTTCATGAAACAATTAATATGCAAAAGTCTATACAAACAATTGAGATAGAGATACAAAAAAAAAAAAAAAGGGTGTGACATTCTGATAATTTTTTTAAAGGAAAGTTGGAAAAAGTTATGGAAGGCCCCAGTTCTTGAAGAGAGAGGCAATTCAGATGAGGCAGTCTCAGAGTGGTTTAGATTGAATGCACAAAATTTGCGTTCAATATTACAGTAGAAAACCCCCATAGGGTAATAAGCTATTTCTCGAAATTACCTAGATCACAAAATTTGGCTATAAAAACCTTAATGTTGAACTCAAAATGGGGGTTATAAGTTCATATCATATGGATTCCCTTTAAAGTTAGTGAAACTCATTTTATCAAAATCACATCAGCACACACATACACATATTTCCACATTTAATTGCACCAAACTACTTATAGGATAAAATCATGTAACCAAATTGATAGAAAATAAACTCTACAAGTAATAAAAGACTCTTATTTGCTCAGAATTACATCAAACTTATTTAGGAGTTTCTCCAAACATGTGCCAAATGGCCATAAGTGTAAACCATACATGGAGAAACAATTCATTTATGTTTTATTTCTCATGTTACCCAAGTCAATGGATTTCTTAGCAAATTTATTCATATGTAACATAAAGTAAAAAGATACAAGTAAGGTAAACCATATATAATTCATTTAGAATCTTTTACAAACATTAGGCACACAAACTTCAAGTCATAATTATCCCTGGAAATGTTTTCACTATTTTTACAATACCTTGAGGAAAAACAATTTCCTACATAAATACTCCTAAATTAATAATTACATCTAGAATTATTCATTTCTACCTTCTTTCTCATTTCTTTCCCAAATGAAAACCACATTTACTATTCAAGGAATTTTCGAGACATTGGACAAGCATTCTCTAATAAACTATCATACTTTTTCTCAATGATAAAAAAACATTGAGCAAACATTGTCTAATAAACTATCATACTTTTTCTCAATGATGAAAAAAGTTGATGTACTTAAATTTAACATAAAACTACCAAAAGTTACTTCACTTTTGTAGTGATATTCATTCTTAAGGTTTCTTTTTATATGTCGGGTATGTTACAACAATCTTGATTTTGCATATATTTGGCAAATATCAACCAATTCTTCAATATTCCTCTTTTATAGGGTGAATTTAGATTATATACAATAGAATTTTCATGCCCAAGTTACATAAATTAGATTCAAACACAAAACTATATTCATTATAGGATGAAAATAATCCAAATTATCAAACTATAAAGAACTCTTAGCAAATGCATTATACTTATCATAAATATAATTCTAGCAACGCCAACATTGCTTAGCCATTAGTTCCTTGTCTTCCATATGTGGTTTGATAACCAATTTTGGATTCAAAATATCCACAATACAAATTTTATCATCCATATACAAACATCCAAATTAATATTACCAACTTCATTCCAAATCATATTAACCATTTCAATTAAATCTTTTTTTATTTATCATCCATATAAAAACACCCAAATTGATGTTACCACCTTCATTCCGAATCACATTAATCATTTCAATCTGTTATTTTTTAATATAATTTTGATAACATTTACTTACTCTCTTGATTACTTCCTAAACCACAAATTCTCTCATTTATTTATGAAACCATTAACCCCTTCGCAAAATTAAGTATTTTGCTTATTTATTTATTCTTTATTATTGATCACCCTCTCATTGTCCATTTATCAAACACGAATCTTATCCTTCCAAAAACTCAAATAATAACGCATCGACCTCGAAGTCGTTTGAAAAGAGATTAATATGGAAAACATCACATGATAGATTCTTAACTATCAAGGGTCTAAAACTAAGAGCATAAATTTCAGAATATGAAAACATGTTAAGTATTTGCAATATTCATAATATATTTATTATTGTTTATATTATATTATATCAGGGCATATTTATCAGGGCATGGAAAAAAGTTTTTAAAAATTTAATTTAATAATTAATAATTAATAGATGAAGCGTAAGGTTTTAATTTTATTAAATATTTTTATTAGTAGTTATATTAGAGGGTTAAAATTTATTTTAAAAATAATTATGTTGTTGTTTGTTTGTTTTTTTGTTTGTTTATTTTTTTTTTTTTTTTTTTTAAACTGAAATTGAGTTATGATTTTTTTGGGCATGTAGTGTTGATAATCCATGGTATTGGTCTATTATATGGTAAAAAACTTATTTTGATGTTAAGAATCTCTATAAGCCTATTTTGATGTTAAGAATCTCCATCTAAAAGTGGGGTTAATTTAGTTAATTTTAATGATCATTGATAGTTTTTTGGAGTGAAATATGTATACTAGCTTGAAACATCTAATGTTTAGAGTGGACACTCCACCCATAATCAAGGATAAATAAAGCTAAATGAATGAAAATGTGAAATGTATCATGATGTAAGTGTTTTGATATCTATCATGGAGTGATGCCTATTGATGTTTAAATGACATTTAATTTATATGGTTGCACTAGATTTTACTCATGGTTGCACTAGATTTTAGCCAAAAGGCATCTTATAATGGGGTTATCAATCTATTAAATAGGTTATATCACATTAAAAACTATGGGAAAAACTATTGGTTACCACAACCTTGGGCTTGTAAACTGCCAACAACAAATCCATTAATTATGATATCAAAATGACTCTATGACAAAGTCAAATTTACCCTAACATTCTTCCATTTAAACTTGACTTGGTCCTTGACTACATTTGGCCGAAGCAGTCAAGTGAGCCTTCATTGCTCACCCTCCACACCCAATTCCCCTAAAATCTATAACCAAGGTACCCAAGAATTCAATATGTTCCCTCTCATCATCTGGGCCTACCTTTCGATTTTACTAGCTATTTTACCAGTGGTACACATGCCTTACCATGTCTTATAGTTGCATGCCAATTTACATGTAAAATTTTGAACTCCATTAAAATATATTGCTTTATTTTTTTTTTATCCTAACACTTATGCCAGCATCCTCTCACCTTTGTTGATGCAGGCTCGGCTAGGATTTGATCAGCATCCTAAATTTGTGAATCTGACAGGTGCTTCCATTAATCCACCCTAGGAAATAAATCCCTTTTACACCCAAAACCTACTCATTTAAGCTTACGTGGGAGGAGCCATAAGGGTATATATATAAAACCTTTTCTAAAACCACCGAATTCAAGAGATTTTAACTATAACCACTCGAGCCAAACGTTCTCCATATATAATATGCACATACCCAAAAATTTGGGTAAGAACCATTGTGCCCTCGACTTCTGCTATGTATTAGGTGCATAGGAGGAATTATAATATAAGTCCCTTTTTTATCCAGATGCGGGGAGCCAAGAGCTAAAAACACCTAGAGAGAAGATAAAAACACATAAAACACGTAAATAAACATTTAAGTGAAAAAAAAAAGAAAATTGTTCTAAGTACATTGTGTGGATGAATCTATCCTCTTAGAAAGTGAGGCTTGTTATTTATATAATTTTTTAGTTGCAATACCATGAGCGGATACCATGGGTAAATAACATGGGTAACTACCATGGGTGGATGCAACTTTCTATTTAGATCATTCCTCCCTCCTTGGGAAGCAATGGTCCCCATTGCAGAGACTTCCCTCCTGAGAAGTTGTTGTTGGACATGATCCAATGAAAATAATGGTTTTGTTTGGTTGATCCATAATAACGGGTTTGTAGATGACTTATAATCATGAGTTGTTTAAGACAAGGGTTTTGCACAGTTGGCCCATAACCACGATGAACAAAGATACAAAGAAAGAGATACCCTGTAATGCTTTTGAGCTAACTGTGATACTAACAGTGTGCGGCCACACAAATAGACTTCAATGGCAATGGTTTTGTGTGGTTGACACATAACCGTGATGAACGAAGATCCAATGATAGGGATACACTTTAATGCTTGTGGCTCACTGTGATGATGACAATGTGCAACCTAGAAAATGGATTTCAGTGGCAAGGGTTTTGTGTGGTTTACCCATAACCATGATGAAATAGTTTGCTTGTTCATCTTCCTTGAAAAAATCTTGTGGCTTATCTTTATAAATTCTCACTATCCAATGAGATTTTGTAAAAACTTGAAAATTCCTTGATGGAAAAATGCTTGTAAAAGATATTTCTCTGAAATTGTGTATTATTCATTTGTGGTAATGATTTTCTCTTCTATCATGTTGATATCTGAAATTTTGATTTATACTGATTAGACAGAGATGAACTACTGTACGTCCACCAACAAACAAAATTAAAAATAATTTGTACAATATGAGTATAATTGATTCATATGTTTTTGAGATGGATTTTGAGACTATAACATCACCTACTACCATAATTTTCTTAACATACATAAAGCAAGAATAGTAGTTGCACAGTTCAATGGATTGCGCTATGCATGGGAAATGGTGGTTCAAATTCTTCATACATTTATTGCATATAGAGCAGTGGGAACATTGTGTTAGATGATACCACATACACGTATTACAATACTCTTTCTTGAATTTCCAAATATATGAAACACATTTACCATTCTAAAGTCTCCAAAGCTTGAACATACTCGTCAGTCTAAGTGAATCCAGTACAATTTTACATTGAATATGTCTACAAAATTTTTTTTTAACCAGTTTATATAAAACATAATCCTTTGAATGTATGATAACTACAAGATCTAATGGAATGTCCCCATTTTCGTTAGAACTTCTCAAGCTACCACCCGCCCCATATAGAGGAACCTTCTCTCCTTCCACTACAATATTCGACAGCTCATTGAGCCAAGAGGCTCACTCTACAACCCAGTATGAGGGGATGTGTAAGTATGTCCATCTGTCCGTGCCCCTTTAAAATAAAAATAGGAAATAGAAAATATGTTCTAAATAGAAAAATCACGTGGGCTATAATAATAAAAAATGAATATCCTTTAAAGTAATTAGAAGTAAAAAAAAATGTATGTTTAAATCTTATACTTTTCAAAAATATTTCAACTAGAGATTTAAATAAACTATTTGAAGATCTATGTTAACTAATTTAGGTCCATATCAACTTCATATATATCTATATGTAGAAAAAAAATGTTAAAATAAAATATTTTAATGTTATATATAAAAAATAAAAAATATTCAATGTGGGTTATCAATAAAATATTTTATAATATTGACATATACTTAAAAATACATTAATAATAATAAATAAATAAAAATTGGGTGATATAATGTCTCTATGTACATGTTATGCAAAATATTTATGTCAATTACGATATAATTATATATCACTAAAAAATATGTATATATCATGAAAATAAATATTTTTTTATGGTTAAAACTTTTATTTGGTCCTGTATATACTCTAGTTGTACAACCACATTAAAAATATTAATGTGGTTGATATAGTTGAAGACTTCATAATATAACCAAAAAACTATTGCAACACGAAGAATGCCTTACTAATGCACACATTTACATTTACCTGATTAACCATGTATAAAAAGGTTATGGGTAAACTTTAACTTAAGAAAAAAAATATAAACGAATGTTATAAATAATAATGAGGAACTTATCATGGAATAACTTATTAGAATTGGAATAATCTCAAATCCCTAGTAAATTGGTGGGCGGGGAGCCTCGTCGCACAAATATAATTTATTAAATTTATTAAAAGTCAATGCAACCTAACAAACTCTTTAATACACTAAGTTGATAAGAATTAAGACTAAGCATATACTGAACATATTCCCTTGAGAATCAATCTAGGCCCTCAATTAAAAAAATAAACCTCATCCACCTTAAGTTCAAATAAGAAGTCTTCAATAAAGCATTCAAAAATACAATTTAAATAATGAAAAATAACATTGTATTTTTCACTCTAAAAATTTTGTAAGTAAAAAATTTGATCCATCTCGGCTCATGTTAGATCCTTACTTAAAATGGATCTATGCTAGTTATACACAAGATTTACATGAGTGGAGACCACATGAATTCCGAAAAATTTGGCAGGATTGTAGAAACTAAGCTTTAGAGTGGAATTTGTTGACATCATCATCGTGGGCACACCAGTCTTGTCAAAATGGAAATCATTAAAGATAATAATCTTTAGGGTAATCTGGGGCTTGTAGGGACAACTGACACCCACAATTCCAGACAAAATAATGCAAAAATAAGAGAAAAGCATGATACAAAGAGCAAGACATGACAGTGATGTGGCCATACCTTTCTCCTGCTAGAATCATCGTCATGAAATACTTCTCCTGCGATGGCATTGACGTGAGGCCATATTGGGATGGGGTCCCATGGGTCAGTTTTGGGGTTACGATAAACCAATTTTTGATGTAAATTTTGTAAATTCTCCGCGATTTGTGGATGCAGAGCGCATATAAGATTAGGAGTTAAAGGGGTTTTATCCCCTCGTTTATGTAAAGTGTGAGTCAGTTTTGACATCCACCCATGGTCCGTGGACCATGAGATTGTATGAAAAAGGGTATAAATAGGCGTGTCTTAAAAAGTATAAGGCAAGTCTATGTATAGATTGGATGTAATGGGTCAATAGAAGAGAAGCAATAGCTTAGAGAAGTCGGTCATATAGGAGAAGAAAGGCTCTGTAGATGAATGCGCAGAGGCCTAGGTAGAGTCTGCAGCTGAGTGCGCATGATAGTTTTGAGTCTGTAAATATGAATTGAAGATCAATAAAGAAAGTTACTGAAGAATTCTTGTGTATATCTGTTTATCTCTGTTTACTTATGTTTATATCTAGATGCAGAAACTTGGTTCTTGCATCCCCCCATATTGCTTTGGGTGAGACTGCAGCCTGTGCTACGTGGGTTGTTGCCGAAAGGGCCAATAGTGTAGGGATTTGTTGGTTGGCGCAACTAACTTTGAACCTAGGTCAGGACCCCCTATGTCAACAAATGGTTCGGCTGTCGGGACTGGGATCTACTTGAAAGAGATGTGTGATGTCGCATCACTGGAATCTGACCAAGAAATAAATTGAAAAGTGGTTGGATTGAAAGATTCACGAGTTCACAGTGCAAGAAAACAGGAATTTGCACCTGTCAAAAGAAGAGTGGTTGAACATGTATATGTATAGGGAGATACGTGAAATATTATTTTGCACTTTTCCATCGAACTGTACGAGTGGTTAGCTAAATTGACAGCCAGCCAAGGAAGGTGGAAGCTTGATAATCCTATAGTGTGGACTCCTGAATTAGTGCGATGATTAGAAGCCTCTGAAAACTAGATCACGCACGCTGTTGATCATTGGCTCGATTGAATTCTGGGAGGATTTGTTACAGAATTCGCAGTTGATACCTTAGTCAGCTACAGCGAAGCGAAGTGGTGATTTTTCAAAGGACCATGAGGTAAGTATTTAAGATATTTGAATACCTGGATTAAAATGTTGTTATGTGAAAAATGGGTTATGCCATTGCCTTGATGTTCGGAGCTACATGAAGTGGAAAAATCTTTAGAGATTGAGAGAGATTAGGACTTGAATATACCCTGTTGATCATACCTCCTTCAAGTGATGACGAGGGAGCGGTACAGGCCTCACCGCAGAGTGTTGTCCAGCTAATAACACAGGGTTTTCCATGGACACATCATCCATCCACTCCACCTCCACCTCCACCTCCACTGCATACACCTTCACCCACACCTCCACCACCACCACCACCATTCAACATGTCGAACACTATGAAGCTGCGATTTTCAATGGCATAGGGAGTGAAGATACAGAGAAGTTCTGGTTTGTTGCAAATGTTGTGTGGACAACGGAGCAAATTACTGATGACAATATAAAGAAGGCATAATTGGTTACTGCT
The DNA here is from genome assembly GCA_031772625.1 of Pinus tabuliformis. Lineage (NCBI taxonomy): Eukaryota > Viridiplantae > Streptophyta > Pinopsida > Pinales > Pinaceae > Pinus > Pinus tabuliformis. The sequence goes on along the minus strand of CM062806.1, from coordinate 668,804,920 downwards.
CTGCAGGATCACGTGCTAACTTGGTATATTAAGTATTGTTCTGATAATCCTCTGGCATTGCTGACAGAGACTAGGGCAGCGCTAAACAAGGAGTTTAGTAATCCGAAGTCTGATTCATAGACAGTAGTTGGATTTAAGGAAATCGTGATGAGGGTCTAGGAGACACCTTGGGATTTAAATTAAAGGCTAAAGTGACAGATTAAGGAAGCTAACATGCAGCTCACAGATGGTTAGCATTGCGAGTGGTTTATAGCTTCGCTTCTGCGCCACCTGAGTATTGCTCTGTCACAACAGAAGACAGGAACTCGGGAAGAAGCCATGGAAATCATGATGAGGCTGCATGCAATGCCCATTGAGGATGTGACCTTGGGGGTACAACAGATTCACTCTCAGTTATAGAGCCTCTTCTTATAATTGGAGAGCTTGAACAAAGACAAGGACACTAAACCAGAGGTGCACATGGAAGTCTAGTGTCTGAAGTGCAAGGGCCAGGGGCACGATAAAGACCACTATCCCATATTTGCAAATTATATTATAGGAGGGGGACCAATTCCCCTAAGGCCAGAAGCTCTAGCAGGACTGAGCATGGCGGCTGCGCTATGGTGCACTATTTGTTAGGTTGCTGGACAACATGTGACGGATAATTTCCATTTTCTTCAAATGTTCATCCAAACACAACAACAATTGTTCTGTAACTTTGCAAATCAGTGGGCCATGATGAGTGTCATTGTTGCAACTATGAGCTGATGATGGAAAGAACACCAACATACCAGATGCAAGCAAAAACTCGGCCTCTAAAGTAGGGCGTTGGAGGAGCGCGCAGAGGATATCAGGAATGAGGATGAGGCCGAGGAGGAGGAGGACCTGGTAGAGGCTGGGGCCAGGTTTTCTGTTACAACAGTGGAACACCATGGCACTACACATGAGAGTGTCAGAATCAGACACGCCTATTATATCAATATTGTAGCTCGTTTGACCGCACCATAGAAGAATGCCCGATGCTGATAGAAAACATGCAGAAAAAGAAAGCGCAACCTCAACAACCTATGAATAACTTATAGATGATGAGAGTTGAGTCCCGTGAGGAAGATCAAAGCATGAATATAGTATTCAGAAGTAGAATAATGACCAATGATGATAAAGGTAAATAACCTGAAGAAGACGGATGGGTCCGCAAGGCCCAGAGAAGGAAGTAGGCTTTTGATCTTAATCGCGCAATGGAAACATTTATGGAGGCCAAGAAAAGCTTCATTGAGGCATCTACCTCAGGAAGTCAGGACAAGATGCAGGAAACCAGCACGCCGGTAGAAGTTGATCCCTCTATTCTCACTACATTTTTGGAACCTGCATAAAACTGTTACGTGATAGCAAAGTTGTGGAAGGCTTGCAGGAGTTAATAAAAAAATGCGCAGCAAAGAGAAGGTCCCTAATGGACACCAGGTGGTTAGAAAAATTGGCAAGCATAAGATGAGAATAGGGCGCGGGATGAGGCTCACCGCGCAGATATGAGATTATGAGATGGACTGGGTCATATTGGATTTGGGGTCCGATGCGAACGTACTACCAAAGAAAACATGGGAAAGAATGGGGAGACCTGTGCTGCAGTGGTCTCCAATTCAGTTCAAAATGGAAAACCAACAAAAAATCATCCTTATGGGACGGTTATATGGAGTAACATTTGATATAGAAGGTGCGAGCGCGATGGTTGAATTTAAGGTGATAGAGATCGTTGATGACAGTAATCCATACCCCACGCTTCTGGGAATCGATTGGGCCATAACATGAATGGGGTCATCAACTTGAAGAAGAGGACAATGTCGTTTGAAAGGAATTTACTTCGGGTTGTAGTGTCATTAGACACTGCAGATGGGGCACGCTACACTGAACTAGTCTGTGACTATGAAGAAAGTGATGATGAACTAGATCAAATCTATAAAATAATAACACGAGACCAGAACTGGATCAATATGACGGTAGATGGATGGAATTCATGGGACCGAGATAGTTCCTGTAACTCTGATTCAGATGAAGAGTTTGAACATTGGCATAATCATTTGCATGAAGTATCTATGTTGCGATGCAATATGATGGCAAATTCGATGTGATGTGTTTCGTCGGAGGTAAGGAACTTACCATATTATGATAGTTTAGCTAACGTGGATAAGTTTTTGGATGCATTTTAACGTGAAGTCCCTGAGGATCACCGCTTCCAAGCATTAGATTTGGCACTACACGCTAGGCCCGCACGATGGATGTTAAAAATAGCAACAATAAATGCTAAAAATAGTATTTTAGGATATACTCCAACTCTGTTGGAAATAACAAAAAATAGAAATGCTAAAAATAGCATTTCGGGATATACTCCAATTTTAGTTTGTCCTTGAATTAATATTGAGAATTAAAATTCGAATTTAGTCTCACTAGCTGTTTGAAAAATAACTAATTCATCTTGAGTTAATTACTTGGAGAAAATCAAACATGAAGTCTTTGTGAAGACATGCAACAGTTATCCCTTTGTTTGAGGAAGTTATCCCTTAATTAGGGAGAAAAGGATGAGTTGTAATTAGTTAGCTCAATTAATTGAGTTAAGTCAGGTTAAATTAGTTCCAAACAGTTGGAGGAACTAATTGTGAGTTCAGTCAGTTAATGCATGCATGCATGTAACTAGTGTTCTCCAGATAACTGAATATTCTCTCATAAATAACCAATGCATGTCAGTTCAGAGAAAGACCCAGTTGAGATTAAAGACAGGGACATTGTACTATAAGTTGGAGGAATTTTCCTATAAAGGAAACTCATCCATGCAGAAGGAATTATCTCCTTCAGGATTGCGCAGTTATTTCAGAGGTCAATGTTGTGTGTGAGGTGAGAATCACACAGGTTGCAGCTGGAGGACCCAGGAGAAACTGCACAAAGAAATAGGAGGCTTGGAGGACTGAAGGAAGGCATATGTGTTGTCTATTCTATCTATGAGTAGTAGAGGGATTATACTGAGAGCTGGATAGCCTATGAGCTAAAGCTTTGTGTAATTCGAACATATTTCCACTTGTATGATAATACAAAGATCGGGGTTTTTATCTGAGGCTTTCCCCGAAGAATTCTTCTGTGTTTCATGTGTGATTGAATCTTCTTCTCTGTTATATGTGTTCTGGTTGATCTTGCTCAAAATCGATTAAGCTTCCGCAAGTTTGTTTGTAGAAGTAGATCAAGTATTTTTCTTTAGTATATTGCATAATCAGTTTCATCTACGGTGAAATTTCTACATGGTATCGGAGCAAAGGTGATCAAAGCAGTGAACAGTGTACGAAGAAGAAAATTAGAAGTAAAAAAAAAAAAAAAAAAAAAAATTAGGCTGCGAGTTTTCAGAGAAGATCTGAAAATTTTTGCGCAAAATTTTTAGAAACAAATAGAAGATCTAGATTCCTTGCAGAAAAAGACCCAAATTCAAAAAAACAATTGGCTGAATCAGAGTTCGGATGACGGAGATATCGCCGATTTAAAATCAGCTCTTTTTCCAGAAAATTTCGTGACGGCGGGAAAGATGAAATAGATTGGTGTGCTAGCCAAGAACTTGTATGCACTTGAGGTAAAAGATGCATGAAAAGCATTGAGGAGTAATGCAAAGGTTAGATACTTGGTGGTTGAGAGGGAGAGTAAATTACCTCTCAACATGTAGTGCCAGAAGAAGTCTCAGACAATTGTGGAGGAGCCACAATTGGAGAAGTCAGCAAAGGGATCACATGCAGCCATACCTCAAGGTGTGAGGTGGGGCGATGTGAAGTGATAGTCCCAAGAAGGCTGAAATTGGGTAGGGTTCATTGAGAGGTTTTATCTCATGGATCGTACCTTGCTATGGGAGCCAAAAGTACAAAATAGCGGCAGGAATCAGTGGGATTGATGCAGTCAGAGATCAAAGTGACAAAGGCTAGAGCTGTCAGATACTGAAGAGCGCAGAGAAGGATTGACAACAGTGCATAAAGGTAGAGTCAGCAGAAGCACAGAGTTTTCAATTGACATAGGCAATAGCAGTCAGAGACTTAGATGATAGAAGCATCATACTGATTCAGGTTGGATATTTTTTTTGTTTCTGGAGTTGCTGGAGCAACAGCACTAGAGAGAAGTGTTGCAAGCAGAACGTTTTAAAGGTTCAGGATCAGGATCGAGTTGAATTCCTTTCTTGTTGAGAGGGAGTGTTGAAAATAGCAACAAGAAATGCTAAAAATAGCATTGCTATAAATAACATTTCAGGATACACTCCAACTCTGTTGGAAATAACAAAAAATAGAAATGAAAAAAATATCATTGCTATAAATAGCATTTCGGGATATATTCCAATTTTAATTTGTCCTTGAATTAAAATTGAGAATTAAAATTCGAATTTAGTCTCACTAGTTGTTTGAATAATTAATTCATCTTGAGTTAATTAGTTGGAGAAAAGCAAACATGAAGTCTTTGTGAAGACATGCAACAATTATCCCTTTGATTGAGGAAGTTATCCCTTAATTAAGGAGATAAGGATGAGTTGAATTTGAGTTGTAATTAGTTAGCTTAGTTAATTAAGTTAAGTCCAGTTAAATTAGTTCCAAACAATGGAAGAACTAATTGTGAGTTCAATCAATTAATGCATGAATGCATGCAACTAGTGTTCTCCAGATAACTGAATTTTCTCTCATAAATAACCAATGCATGTCAGTTTAGAGAAAGACCCAATTTAGATTAAAGACATGGAAATTGTACTATCAGTTGGAGGAATTTTCCTATAAAGGAAACTCATCCATGCAAAAGGAATGATCTCCTTCAAGATTGCGCAGTTATTTCAGAGGTCAGTGTTGTGTGTGAGGTGAGCATCACATAGGTTGCAGGTGGAGGACCCAGGAGAAACTGCGCAAGGAAATATGAGGCTTGGAGGACTGAAGGAAGGCATATGTGTTGTATATTCTGTCTATGAGCAGCAGAGGGATTGTATTGAGAGCTGGATAGCCTGTGAGCTAAAGCTTTGTGTAATCTAGACATATTTCCACTTGTATGATAATACATAGACCGGGGTTTTTAGCTGAGGCTTTCCCTAGAGTATTATTTTGTGTTTCATGTGTGATTGAATCTTCTTCTCTGTTATATGTGTTTGGTTGATCTTGCTCAAAATCAATTAAGCTTCCACAAATTTGTTTGTAGAAGTAGATCAAGTATTTTTCTTTAGTATATTGCATAATCAGTTTCATCTACGGTGAAATTTCTACATGGTATCAGAGCAAAGGTGATCGAAGCAGTGAACAATATACGAAGAAGAAAATTCGAAGTAAAAAAAAATAAAAAATTGGGCCATGAGTTTTCAGAGAAGATCTGAAAATTTTTGTGCAAAATTTTCAGAAACAAATAGAAGATCTAGATTCTTTGCGGAAAAAGACCCAAAATCAAGAAAAAATTGGCTGAATCAAAGTTCAGATGAGGGAGATATCATTAATTTAAAATCAGCTCTTTTTCCATAAAATTTCGTGACGGTGAGAAAGATGAAACAGATTGGTGTGCTAGCCAAGAACCTGTATGCACTTGAGGTACAAGATGCATTCAAATCCTTGAAGAGCAAGGCAAATGTTAGATAATTGGTGGTTGAGAGGGAGAGTAAATTACCTCTCAACATGCAGCGCTAGAAGAAGTCTCAGACAATTGTGGAGGAGCCATAATTGGAGAAGTCGACAGAGGGATCACATGCTGGGATACCTCAGGTGTGAGGTGGGGCGGTGTGAAGTGATAGTCCCAAGAAGGCTAAAGTTGGGCAGGGTTCATTGAGAGATTTTATCTCATGGATCGTACCTTGCTACGGGAGCCCAAAGTACATAGTAGCAAGAGGAATCAGTGGGATTGATGTAGTCAGAGATCAAAGTGACAGAGGCTAGAGCAGTCAGATACTGAAGAGCGCAGAGAAGGATTGACACAAGTGCAGAAAGGCAGAGTCAGCCAAAGCACAGAGTTTTCAGTCGACAGAGGCAATAGCAGTCAAAGACTTTAATGACAGAGGCATCATACTGATTCAGGTTGGATATTTTTTTTTGTTTCTGAAGTTGTTGGAGCAGCAACACTAGAGAGAAATGTTGCATGCAGAACGTTTTAAAGGTTCAGGATCGAGATCGAGTTGAATTCCTTTCTTCTTGAGAGGGAGTGTTGAAAATAACAACAAGAAATGCTAAAAATAGCATTTTAGGACATACTCCAACTCTGTTGGAAATAACAAAAAATAGAAATGCTAAAAATCGCATTGCTATAAATAGAATTTCGGGATATATTCCAATTTTAATTTGTCCTTGAATTAAAATTTGAATTTAGTCTCACTAGCTGTTTGAAAAATAATTAATTTATCTTGAGTTAATTAGCTGGAGAAAATCAAACATGAAGTCTTTGTGAAGACATGCAACAATTATCCCTTTGATTGAGGAAGTTATCCCTTAATTAAGGAGATAAGGATGAGTTGTATTTGAGTTGTAATTAGTTAGCTTAGTTAACTGAGTTAAGTCCAGTTAAATTAGTTCCAAACAGTTGGAGGAACTAATTGTGAGTTCAGTCAGTTAATGCATGCCTACATGCAACTAGTTTTCTCTAGATAACTAAATATTATCTCATAAATAACCAATGCATGTCAGTTCAGAGAAAGACCTAGTTGAGATTAAAGACAAGGACATTGTACTATAAGTTGGAGGAATTTACCTATAAAGGAAACTCATCCATACAGAAGGACTTATCTCCTTCAAGATTGTGCAGTTATTTCAAAGGTCAGTGTTGTGTGTGAGGTGAGAATCACACAGGTTGCAGCTGGAGGACCCAAGAGAAACTGCACAAGGAAATAGGAGGCTTGGAGGACTGAAGGAAGGCATATGTGTTGTCTATTATGTCTATGAGCAGCAGAGGGATTGTACTGAGAGCTGGACAGCCTGTGAGCTAAAGCTTTGTGTAATCTGGACATATTTCCACTTGTATGATAATACAGAGATCAGGGTTTTTAAGGCTTTCCCTAGAGTATTCTTCTGTGTTTCATGTGTGATTGAATCTTCTTCTCTGTTATATGTGTTCTGGTTGATCTTGCTCAAAATCGATTAAGCTTCCGCAAGTTTGTTTGTAGAAGTAGATCAAGTATTTTTCTTTAGTATATTGCATAATCAGTTTCATCTACAGTGAAATTCTACATGGTATTAGAGAAAAGGTGATCGAAGCAGTGAAGAATATACGAAGAAGAAAATTCGAAGTAAAAAATAAATAAATAAATTGGGTCGTGAGTTTTCAGAGCATATCTGAAAATTTTTGTGCAAAATTTTCAGAAACAAATAGAAGATCTGGATTCCTTGTGGAAAAATACCCAAATTCAAAAAAAAAAATTGGCTGAATCGGAGTTCGGATGAGGGAGATATCGCTAATTTAAAATCAGCTCTTTTTCCAGAAAATTTCGTGATGGCGGGAAAGATGAAACAGATTGGTGTGCTAGCCAAGAACCTGTATGCACTTGAGGTACAAGATGCATGCAAAGCCTTGAGGAGCAAGGCAAAGGTTAGATACTTGGTGGTTGAGAGGGAGAGTAAATTACCTCTCAACATGTAGCGCCAGAAGAAGTCTCAGACAACTGTGGAGGAGACACAATTGGAGAAGTTAGCAGAGGGATCACATGCAGCCATACCTCCAGATGTGAGGTGGGGCGATGTGAAGTGATAGTCCCAAGAAGGCTAAAATTGGGCAGGGTTCATTGAGAGGTTTTATCTCATGGATTTTACATTGCTATGGGAGCCCAAAGTACATAGTAGCAGGAGGAACCAATGGGATTGATGTAGTCAGAGATCAAAGTGACAGAGGCTAGAACAGTGAGATACTGAATAGCGCAGAAAAGGATTGACAACAATGTAAAAAGGTAGAGTCAGCCAAAGCACAGAGTTTTCAGTCGATAGAGGCAATAATAGTTAGAGACTTTGATGACAGAGGCATCACACTGATTTAGGTTAAATATTTTTTTTGTTTCTGGAGTTGCTGGAGCAACAACACTAGAGAGAAGTGTTGCATGCAGAACATTCCAAAGGTTCATGATCGGGATCGAGTTGGATTCCTTTTTTGTTGAGAGGGAGTGTTGAAAATAGCAACAAGAAATGATAAAAATAGCATTTCAGGATATTTTCCAACTCTCTTGGAAATAACAAAAAATAAAAATGCTAAAAATAGCATTGTTATAAAGAGCATTTCGAGATATATTCCAATTTTAATTTGTCCTTGAATTAAAATTCGAATTCAGTCTCACTAGCTGTTTGAAAAATAATTAATTCATCTTGAGTTAATTAGTTGGAGAAAATCAAACATCAAGTCTTTGTGAAGACATGCAACAGTTATCCCTTAATTAAGGAGATAGGGATGAGTTTTATTTGAGTTGTAATTAGTTAGCTCGGTTAACTGAGTTAATTCCAGTTAAATTAGTTCCAAACAGTTGGAGGAACTAATTGTGAGTTCAATCAGTTAATGCATGCATGCATGCAACTAGTCTTCTCCAGATAACTGAATATTCTCTCATAAATAACCAATGCATATCAGTTCAGAAAAAGACCTAGTTGAGATTAAAGACAGGGACATTGTACTATTAGTTGGAGGAATTTTCCTATAAAGGAAACTCATCCATGCAGAAGGAATTATCTCCTTCAGGATTGCGCAGTTATTTCATAGGTCAGTGTTGTGTGTGAGGTGAGAATCACACAGGTTGCAGCTTGAGGACCTAGGAGAAACTGCACAAGGAAATAGGAGGTTTGCAGGATTGAAAGAAGGCATATATGTTGTCTATTCTGTCTATGAGCAGTAGAGGGATTGTACTCAAAGCTGGATAGCCTGTAAGCTAAAGCTTTGTGTAATATGGACATATTTCCACTTGTATGATAATATAGAGATCAGGGTTTTTAGCTGAGGCTTTCCCTAGAGTATTCTTCTATGTTTCATGTGTGATTGAATCTTCTTCTCTATTCAGGATTGCGTAGTTATTTCATAGGTCAGTGTTGTGTGTGAGGTGAGAATCACACAGGTTGCAGCTTGAGGACCTAGGAGAAACTACACAAGGAAATAGGAGGCTTGCAGGATTGAAAGAAGGCATATGTGTTGTCTATTCTGTCTATGAGCAACAGAGGGATTGTACTCAAAGCTGGATAGCCTGTAAGCTAAAGCTTTGTGTAATATGGACATATTTCCACTTGTATGATAATATAGAGATCAGGGTTTTTAGTTGGGTCGACAACAAGGGGGATACCCGCCCGGTCCGGACCTTGGTTGGCAGCTCCTTATCCGTTTGGTATAGCGGGTCCGACTGGGGATAATGGGACCAGTTTCCCAATCTAAGGGCGTGTGTGTGCAGAATTGGATGTTGCTGATCTAAGGATACTTAAAGCTAATCTAATTCAAACTTTTAAACTAACTTTATGCTATTATAATCTAATGAAAAACAGCACATATAATCTATGCTAACCTGGGGTGTATTTCTTCTATTATGCGATCTAAAAAGATTTCAAACAATAACTGGTAATAAAGATCATTCAGCTATCACAAGAATAGAAATCAATTAAGATGAACTACTTTGCATAAAAAGTTAGGCAAAACAGTTGTGAATAGCATATCGCATAATAAGTTATTCATATATCAGACATAAATAAATGGCTCCACCGTACAAAAGTGCCAAATGGTAACTCACACATTCATGCAATAACATATAAACAACTAAAAATTGTATATCACTTTAAGAATATAAGCAGAAATGGTCATGATTCTACTCATAAGCTTCAAGCAACAATGATTTATCTCTCCTTGCTCTAACATCTACTAAGAGTACAGAAGTGAAAATTCAGTAGCAAATATCAAATGCAAACATTAATAAACCTTGATCCATCCATTCATCAAAACCCCCTCTGAGGGTGCAAAAGTGCATGTTCTGAGGACAAGTTTTTGACAAATTTCTGGACCCTTCTCCAAATGCATGAGAAGGGTTTAAATACTGCTAACTAAATAACTTAATTACATAAATTTAGGATACGGTTTAAATGACCGCCCTTCTTCTAAAGCAAAACTATTTCTAAAAACTGAATCTAATTCCTAACTATCTCTGCATTTGCTCCTTAAATGTTGCGAGCATTCAACATTCGCCTGGGAAGAGTCGGCTGGTTGCCTTCTGCTTTTGTTTGAGTTACGCAAACAGAATGGCAAGCGCTGGCACCACTTTTTAGTACACTAGAAGATATTTTTGAGAATTATCTTCTGGTTGGGCGAATTTACTGCGTATATACTTAGCAACAACCCAAATTTCTCTCAAACTGCTTCTGCTTTTGCTATTTCGGTTTCCGGACTTGCAAATGACTAAGCAAGTTAGGGACTTTGATTTCCTGGTGCGTTTTCCTTCTTTAGTGCCTTTTTCATTTACCGGGTAGAAGTTTCAGGATTTTTGGTAAACATGCTGCTTTTGTGAGCTTTCTGACCCTGAATGTTGAATCACCTATCGACCTCAGCATCTGTTGAGTGATACTCTGGAATTTGTGGTTCTGTTTCATGCGACGTCCATTTATGAAGGCATCTCTTCTCTGTTCCCCGAGCATTGACGCTTTCCCCTTTTCCTTAGATGTTTCATGCTCATTTCTTCATATTGTTTCCTGTTTTTCATTCTTGTAGTTCACGCAAAGGAAAAGAGTAATGATAATAAATACTGATACGAAAGCTCTAACCTGTATGAATGTATAAAATCATGACACCCATCGTGAACTGACTCTTCGAAAAACACAAAATTGTCCTTCACTGACACTTTGGTATATGTTCATTAATTTCTTTTAAGGCGCGCGCCTAATTTTGGTTTATAGACAGCTTTTCTTGAATGTAGAGCCGAGGAAATTTGCGATGGGCGATAGCAGCATCGCGTCATCGCATTACCTAGATGTGTCATCGCAAATTTTTTCAGATCGGATTATCGCAGATCGCGTTTATCGCAGATCGCAGATATCGCGGATTGCATGAGTCATTAAATCACTGTGTGTTGTTTATGCGATATTGCGATATGCAATGTCGCATATCGGTCGTTGGAGATTTCTTAAGATCTTCATTTAAGAGCGCTTCTTAATGCATGCGATGTGATGGATTTCGCATCGCTTTTTCCGTAGTTTTTTATTACGCTTGTAAAGAAATGTTTATCTTCTTCGCGTGATGCGACATATTTTTAAGGAGTATAATACAAAAAGTTTTATAAAATGTTTTTTGAATTTTTTATTAAGGGTCCCCATTTGCTTAGTGTTATTGCTAATACTAAACAAAGAGGGGGGTTGTTGGTGGCCACAACAAAGGCGATTCACTTGGAAGAACCAGTTATCTCTGCTTTTCTATTGAATTTTTCTAAACTTTCAAAACAGAAAAATTTTCATAAATCTAAGCTTTGTTATGGACAGATAGAGTACATTATGCCTTATTCTATCAATGATATTTTCTTTCAACCTCTTTCTATTCTAATTGTTTGCTTCCTCAGGCTTGTCCTTGTACTTATATCAGCCACTACTTGGTCTTTTTAAAGATAAAATAAAGTCTTCTCTGTGTGCTGGCTTTAAAATATGCTCATTTGTCGTAGGTAGAGCCTCTGCTGCCAGCAGGCGTCCATAGCCTCGACAGGGTTACCTGTTACCCAACAATGATCCTTTATCCTGCTTAAGGCTATTTACAACCTTCGAAGAAAAATCCACATCGACACTTTTTCCTTTTTTATTCTCAAAGAACAATGTCTTAGTTTGGTAGCCAAAATTATGACACAGTCATTCACTTGATTTACACTTTTGCTGAACAAGTTGGCTCGTGATGAGACCCCTTGTCTTTTGATTGCAACAATCTTGAGTTGTTGCCCTGTTTTGGTGGACAGTATTGGCAAAGTCAGCAATTTATAATATCTGTGATCATGATAAGCCGGCTCGTGATGAGACCTCTTATTCTTTGAGATATAGTGTTTCTCGGATTGTTCCTCTGAATGCTGCGATTTTCTTTAGCGGGGAGGAAGTCATTGTTTTTCCTTAAGAAAGCTCTGGACGACAATAAAAGAGTTTGAAAACAACAGTCTTACAGAGAAGCCTTATTTTGCTATTGATACCTTTCATTGTGCTGGTATAAAACAATTCCTTCGCTAAAGGTTGCTTTCATCAAATTTTTGAAGTTGAAACTAGCATCATATCCAGGCTAAAGTTTTTTAACTGTATCTGTCAATAATAAAAATTAGATTTTCAAAATTTTTTTGCTACTTATACAAGCGAAAGCTCAAAATCTGAAAGAGAATTGGTGTCTTTTCCGCGAATACCTGTAGTAACCACTTACAACTGGTTTTATTATGAAAAAGAAAAGAAAAACTATTCTACAAAATAGAAGAATAATCTTCTATGGAAAATATATTTTAAGGATTTGTCCATTAACAGGCAAAGAATCCCTTCTACCTGCTAAATCCTGCAACACAAACGTTGATGGACCTATGACTTCAACAATCTGAAAAGGACCAAGCCACATCTTTTGAAATTTCGTATGTTTGCCCTTTTCTTCATGAGCCTTATCCCATTTCAAAACTAAATCTCCCATCTGAAAAAAATTTCTGGTCATTATGCTTGAATCAAAAGAGGATTTTATTAGCGCTTGGTGATGAGCATGGGTTTTCTTAGCTTGTTCTCGTTGTTCTTCTAATTTAATTATTTCCATTTGTCTGTTGTATGGAGGAAGTAGATACTTCATCGATGTATCGTACTAAAGACAAAGAGGGGATGAATAAGTGAGTTGGAATAACCACTTCTTTCCCATAAACTAAATTAAAGGGAGAAGTGCCGATTGAAGCTTTCTTCGTTATTCTATCTGCCCATAAAGAATTTACCAAAGCTTTGTGCCAATTCTTTTGGTTCTGGTCAACTGTTCTTTTAATAATCCTGATTAGGTTTTTATTTGTTGACTCAGCTAACCCATTACCTTGCAGATGAATATTTCAGTTTGAACCCTCTTTTAAGTACAAACTCAGTTATTGCATTTCCATAAAAGTATGATGCATTATCAAACATTAAAGCCGTTGGCAATCCAAACCTAGTGATTATAAATTGATCTATGAATTCAATAATATTTTCAGAATTAGCTGTCTTGAGAGGAACTGCTTCTACCCATTTAGTAAAATAATCTGTTGCCGTGAGGATGTATCTATGCTGCTTAGAAGAGTGAGGAACGATCTCACCTATTATGTCCAAGCCCCACTGACTGAATGGTTGCTCGATGTTTACCGACTGTAGTGGCAGGGACGGCTTCTTTTGTCTTCCAGCAGTGGTTTGGCAGACTTGACATTTCCTTACGTAACTGTGTGAGTCTTTGAACAGCGTAGGCCAGTAATATCCTGCACGTAAGATCTTATGTGCAGTAGCATCTCCAGCATAGTGTCCGCCTGCTGGTCCGTCGTGGAGTTCCTGCAAAACTTTTTCAGCTTCAGTTTTCTCAAGACATCTAAGAAGAACAGAATCATAATTCTTTCTAAAAAGAACATCATTTATGAGCTGATATTGTTTAGCTTTCAATCTCAGAGCTCTTTTCTTAGTGTGATCTAGGTGTGATGGAGCATATCCGTTCTTAAGATAATAAATGGTGTCAGCATATAATGATTCTGCATCGTTTAGGCTTACCTCATACAGTTGTACATGTTCAGATGAATTTTCAGGAATCTGCAATGCTCCGGCCAACATTTTGCAAAAGACTTGACCTCTTACAATGTTTGCTGGCTTGATCTCAAGGTCGTATTCCTGTAAAGCAGTGATCCAATTTGCTCTTTTCTCACCCACATCCTTCTGTACTAGAAGATTTCTTACCGCTGGAAACGGTACTATGACCTTAGTATGGGTTTTAAGTAAGAAAGGTCTGAAATATTTGACCGCTTTGAAAACAGCATATGCCTGTTTCTCCACGTCTGAATAGTTGAGTTCAGCACCTTGTAAATTCGAGCTAAAAAATGCGATTGGAGCTTTCGCTTTTTCTTGGTTTGCTTGAGTTAGAATCGTAGCATATGATTTCTCTGATGCAAATGTGTATAAGATAAAAGTTTCTGAAAAATTCGGGGTTGCTAAAGATGGAGCATTAATGATAGCTTGTTTGATCAGGTTGAATGCTTCATGTTCATCTTGACCCCATTTAAAATTTGAATTCTTTTTAGTCATGGTTTGCAAAGGAGACACAATTCGTGAAAAATCTGGGACAAATCTCTTTACAAAATTGATTTGACCAAGGAAAGATTGCATGGCTTTTTTATTATGAGGTAGGGATATTTCAGAAATTTCTTTGATTCTGTCAGGCTCGATGTGAATACCAGATTTTGACACTATGAATCCTAGAAGTTTCCCTTCACTTAGTGCGAAAAAAGATTTATTTGGGTTAAGTGAAATCCCATACCTTAAACATCGTTGAAAGATCTGTTTTAAGTCTTTGAGATGGTCGCTTCGCTTCTTGGAGTACACTGTTATATCATCCAAATAAATTACTACGGATTTATTGACTAAACCCTTGAATGCGATGTCCATGGCTCTCTGAAATGTAGCACTGGCATTGATCAAACCAAATGGCATCTTCCGATATGCGTATGTGCCCCATTTAGTTCTGAATGTGGTTTTCAACTGATCATCGGGATGTACCAACACTTGATTATATCCTGAAAATCCATCCAAGAAAGACATCAGTTCTGAACCTGCTACTGCCTGTAATATCTGCTCCATAGGTGGGGGAGGAAAATTGTCTTTTTGACAGGCTTTGTTGAGATTCCGAAAATCGATGCAGATTCTAATATCTTCGTTTTTCTTTCTAACGGGTACCATATTGGAGACCCATTTGGGATGTCTGACCGGGAAAATTATTCTAGCTTTTAATAACTTATTTAGCTCGATTTTTATCTGATTTTCTAAATTGGGGTGGATCTTTCTCAGTTTCTGTTGGACAGGTTTTTCGTTGTCAATCATAGGAATAGTGTGCTGAATGATAGAAGTGTCGTACGTCTTCAGCTCATCGTAATTCCAGGCAAAGACATTTTTATATTGTCTCAAAAGACGAATATACGCTAGTTTTTCTTCAGGGGCTAAGCCGATGCCTAGATTAATGTTTTGTGGTTTATCATCGGTTCCTAGGTTTACTAATTCGTAGTTCAGAGTTGAACTGTAGAGCTTTGAATTGGCAGACCTTTTAAACCGATTTTTCAAATCGTATAAGTCTTCTAACTTAACCACCGATTTAGGTATAGCATTATCAGTGCCATTTTGTTGTATTTGTCGATCGTGATGGTCTTCTTCAATTATCTGATTGGAGTAGGATCCTTCGGAAGTGAGAAAATTTACAATATCAGGATCGTCATTGAATACTCTCCAATTTGTAATGTTGTCAAGGATGGATGGTCTAAAGATTAATTCTATTGAGAACCTATCTAGACTAAACTCTTCGGAGGGAATAAGCCTAGAGGCTACGTTAGCCAATAGGTCTGCACTTGCGTTTTGGAGTCTTGGGATTGAAGAAATATTGAATGCTATGAAATGCTCAGTCAGATCTTGTACTAGAGATTGACAGTGTTTTAAATGACTTGATAGGCAATGAATAGTGTTACGTACCTGTTTGACGACAATCTCAGAGTCTCCGAAGACTTGAAGATACTTGACGTCCAGCCGATTGCTTTGTATAGGCCTTGCACCAAGGCCTCATATTCTGCTGTATTGTTTGTGCAATCGAATTCGAGTCTGCACGTAAGCATGGTCTTATTTCCTTCTGGACTAATCAGAACGCATCCTGCTCCTGCTCCTTCGTTAGATTTAGAGCCATCAAAATATAATTTCCAAAACAAAGATGTATTTACAGGTTTATCTACAAAATTAACACACTTTGAATTATCAGTTTGGGAAAAAATTTCGACTTGGGACAAAACTGATTTTTCTAAGTAAGGTGATGTATGAGCATTGAAATTGCCGAGAAAAGAATCTACCTAGTAATTGCCTATGATACTGCTGTTATACGCTACTGCTTCATTTTCTCCCTCCAATTCCATTACTATGTACTTCTGGTGTAACTCTCGTTCAACCTTTATTTGATTCGGTTTACCATTGTAGGGTAACCACATGTGTGACCAGTCAGTTGAAAAGTATCCATGGAGTTTCTCGGACCAATCCATGCTAAGAATCAAGCCATAGAATTTTGGGATATTAGCCACTAGAATGTCAATAACCTAACATACCTTTGGGTTGGATGACAATCTTATGGTTACTTGATTAAGTTCACCAATCACTTCGACTTGAGATCGATCAAGCTGAACTATGCGCACTGCGGATTTTTGTGGTTGAACATTTAACTTGGCACATATTGATCTGGGTAAAATATTCGTTGAAGCACCAGAATCTACCAAACAATTATGCACATTTTTATTGAAAATTTCATAAGTGAGAAGGAAAGGGGGAGTGTGAGACCTTGATCTTCCTCCAATCAAGGTGATGTCATTTGGATCAATCTTATTGATCATGTTGGTTGGAGGTCTCCCCATGTTGTGGGAAGCTACAGTTGTAGGCAGAGATGTAATAGGAACGGCATGTAATTCTTTCATCATTATCTTCTGTTGATGTTTCAATTTGCTCAATTCGTAAAGGGTAATATTAGCTCTAGTCTTTTTCATGTTGTCAATAATATTGTATTCCATTTCATCCGACACTATTAGTGTTTTTGATGGAGTTGTCTGATTTGATTGGACCGGGCTAGGTTGAGTTGCTTTAGTGGTCGTTTTTTTTGTTGCGACTTTATCTTTTATTGCAGAGCTTGTGCTCTTCTGCTTAGGGGTAGTTTGGGGAGGATCAAGTTGATTTTTGCTTCGTGTGCTAACCGGAAATGCTTCTTGATCTTCTTCTTGTGGGAGGATGAAATCCCACATTCCTTGTAATTCCACAAATTCTTCGTCATCAGTCTGCCCTTCAGTGGTACTCTCTTCTTCTTCCTCTTCTTCGGATTCGACATTTGAAATAGCGTTGGGTGGCTTCACATCCATTGAAGGACCTCTTTTAAAAGCTCTGTAGGGTTTTTTTGAAGAATCTTCTGCTACTTGTTTTTTTATGTCAATCATCTCATTGGACATGGTCTTTAATACTTTTTGCAATCCTTCCAAATCGAAAGGGTCTTTCGTTTGTTTCTTCTTGGAGTCTTCCTTGAAGGTGACTTTTTTAGACTTGCGTTCCTCTATCGCAGATCTCTTTTCCAGGGCTATTACGCTTTTCTCTACTGCTATCGCCTCTGTCAAGTTTTCAACTAAGGTTGTTTTATTTGCCCTATCCACGAAGATTGCTAAGTTTGATGGTAAGGCCATAATATACCATTCACAACGTACTTCTTCGCTGGGTTGGGAAGCAGTGGGAATTTTGTTGAGGATCTTATTGAACCGTAAATTGAAATCTTTGATGGGTTCTCTAGCCTCGGATTTAAGATTGGATAGGTCATTGATTAACATTGCCGTTGATCTGTCATCACCAAACTTGGTAAGGAATTGACTTTGGAAAATGTCCCAACTTGTGATAGACCCGGAGGGTAATGAAAAGTACCATGACCCGGCTGTTCCTTTCATTGTATAGGGAAAAAGCAGAACAACAACATCTTCGTTAGTAACTCCATTAAGATTGACAGAAAGCATGAAATTGTTAATGTGTTCTTCAGCTAGCATGCCTGCTTCTGGATTGAATTTGGGTAGCCATTTCTCAGGATGGGCCGGTATTTGACTGAAGGGTAGAGGCATTAAAACTGCCCCAGGATTATTCCATGGAGACTGGGCCATCGTTGAGTTGCTAGTGAATGAAAGTGCAGAAGATGATCCCTGTGGCTGGGAAGATGAGGACACTATGATCGTAGATGATTGAAGAGGGGTTGTGGGAGTTCCAGTAAGCGGATGGATGATGGTTTGGAATGAAGATGTGGGTGGCCGACTTCGCGGTGAGGGAGTTGAAATGGAGGATGTAGATGAAAGAGTCTCACTGTTAGACTCTTGTGGTGTTTTCCTCGCTCTTTTCCTGGTGGGGAGAGGCAATTCAGTTGGTTGGATGCCAAATTTTTCACTCTTTAATCTGGTCAGGGGATGAGAAGGATTGTACTGTGAAGTCACGCTGCTTTGAGATTTATCAGACCTCTGAGTAGAAATGGAAAATCCCTGGAGTTTGTGAATCAGAGTTTGAACTTCAGGGGGTTCAATGGTAGATTGGTTTGAAATATTAGGTTGTGTAGTAGCGGTTGATACTCGAGCGACTTCTGACTCTGGATTTAAGCGTACTGGGGAAGTCGGGGGAGTTGATGAGGGCGATTTACTCTCAGAATGGTATTTAGATTTTGATTTAGGTGCCATTCATAGTTCGGGCCCTCCTTCTAGCGCCAGATATGTTGAAGCCCCGAAAATCGGGTCGACAACAAGGGGGATACCCGCCCGGTCCGGACCTTGGTTGGCAGCTCCTTATCCGTTTGGTATAGCGGGTCCAACTGGGGATAATGGGACCAGTTTCCCAATCTAAGGGTGTGTGTGTGCAGAATTGGATGTTGCTGATCTAAGGATACTTAAAGCTAATCTAATTCAAACTTTTAAACTAACTTTATGCTATTATAATCTAATGAAAAACAACACATCTAATCTATGCTAACCCGGGGTGTATTTCTTCTATTATGCGATCTAAAAAGATTTCAAACAATAACTGGTAATAAAGATCATTCAGCTATCACAAGAATAGAAATCAATTAAGATGAACTACTTTGCATAAAAAGTTAGGCAAAACAGTTGTGAACGGCATATCGCATAATAAGTTATTCATATATCAGACATAAATAAATGGCTCCAGCGTACAAAAGTGCCAAATGGTAACTCACACATTCATGCAATAACATATAAACAACTAAAAACTGTATATCACTTTAAGAATATAAGCAGAAATGGTCAAGAGATAAAAGTACCATTTGTGACTGATTCTACTCATAAGCTTCAAGCAACAATGATTTATCTCTCCTTGCTCTAACATCTACTAAGAGTACAGAAGTGCAACATCAGTAGCAGATATCAAATGCAAACATTAATAAACCTTGATCCATCCATTCATCAAAACCCCCTCCGAGGGTGCAAAAGTGCATGTTCTGAGGACAAGTTTTTGACAAATTTTTGGACCCTTCTCCAAATGCATGAGAAGGGTTTAAATATTGCTAACTAAATAAATTAATTACATAAATTTAGGATACGGTTTAAATGACCACCCTTCTTCTAAAGCAAAACTATTTCTAAAAACTGAATCTAATTCCTAACTATTTCTGCATTTGCTCCTTAAATGTTGCGAGCATTCAACATTTGCCTGGGAAGAGTCGGCTGGTTGCCTTCTGCTTTTGTTTGAGTTACGCAAACAGAATGGCAAGCGCTGGCACCAATTTTTAGTACACTAGAAGATATTTTTGAGAATTATCTTCTGGTTGGGTGAATTTACTGCGTATATACTTGGCAACAACCCAAATTTCTCTCAAACTGCTTCTGCTTTTGCTATTTCGGTTTCTGGACTTACGAATGACTAAGCAAGTTAGGGACTTTGCTTTCCTGGTGCGTTTTCCTTCTTTAGCGCCTTTTTCCTTTACCGGGTAGAAGTTTCAGGATTTTTGGTAAACATGCTGCTTTTGTGAGCTTTCTGACCCTGAATGTTGAATCACCTATCGACCTCAGCATATGTTGAGTGATACTCTGGAATTTGTGGTTCTGTTGCATGCGGCGTCCGTTTATGAAGGCATATCTTCTCTATTCCCCGAGCATTGACGCTTTCCCCTTTTCCTTAAATGTTTCCTGCTCATTGCTTCATATTGTTTCCTGTTTTTCATTCCTGCAGTTCACGCAAAGGAAAAGAGTAATGATAATAAATACTGATACGAAAGCTCTAACCTCTATGAATGTATAAAATCATGACACCCATCGTGAACTGACTCTTCGAAAAACACAAAATTGTCCTTCACTGACACTTTGGCATATGTTCATTAATTTCTTTTAAGGCGCGCGCCTAATTTTGGTTTATAGACAGCTTTTCTTGAATGTAGAGCTGAGGAAATTTGCGATGGGCGATAGCAGCATTGCGTCATCGCATTACCTAGATGTGTCATCGCAAATTTTTTCAGATCGGATTATCGCAGATCGCAGATCACAGATATCGTGGATCGCATGAGTCATTAAATCATTGTGTGTTGTTTATGCGATATTGCGATATGCGACGTCGCATATCGGCCGTCGGAGATTTCTTAAGATATTCATTTAAGAGCGCTTCTTAATGCATGCGATGCAATGGATTTCGCATCGCTTTTTCCGCAGTTTTTTAGTACGCTCGTAAAGAAATGTTTATCTTCTTCGCGCAATGCGACATATTTTTAAGGAGTATAATACAAAAAGTTTTATAAAATGTTTTTTGAATTTTTTATTAAGGGTCCCCATTTGCTTAGTGTTATTGCTAATACTAAACTAAGAGGGGGGTTGTTGGTGGCCACAACAGTTAGCTCAGTTAACTGAGTTAAGTCCAATTAAATTAGTTCCAAACAGTTGGAGGAACTAATTGTGAGTTCAATCAGTTAATGCATGCATGCATGCAACTAGTATTCTCCAGATAACTAAATATTCTCTCATAAATAACCAATGCATATCAGTTCAGAAAAAGACCTAGTTGAGATTAAAGACAGGGACATTGTACTATTAGTTGGAGGAATTTTCTATAAAGGAAACTCATCCATGCAGAAGGAATTATCTCCTTCAGGATTGCGCAGTTATTTCATAGGTCAGTGTTGTGTGTGAGGTGAGAATCACATAGGTTGCAGCTTGAGGACCTAGGAGAAACTGCACAAGGAAATAGGAGGCTTGCAGGATTGAAAGAAGGCACATGTGGTGTCTATTATGTCTATGAGCAGCAGAGGGATTGTACTCAAAGCTGGATAGCCTGTAAGCTAAAGCTTTGTGTAATATGGACATATTTCCACTTGTATGATAATATAGAGATCAAGGTTTTTAGCTGAGGCTTTCCCTAGAGTATTCTTCTATGTTTCATGTGTGATTGAATCTTCTTCTCTATTATATGTGTTCTGGTTGATCTTGCTCAAAATCGATTAAGCTTCCGCAAGTTTGTTTGTAGAAGTAGATCAAGTATTTTGCTTTAGTTACATTGCATTATCAGGTGATCTACAGTGAGAATTTCTACGTATCAAAGGTAGCTAATCCATAGAGAAATTTCTACAATGGTGGGGTACACATAAGGATAGCTTTGATGGATGGCAGGATTACAAAAGAATGATGAGGTTAGAGTTTGGGCATCCTAACACTAGATCTACTAAGAAATATAGCAGGAAGGATGATCCACGCCATCACCTAGAGAAATGGACTAAAGTGTGAGGGACAGAACCACAACCGGGGTGGGTACACATATTCTACCATACTTTGGACACAATTCCCATGAATTGGTATTTGGAAACAGAGCTCCGGCATGGCACCGCAAAGTGGGATATATTGAGGGAAGAGTTCTTATTGACCTTCAGTTTTGAAGATGGCTTCGCAAGCATTGATGAAGCCCTACAGGAGATTAAGGCAATTATCTTCAGAATGCCGCAAGAACCTATGGCGTGGGTCCAACAAGATTGGAGCACCCATCTGCGCCATGCACTGGAATGCTACAATGACTGTTGAAGAGGAGGATGAATATCCAAGAAATATTAAAATTCTAGACATAGAAGGGCATTGCAAAGTAGAGGGCCCACAAATAGACAGCCCAGACATCACCGCACTGTTGAAGAAAAAGGAAGTAAACATTGGTACTGAACTAGAACCGAAGTTTGCAAATATTGGAGATTATTGGGACGATGCTACTGTGGATAAGCTTGTTGAGTTACTCCACGAATATCAGGACCTTTTCCCTACCAAGTTTTCAGATTTGAAGGGCATAGTTGGTGATTAGGCGTTATGAAAATCACTCTGAAGCCGGACGCGAAGCTTGTTAAACAGAGGTCGTATCGCCTTAATCCTAAATACAAGGAAAAGGTTCGCCTAGAGTTGGATAAGATGCTGGAAGTAGGCATCATAGAACCGGTTGAGGAATCTGATTGGGTGAGCCCGATGGTGGTTCAGAAAAAGAGACAGAAGGGCGAGATAAGGATTTGCATAGATCTACAGAGGCTTAACGACGTGTGTGTCCATGATCCATTCCTGACGTCATTTACCGATGAAGTATTAGACAATGTTGGAGGGTAGGAGGCCTACTCTTTCACTGACGGGTTCTCTGGATATCATCAGATTAAGATCACACCTGAGGATAGGAGCAAAACGACCTTCGTGACGGAGTGGGGTTGTTTTCAATACACTGTGATGCCATTTGGACTCAAGAATGCGCCTGCGATATTTTCTCGTGTAGTCATCATAACATTCAAGGAGTTCATTCATAAGTTCTTGGAAGTATACTTTGATGACTGGACAATGTTCGAATTAGTAAAGCGCCATGTAGCAAGTCTGCGTTTGATGTTGGATATATGTTGTGGATACTAGATCGCACTGAATTTGAAGAAATGCATCTTTTGTGTTCCCTTTCGAATCTTGTTGGATCACGTGATGTGCAAGAAAGGGCTGATGGTGGACCCTACAAATATTGCAGTAATTGTGAATTTGGAGGCCCCAAGGAACGTTAAGCAGTTGCGCGCGACGCTAGGACATATGGGATATTATAGAAAATTATCAAAGCATACGCTCAAATTACCGCGCCTATGGAGAAACTACTAAAGAAGGACGCAACATTCTATTGGGACGAAGAATGTCAACATAGCTTAGATGTCTTGAAAGAAAAGATGGTCACCATGTTGATCTTGGTATTCTCGGATTAGAAGAAGGAATTTTACGTACACATGGATGGCTCTTGCATTGTGTTGGGTGTAGTGTTAACGCAAGCAGTGAAGGAGAAATGGACCATCCTATAGCCTATGCGAGTAGGAAATTACTGAAGGCTGAGAAGAATTACTCAACGACTGAGCACGAAGGATTGGCCATGGTGTATGCGTTGCAGAAGTTCAGGCACTATCTGTTAGGAGGGAATTTCAAGATGTACACAGATCATTCTTCCTTGAAATACCTGGTCAATAATCATGTATTGGGGGGGAGATCTGCATATAGTTGCTACTATTCTAGGAGTATGACATTGAGGTAATTGTGAAGCCATGGAGGTTGAATGTAGGACTTGACCATCTGTCGCAAATCGACACAAGAGAGGAGCCCAATAATCTGGAGGAAGGGTTTCCAGATGCACAACTCTTTATTGTGTATGTAGAAGATAACCATTTTGCAGATATCATTCAATTATTGACTACAGGGATGGAACCAAAAGGGTATACAAGTCAGCAAAAGAAGGAACTTGTAGTGTGCGCGACATACTTTTCAGTTATTGTGGGACACCTGTATAAGATGGGTGTAGATCAAATATTGTGATGATATGTGCTAGATTTTGAGAGAGATAGCATTATCACTGAAGCTTGTGGAGGGGTTGCAAGAGGACATCATGCATGAAAGATGACTGTGCAGAAGATTGTGCACGTAGGTCTATGGTGGCAAACACTACACAAGGATTCCAAGGCATATTGTAAGGCATCCGATGCATGTCAGAGAACTGGCAGACCATCACAAAGGGATGAATTTCCATTACAACCTCAAGTATTGTTGCAGCCATTTGAAAAATGGGTGATTGATTTTGTTGGGCCAATTCATCCCCTAGGGAAGAAAACTGGTGTGCGTTATATCATCACCGTGATGGAATATCTAACCAGATGGGTAGAAGCACAGCCGGTTAAGGATTGTACAGGGGCCAGAGTAGCAAAGTTTTTGTTTGAGTATGTGTTAACCAGATTTGGTTGCCCAAACGTGTTCATGAGTGACAGAGGTACGCACTTTCTGAACGAAACAATCAGCGCGTTAACAAAATAATTCTAGGTCTACCATCAAAAGAGTACACCGTATCACCCACATGCTAATGGAACTGTTGAAGCATTCAACAATATTTTGGAGAACGCACTGACAAATATCTGCAACGCATAGTAAATTGAATGGGATGTCTGCGTACCTGCAGTATTATGCGCATGTAGGACTACTTGCAAGAAGCTGATAGGACAAACATCGTTCTATTTGGTCTATGTTGTATAAGATGTAACGTCGATGGGGTATATTGTGCCTAGTCTGCACATAGCAGCTCTCACAGGTATGGCAGATCGCGAGGCGTTGGAAGACCGGCTCATGCAGCTGATGGAGCTTTAAGAGGGTCAATTTTTGGCAAGATTTCATCCGCAAGTACAGAAGGAACTTGAAAAAGCATGGCATGATCGCCACATCAAAATTCACAACTTCAAGGTAAACGATCTTCTCTTGTTATATGATAGTAAGTTCACTAAATTTCTAGGTAAATTTTAGATGCATTGGTTGGGGCCATATATTATCAAAGAAATTACAGATGGAGGTACATTTCAGCTTCAGCTCGTGAAGCTGAAT
Source organism: Pinus tabuliformis (assembly GCA_031772625.1). Lineage (NCBI taxonomy): Eukaryota > Viridiplantae > Streptophyta > Pinopsida > Pinales > Pinaceae > Pinus > Pinus tabuliformis. Next base: position 668,780,382 of record CM062806.1, on the reverse strand, counting down.
GGAGAACCTTTCCCAAGAAGAGTGAACGGGAGCCAGTTGAAGTTATATACAGGGGATCCTATGCAATGGCTATATGGCGACATGACAGTCTTAGTGCTCCAGGCAATTGCAAGGGAACACGAGACTATAAAATACACTACCAGGTTTGGAGGACTACATAGCAGGATGGCTGCGCAGAAGATAATGAATATGCAATCCAGGGAGCTGTGCGTAGGAAGCTGCGCCATGGAGGGACGTGCCGCACAACACAACAGAAAAGTAACTATTGGAGTCACTATTCACGACTTGACAACCAGAAGTGAAGATTAGAAAAGTAGCCGCTGGTGTGTGTGAAGCGAAAGCAGAGGTTGGCCGAGTTCAGTTTGAAATCAATATGAAGATCACAAAGTTGTATTTAAAGTTGCATCCCATGACTTCGCCTGAGGTTTGGGAGTAGTGTGGAACCGTGATCAAAGAAGGAATGGCCACCCTAGATGCCACAGTTGCTGACTGTTCAACATTATTTGAGCAAGCCATGGATTTGGTGACAAATCTGCAGGAGGAACTGAACCTGGATACACTGAATATGAAAGTAAGGGAGCTACAATGACAATATGATGAAGTTAGGTCAACGACACGCTCCATCGCACTAGTGTAGTGCCTAGCTAAATTACAGGAGGGAAAGAAGCTCCTAGTGCAGGTAGAGGAATCACAAAAGAAGGAGGCCTTGCTAAAGGCCAGGTTACAGCCATGGTTGGAAGAGGCTTATCAAGTCACGACCACCATCCAGGACAAGATTAAAGGCTTGCAGCAGACACAATAGACAATGAGGTTGGTCACAAAAGGACCAACTATAGAACAGTTAGTTGAGGAAGTCAAGCGGGAAGCAACTATGAGGATTTCTAAAGTCACCATGATCTAGATAGAGCTGGGGGATCTTCGCAGCAAGATCGCAGCGGCAGCTGAGTGACTCGAGGGCGAGTCACGATTTTTGTGTTGGGGGCCTGTTGGGATGAGGTCCCCCGGGTTTGTTTTGGGGTTAAGATAACCCAAGTTTTGATGTATTTTTTGTAAATAATGTAAAGTATCTGCAATTTGTGGATGCGGAGCGCGTAGATGATTATGAGTCAAAGGGGTTTTAGCCCCTTGTTTATGTAAAGTGTGAGTCAGTTGGATATCCACCCATGGTCCACGGACCATGGGATTGTATGAAAAAGGGTATAAATAGGTGTGTCTTAAAAAGTCCAAGGCATGTCTATGTAGAGATTGGATGTAATGGGTCAATAGAAGAGAAGTGATAGCTTAGAGAAGTGGGTCAGATAGGAAAATAAAGGCTCTATAGCTGAATGCGCGGAGGCCTAGGTAGAGTCTGTAGCTGAGTGCGTGGACCCCTGCAGTTGAGTACGCAAGCTAGTTTTGAGTCTGTAAATATGAACTGAAGATCAATAAAGAAAGTTACCGAAGAATTCATGTGTATATCTATTTATCTTTGTTTACTTCTGTTTATGACATATGTTGTTGATGAATAATGTATTTATGGAATAATGATCTAATGATGCATGATTCTCTTGAATAAGCCTTAATAGATGTATGCAATGCATGTTTAGTACTTTCACGAAGATGTTGATGAATTCTGTTATGTCTACTAAATAACTTAAGTAGATCTGCATGAACACTAATTTAGGGTTATTCTATGATGTGCATAAGTGGATAAATCAATTGTTAAGGGCCTGCAAATGCTGATCGTAGACCTTCGCAGAGGTCTGAAGGTTGTTTTAATAGAGTTGTAGTACCAATCCCTAAGGGCTTATCGATCTGCACGAAGGTAGGTACGAGGCATTAAAAGACATCACAACCATATCTAGATGCATAAACTTCGTTCTTACATCCCCCCATACTACTTTGGGTGAGACTGCAGTCTATGCTACATGGGTTGTTGCCGAAAGGGCCAGTAATGTAGGGATTTGTTGGTTGGTGCAACTAACTCTGAACCTGGGTCAGGACCCCATAAGCCAACAGGCTATTTAGTTCTAATGTGGTTTTCATTGGGGATGTCCTTGCCCCAAAAATGGGTGCCCGAGGAAGTCCTAAGTGGCACCCTGACAACAACATCGGCATTGACCAGTGTGAGAGAAATCCAAGCGGAGTGAATGGAGAAAGGTGTATTGTCGCCATCTAGAAATGAGTCCCTTGACGTTGGGATCTGTACAAAGTAGAGAGGCCTCCATGGCATCAACAATGATGATTCCCCCATACTCATCACCTCCAACTCCGAATATGAACTCACATGAAATTTCATTTTCACAATATTCCCCGACCTAGATTCGAATCCCCTTTTCATGTCTGGCACTGGTAAATCTGACAGCCTAACTGAAGGGAGCCTTATGGATCATCGACACACTGAGGCTCCAGTTAATTGTCCATTTGCTTCTCCTAAAAATATAGCTCCCTATTTTCACAAGCCAAAAAAGCCACTCTTGATTGAATTTGAATTGAAGGTGGTCAACCGCCATACATAGTCTACCATCTTTGTCCATAATATTAAAACATCACTGATGAAATAAGACCAACCAATCATATGAGAAACTAGAAATGATGAAAGTGTTCCTCAGAATTTTACAAGAATATGCCTATTGGATTGGAGAACCAAAGAAGGAATAGTTGTGTGTTGCTTATCCCCACTCACAATTGGTAACCATTGTAACTAAAAAACAAAAGAAGAAGAATAATATCAATGATAATCCAAGGACCATATTTGGCTACCTAGAAACTCCAAATATCATATCATCGCAATTGATTATATATCAATGTAAATGAGGGATGATTTGGCACGGTGTTGTGGAGGAGGGGACCCGGTCCTAGTGTTGGGCCTTGACAAAAATAGATGGTTCCTGCAACCAACATTAACTGTGACTCTAGGCATGCCTCCAATATCATAGAGAGTGAGATCATAGACAATAAAATTAAGCTACCTGGTTCCTCACATGTAAATGGCTACAGATCCTTCCAGAATCGACGATGTTTGATGATGCGACCCAACAAAAAACTTCTCACCACCAAAGGATGCTTGCAACATAGAAAATAGTTTCAGGAGTTACAAGAAAACATGATCTAGATCTAGATTTAAGGATATTCACTAGAAACCCTAAAAAAAAACATGACTTCCATGAAGTCTTCACCCGCTCTAATACCATTGATTTGGATGTGGGGAGACGAGAGATGAAAATTCCCAAAGAGAAGATAAAACACACAGAAAACACATAAAGAGACATTTAATTAAAAAAAACAAAGAAAATTATTCCATCTACATTGTGTGGATGAATATGTCCTCTTATAAAGTGAGGCTTTTTATTTATAGTATTTTTTAGTTACAATACCATGGGTGAATACCATGGGTAACTAGCAAGGGTGGACGCGACTTTCCATTGATATCACTTTTCTTTTGTAATAGCCACTGGAGCAAATTTTGTGATAACATAGCACAAGGAAAAGGTCCTTCATATGAACTTCCTATACAACCTAGGTCCCAACCCTTTTAACAGTCACACATAGCTTTTATCCACTAGGACAACTCATCAATCAAATGGGCCACTTCTATATTTCCTATCGGGAGTTCATTTTGTAAGCCTGAATCTATGTCATCCCAACCTTCCTCAACTATGCATCCAAGCATTCTTTCCAGGATTTCCTTTCCAGGATGATGTAAATAGGTATGTCGGCCCCGACTCCACTTGCCTTGTTTTGCACTCTCTTTCCCATACTCAACTTGGCCCACATGTTATGTTTGCCCCATCCTTAACGGTCTGGTCCTCTCCTATTTGCGTAAAGGATTCCTCCTCTAGGAGATGGAATCTAGGAAACTAATATATTTTTGTTAGCCACTGATCCCAAATCCCATCAGTTGTCATTGCTGACCCTTTTTCAAATATGTGCATGCCCTTTCCTCCAGGATGAGTCAATAGTACTAGTGGCTCTCTTTACTCTGCCTTTTCCATACATCAAGCTTCCATGTCATCATCATGCTTTTCCTATTAGTTGAACTCCACATCAGCCCGATGCTTAGTGAGCTTGACTGCTTCCTTATGCGCTCATCTCTCGACCTTCCGGGATAGAACCTCTAGCCCGACACTATCAAGTCATGGACTCCTCTAATATAATTAAAGTTTTGTCTCTCGGATTCTGTTAATTAATGCTTTGTTCGTCGAGGCTAAAAGAAACTAAGTCTTTTTCTCTTCTATGTTTTACTCGATGCTCAACTTCTAGTCCATTGTACCCTGATCTTGACCCTATGTCTTCAAGCTTTCCTTTTTTCTTGTACTTAATGCTTGACTTCTTCCTCAAGCTTAAACTAGCACTCCTCCTCTAATCGTTTATAATCTCTAGATCTCCATGCTTCCATTGCGTCTCTAATCCCTCCCACTATGCAATTATGATTGGATTAGATCCTTGATCCACTATTTTGATCAATTATCACTTGATAACTTCTTAAACTTTAAAGGGACTCTAGGCCCTTCTCCAAAGGATTTCTACTTCCTTTGTGAAATCAATTCCTCTGCATTTAAATTGTATTCTCAGATGCTCTCCCTTTTGATATTTGATTCACATGCAACACTCTTAATTCACACACTTAGATCTAATATAATACACAGGCCCAAATCCATACATTAATATACGATTCACACAATCTTTTCATACTCAAATAGAGTGACTAATTTCATTAATATTCACACAATTTGTACATAATCGTTACATATAAGGCCTTTTAATGCTCTAGTCTGATATTCAGTACAATTGGTACTTCTTTCTTTATGGCCACCCTTGGCCTTGGCTTCGTCAATCCTCTCGAATCTCCTCTAACGCTCCTTCTTCTAAAAACATTTTTTCTTCAATTTACATAATTATATAAAAGAGGATTCTGACCTACAATCAGTTCAGATCCATGAAATCCTCAACAAACCCTTATTCTAGGATCCTCTAGATCCACATATCCTCAAAGATACCTAACTAACTCTAAATTCACTCAATATTCTCGACATTTCTTCTTAGAAGTAGATTTGGTTATAATATTCACAATTACCTCTATTTTTACTAAAAAATATAAGAAATAAAAACAATTACGTTCAATTAGGAACCAACTCCCATGAAAATGAAAGGCCCCTAAGTCTAGTCATGATTTGTTTTTGTATGATTAGTTTTGCTATGCTAATAACAAGTACATATTTATAAATATGTGCATGCTTATTACTCCTTGTGATGAGGTTTCATTAGTTGTTTGTGCATACAATCAAGAAAATTTCCTTAAGTTTTAAAAGACATTCATGAGAAAAATAGCTTCAGAAATAAATACTGAACAACAAACATGTATAGTGCAGCAAACCATCAAAGAGACACATTAACACAGTGTTTTCATGAAGGAGTTCACCCCTCCTGGGCTACATCTCCTTGTTCTAGCTTTCATGGCTTGGGCCTCTGTATTAGCTCAATGTGGAAAAAATTATATTTACAAAGCTCTATGGCTCCTAATACCTACACCAATGTGTTTAGAATGTCTAAATTAGCTAATAACACATTTTTCTGAGCTCAATTTGGTCGAAAATTGCTCAATATATGCTTCATTCAATATGGTTGAAAATAATATATATATATATATATATATATATATATATATATATATATATTCTGAAAAAAATACAATTTCCACATAATATTCATCATGAACCCATAATTCCACCTTGGAGGACGTTGGGCAATTTCACCTTCACACAACCAAACTAGTGAATCTTGAAGTGAAACTTGTCATAGCCTCATTGGAAAAAACCTGAAGAATATTCCTATCATGTTGACTGTACTGCCATGTCATCATTTTGTCTTGTTCTGCAATTTTTTTTAGCTGTTTAGGAAAATGAACAAAAGGCCTTTTTCTCCTTCATCCTGACTCGGTTTTCAGTGAAACGAATTATGTTGCGATCATCTTGACGAGACGGACGCAGTCGTTTAGGTTTCGAGCCAATCTGAGAACTTTATTTATTGGAGCTAAATATTGAGCACCTGATCAAGTCAAAATGTATTTTGACTTGGAGGTAAGATGCTCCTACATCATATTCCTAAGGTGAAAAAAAATCATGGCCTCCTAGCCATGTGTGTTTCATATGCTGATGAAGTCCTCCTAGATCCCAAACTTTAGTTCATAGATACCTATCTGGTCTGCTACTTTGCTCTAGTTCCTTTAATTCTCTAAGCTTCCACACTTTTTGTTGCTTCTACCCATTTTCTTTGCTGATACAAATTTCTTTAGTTAGTTGCATCTTCTTGTTATCTATCCTCCTCTTCCTGTAGTATCTTCTCCTGAATGTATTCCTCATCAGCATTCAAAATTCATCAATCACTTTATCAACCTCTGTCTTTGGTTGAACTTCACTGTTATCATTGTCCTCACACTGTGGCATATGCTATTATGTCATAAGAGCTATAAAACTCTTGTCAATCCACTAATCATATTTTGTAGTCCTCTCCTCATTGTTTTTAACACAATTTCCTCTAAATATGTATTTGTTGAATATGCAGTATTTAGCTTTCTATCATCTCCTCCAAGAAATTCAACTCCTCATACAATTCAACAAAATCACTTTGAATTGTACCTATGTCCTCCATGCAATATCCATTACTTGGATCTTCTGCCAACCATTCCTCCAAAATTTCTATCTCACCTTCATCTGTGCTTTCTCCCTCTGACATGAGGTTTTCAATTAGTATTGAAATCTCATCAAGCATGTCTTCATGAAGTAATTCTCCACCTTCTGATTTTATTTCATCTTTTGTACTCACATAATTTCCATGAGGTGATTTTGATTCATCTTCCTCTAGAACAAGAATTAAGGTCTATTCTCCTTCAATTTCCTCTATCATAACAACTTCCCTATTAAATCCATCATGTTCAAAGTCAATAAGCACATGCTCACAAAATTTCTCCATCTCAACAATCTTTTCTAGAAGTCTCATTTCTTCATTAACCTACATAAGCACAACATTTAAATGTTGACCATCACCTACCAATATTGCATACATACACAAAATGTTAGATTAAAAAATATAAGGATCTTCATACGCTTCAATTGCCTCATCTTCATGTTGATCCAAACTAATCCCATAAACCATCGGGTTGTCTATAAATTCTTCCTCAACATTTCTGGCTTCTTCTTCATCAAGAATAAATTGTGTTAAAAAAATCATTTTATACTCAACTTCTTTGAGTTCTTCCTTCAACCTGTCATACATCTTCTTCCTCGACTTCCTTTGCAATGGATGCCATCTCACGTTTTTTTGCTTCATTATCTAGCCATATATTTGGTCTTCCTAGATTTCTTTTAGCAACTATTACAAATGATTGAGTTCTATTCTTAACTCAACCATATCCTTCTTAAATTCCTCATCACTCATCCTCTTTATGCCAACTACTTTGGATTTTTATTTCTTATGATGATTACTTCTTCTCTCTGAACCCTTAACATGACCATTAGTATCCATTCTTTCCTTCTTCTATGAAATCTCCTTTTCCACTTGTGAGATACAATAAGTCTTCTCCATATTTTCAACAAGTCTGCCACTTGTCATAGTACCAAGTTCTCCTCATGGTATCCTTCTCTTCTCTTTCTCTTGGAAATTATACCCACGCTCACAGTGGAACTGCCTTCTACAACATCTACCCAACCTCAACCGTTGGGATTTTTCTTCTTCTGTTTCTTTGTAGTAGAACCTATCCTTCAATCTTATAGAGCATGCCTGCTCCTCATCTTTCAAAGTTGTCAGGCTTTTGCATCTTCATCCACTCACCTCTCTCTTCCTCTCTTGAGAAATTTGTTGTCCTCTCTTCAACAATTTCACCTTGTTGTTGGAATTTTGTCACAATTCCTCCACTTGAGAGCTCTTCTTGTTCACTCTTTCTCTACCATAGCTTCATGGATACACTATTTGGTACCAATATTACTTCTTTGGTACCTGAAAAAACAATTATTGATTACCAAAGTTAACACAAAACATAATACATATTTTATAAGACCTATACCAGTATCTTATGATTCAACACAATTCCTTTTGGTCCACTCCTCTGAACCAATCTTCCTCCAAAGCACTTATTCTCTATACTCTTCAAACAATCCTCCTTAAGAGTGCATTAACTCTTTCAACCTCCTGCAATCACTTGTTATTCCTCTGAATTGTTGCATCATAATTCAAACCTACCCTTCCTTTTCTTCCTCAAGAGATTTGTATCTTTAATTTTGTTGTCTCTTCCTCCATCATTGCAATCTTGATTCAAAAACATTTTGTTCTTTTTCCTCCCAAAATCTCAAGTTTTTTTCCCCAAAACTTCACCTTGTGGTCATCAATCTTCAACTTAATATAAGTTTCAAAAGAAAAGAAAATTTACCTCTTTTAGACTCCTCCAAATATGATGATACTATAACACCTTTCTCCACAACTCCTATGCTAGTATTTCCTTTGTTGGTTTGCTTCTAATGCTACCACTATCTTGTAGCGGCTACAACCACCCTCCAAAATTTTTCCTTAGCTTCGTTTTGGAGCCTCCCTACCAACCTTTCACAGCAGCATGTCTTGCTTCGTCAAGTACACAAGCTTCAGTGTTTTTCTTGCAGAATGACAACTTGTCCATCAGAGCTTGTTGCATTCCCCTCCTAGGTTGTTCTTTCGGACTTCGTCCATCTGCAGGCTGAGCAACTCCCTCAAGAAATTGTGCAATTTTGGAGGGCAACCAGCTTTCCCTCCAAAAATTGCGCAATTCTGGAGGGAAACCAACCTTCCCTCCAGAAATTGCGCAATTTTTTCTAGAAGCTTGCTGGGCTCTAGAATTACGCAGATTTTCCAGCCAAGCTTCACCCAAAAAATTGCGCAATTCCTCCCAGCAAGGCTGCTCAGCCCAAAAACTGCGCAATTCTGGGCAGCAGTCAGCTGCTCTGCCTAGAAATTATGCAATCCCTTTGGAAAGCTAGCCCAGCTCCCTCTCATTTATGTGCATTTTTTCCTCCTAGCTGAGCAGACTATTGCATGTGCAGTTGAGTTGAACGGTTCCCTCTAGGACCAAGAAAAAATGATTTGCATGCATGGGATGCTCCTCCCAAGGTAACATGCAAAGGCATCCCTTGATTTAGGGATCTATTTTTAGCAGCTGGAGGTTACATGCAAGGATCATCTTAGAAACCTCCCGCCAGGTGTCGCTTTTCCTAGATCTGTGGAATGTACATCACAACCTCGATCTTATCAAAACTCATCAACTGGATGCTACAGAGCTCATTCCTCACATCAACCTTGCAGCTCTGGCATCCCACATTGCATCTAGGAGTCGTCAGCACATTCAACTCAGTTGTCTTGGGGTAAGCCCATTGCTCATGACTTGTGTTGTGTTCTTGGCGCTTTTTGTGTTTCGCTTTGTATGAATGTTGTGTACTTGATTTCAGTGAGTGCTTGTTGTCATTTGCATGCATAGTAGCTTGTACTAGCACCGTTTCAGTTTCTGTTTGCATCTCATTACTGTCGCATGCATGACACTATTTTGCACGGAGGGTCACCGTTGCGGCGAATCGCTTCACACACATGCATGCCTTTCCGTTTCCGAAATCCCACACTTGCTGTTTGCATGAATAATCATTCACTCTTGTTTTCACTCATCTCATCATGCTTTCACACTTCTCATGTTTTCAGTCACCCATCGGTCGGACTGGGCTGCCTTGGCCTGGACCGTGCCTTGTCCGGCTAGCACTGTGCATTTATGAAAGCGAACACTCTGCCATCCCTCCAGAAATTGCACAAATCTATCCAGGCACTGACCTCCAGGCTTGGATTGTGCAATTCTTGGAGGCAGTGTCCTGTTGGCCCCAGAAACTGCGCAATGCAGTTTGCTGGTTGCATGTCATTGCTGACTGAAATTGCACATTGCACAGTTTCAGTCCTCAGTAGGCTAGGCTAGACTATGCATTGCGCAGTTCCAGCAGTCAGTCAACCTCCTGACAGTACAGACTGTGCCTTGCATAGTTTTGGCAGTCAGTCTCCCGACCTCTCGGTGGTAATTGCGCAACCTTCATGATCAGTCACACAGGTATGTTGCAAGTCAATTCTCAAGTTCATTTTGGTTTTCGACTAATGCTTGCCACGACCATTGCCATGTCTCCAGGTATCATAGGTGTTCATTTGCCTCTCAGCAATACAGGTACAATGGTTTTTAGGAGAGCAGAGTCGAAGACATCGTTCAAAGCACACTTGGGGATGTATTCGATCAAGTGTCTATGAACTTTCCTACCCACGAAGACATCAAGTTGTTCATAGACAATGACATCAAGATATGACGACAACAACATCACAGCAAGCAGCACCATGAACATCAGTTGAAGGAAGCATACCGGATGCAACGAATGTGAGAGGAAGGTTGTTGACAACACAAATGCGGAACAAAGTTGCAAGCTCAAGTAGACCCGCTCATGATGAAGGAAACTTTGGAGACTCAGGCTATGAGGTGATGGCGCGACATGAAGATTGCGTGAAGACTGAGAATAGAATAGAGAAGTAGTTGCATGTGCTGAAGCAGCAACTCAAGGAAGAACAGGCGTTGCATAGACAAGAGAATGAGCCGCGGTAGGAATAGGTACAACAGGGGGTGCAACATGCACTCACGGATGCAACTGTGCCTATACAAGTTATAGATCCATCCCAACAGTTGGCATGAAGCAGACATGGTGAGAAGTGTTGTTGATCGCATGCAAGGGAATTCAGCAACATGCATGTCATTGTGCACACTCATGCGATCCCACCCATTCAGTACACTCACCAAGGTAAGGACAAGAAGCAAGTCTGACTGGAGCTGAACATGCAGTTGACAGTTGATAAGCATGACCACCAGCACACACTGGAAGATCAACACGGACATTATGCATCAGTGTGTTGCCAGTTTGACCGCACCCAAGAAGAGCATGTGCATGCTAGCAGACGAGTTGGATGGAGGAGCCACACCAATGCACTAAGATGCAACGAAGGCAAGAGTTTTCTTTAGCAAGATGTCACCATGGAGTGCATGCACACCATCACGAACGACCAAGCTTGGCATCAGCTCACCACCTTCACCATCACAAGCATGTCAAAGAGTTGATCTCATCATAACGGACTGAGTGCCAGTGATGTATTGCATGGCTTTCTCAGGCCATTTTTGTCTCACATGGGCAGATGTGTATTGTAATGTAATGTCTTGTCAAGTGGAAGTTCAAGTGTCGATAGTGGGATGTAATAGTCATAGAGTAGATGATGAGTCACGAGGGTAGATGAACCGTCACAAAGGGGAATGTCAAGGGTCAACCCACCCTTTGCTATAAATAGAACCTCATAACTCATTGTAAAGGCTTTTGGTTAGCCAAGCTTCTAGTAGGACTATCTTAGAGAGAGCTTGGAAAATATTGTAACGAGCCTTGGCTTTTCCATTGCGCAGAGCTAGTATATCTCTTTGGAGGAGCAGACGGTTGATGTTGTAATGTTCTGCTGTCGAAACTAGTGGTTTGACAAGGATGTATTGTATGACTGGAACATACATTTCTTAATATAACAAAGCCAACATGTTTCACGCATATGTTTTATTGTATTCTATGATATCTAGTTTACTCTAAATGATATATGCATTTTTTTTCTTACGCATGCATGTATGGACTATTCTATGTATGTATGAGTCTTTCTGAAATGTGTTGTTGGTTTAACCATCACTTTGGATTACTAGCTAACTTGCCTTCCATGTTGTGATGAATCGTTGCTCGTGTGTTCCCTTCTTAACTCCATGCTATCACAGGTTTCCAAGGGGCACACTCATCTCAACCCCCGTGTGTTAGAACCTCTCGTGCACCTTCCTTGGCTTGCTACAACTGTCACGCCCTTGCTACCAACATAGACATCTTACTTGCTTCTATGCGAAATCACGGTCAAGGCATTACCATACGACCCGCTATTGGGACTCCTACACCAAACGGTTTGAGGTCTAATTGGGACTTCTTACTGAGGAGATCACCTTACATGTTGGCGGGTCCAACACCGTCAACACACTATTTCTTTAAGCATTCAAACAAGCAGGTTTAAAACCTACTCTTATACCACTTTTGATGCAAACTCGTCTAGGATCTGATTAACATCCTAAATTTTTGGCTGACATGTGCTTCCATTAATCCCCAAGAAATAAATCCCTTTTATGCCCAAAACCTACTCATTTAAAAATAAGTGGGTGGATCCATAAGAGTATATAAAGCCCTTTTCTAAAAATACTAAATTCAAGTGATTTTAACTATAGCCACCAAAGCCAAAAGCTCTGCATATATAATATGGTTGAACCCAAAAATTTGGGTAAGAACCATTATTCCCTCAACTTCTGATATATAATAGGCACATAGGAGGAATTATAATATAATCTCGTTTTCTTTTACAATAGTCGTGAGAGGCAAGATTTGTGATAACATAGTGCAAGGAAAAGGTCCTTCATATGACCTTCCTTTACAACCTAGGTCCTGACCCTTTTAACATTTATACATAGCATTTATCCGTCGGGATAGCTCATCAATAAAATGGCCCACTTCAATATTTCCTATTGGGATTTCATTCCCACTCTACATGTAATCATGGATCTACATCATCCTGACCTTCCTTAACTGTGCGCTCGAGCGTTCCTTCTGGGATTTCCTTTTTGAGATGATGTAAGCATGTACGCGGGCCCTAGATCCACTTGGATTTCTTTATAATCACCTTGTTATACTCGACTTGGCCCACATGCAATGTATGCCCTGTTCTCTTCAACTCAACCCTCTCCTATTTGCGCAAAGGATTCCTCATTTAGGAGACGGACTCCGTGAAATGGAAATATTTTTATCAGATGTTGATCTTGAATCCTATCAATTGTCGTTCCTATCCCTTTTCAAATATGCTCAATTACTTTCCTCCAGGATGAATCAACAATACTTGTGGCCCACTTTACTCCTCTTGTTCCATACAACAGGCTTCCATGTCATACTGATGCTTTTCTTATTGGTTGACCTCCGCGTCAACGTGACATCTAGTTAACCCAACCGCTTCTTTAAGTTCTCCTCTCTTGACCTTCTAGGATGGAACCTTCGGCTTGACGTTGTCAAGTGATGAATTATTCTAACATAACTTAAGTTATTTCGTACATAGCATTTATCTATCGAGACAACTCATCAATCAAATGGCCCACTTCTATATTTCCTATCTAGAGTCCATTCCCACTTTACATGCATACCTCAATCTATGTCATCTCGATCTTCCTTAATTGTGCGCTCAAGAATTCCTTTCGAAAGTTTCTTTCCAGGATGATGTAAGCAAGTATGCGAGCCCCGAATCCACTTGGTTTTATTTGCAGACGCCTTCCCGTACTCGACTTGGCCCACATGCTACGTCTGCCCCATCCTTAGCAGTCTGGTCCTCTCTGTAACACCCTCTTCCCACATTTACCCAAGATAATCAGTCCACCGGGGTAAACATGTGACAAAGAGTTACTATGATATAGCTCATTCCCTAAGTTTAGTTAAGGAATTGGAACCGACAAACCAACACCTTACAAACCTCCCTCAGGTGTTACAGGACCCCCAGGAGTTAATCTACCACTCCAGGTTCCCAACCCCTGAGTTAACCTATCATTTTAATGAATTAAACCCCCATTCACTTCCATGACATGGGTATTCATGTGACTGGGACCCTTCAGTCGTTCCCACAATGCCTACGAGGTAGAGACTGTAGTATTTTTCAACCAATTTTGTGCTAGAGATTGCAATATTTAAGCCACTTTTTCAAGGCTAGTCTCTAAACCACTTCCTGGAACTTGATGAGACTTTCCAAGATAATAAATGACACCAAGGCAAAGAATCGAACATAAAACTTGATTAATTTCTTGACCTAACCAAGCCCATCTATAACAATGATTTCATAAAACCTATCACAAATATGAAATCTACAGGTTTCAACAATAGATCTGAGCATGGGGGTCTCATATTTATCTGAGAATAGTCAAGAAGGATTGATGCCTTCTAACATTAGCTGCATTATCGTCTATTAGGTCACATATTCATTATTCATTCATTTACAAATCAAAACATGATGAGAGCCATACATCATCACTGTCATAAATCGTACTCATAACCAACATAAATAAAAAATATACAACAACCATAAAAACCACATATAAACAAGTATGTTTACCCATAATATACAAGAGGGAATAACTTCTTATTAACTTATGCAAAATGCATCCAAGTCTAGGACTTCCACGTACCACTCGACCATAGACCAGGTTGAACCAAATATCTCCTTCACTCAGTCACCCCCATGCCATATTCCAACCATGAATGTGGGATCTCATGGAACACGTCCAATAAAACAAAACTAGGGCTTCTAGAGGCCAAACCACCTCAACCTTCAACCAATGATTCCATCTCATGGTCAAATATCACTAACCATCATCATATTGGTCTCTACCCAAGCTGTCCAGGGCTCTAAAGCATTTGTTCCAACCAAGGATTCTAGGACTAGTAACTCAACCCACTAAGAGATTCCAAAGTGTTTTTCCAAACAAGGCTTCTAGGACTAGTAACTCAATCCAAGATGTTACAAGGCTTCCATATCGTTTGTCCAACCAAGGCTTCCATGAACTAATAACTCAACCCACAACCAAAGGAACATGAGAACCAACCAGAAAACAAGAGTAAAACCCACAACACCATGGTTATCCAGGAAATGACAAGGCTAGGCAAATCCACCATCAATCCAGGAAATCCTCCATGCCAATAAAAAATCATAACCAATAAACCACATTCATATTCCATGCATGCCAAAACTAGCAAGGAAACCATACATGCAATACCTCCAAAGAAAGTTTTGTAGTTATTGATCCTTATCTTCCTTGCTTGATCTTTGCTTCCCTTTGCCTTCTTTCTCCAAATCCAAATTATGCCACACTCTTCGAAGAGTGCTCCAAGAAAACTCTAAGTGTCCAAGAGTATGAGCGAGAGAGAGAATAGAGAGAGAGAGAGCTCAAAAGCTGAACAGACAAAAGTCTACCAAATGATCCTCGTAAGCCTTTTTATCAATGAGGCCTATATTTTCTTCATTTTCCATTATTTTCCTTCGTTTTCTTCCTCACATGCATCCTATGAACTTCCACCTTCCTTTTCTCCTATTTTCCATTATTTTTGTAAATGAAATGCCAATTAATTCCTCCTTACCTTTGCAAAGCTTTTGTCATTGCCTTTGCCAATTTCCTTAGCCATTAATAAACCGAAGTGACACCCCACTAGGATGTTTTTCCCACCATTCAACTTGGAATATGTGTCCCATGACCTCGTTATATTTTTCTTACATGAATTTTTACCAGGGATGTTACAAAACCCTCCCTCTTGGGGGAACAATGTCCTCGGTGTTCAATGACACCTACAACTAGCAAACTGCTGAAAATAAAGCACACTACCTATGGATCTTTATAACACAACTCGTTGCAGTATTTACAATGACATTCTCCTAAAAAGATAACAACACACTACTTACTGGAGCTTTATAACACAACTCATTACGATATTTACAATAACAACCACATATACACTTATGCACATTTTCTAAAATAAAAGGATACAATGCCTATATCCGCAACAAGGGAATTTAGAGGCTCACACCTCCGCCCTCAAGGTAGTATCAGGATTCACCTCCTTCCTAGGAAGTCCAAAATCCACTGTCAAAGTCAAAGTTACATCTAATTTCTAGCGCTACAATCCCGTGTCACTTGTCCACTAAGTGAACAATTACTGGCTCATTATTCCAGGGTGCACTCCCAAAGTGCATCTGATTCCATCTGGCAATGCTAATGACCAAAACAAATCCATCGTCGACCTTCCCTTCTCTACTACATAGTCCATAGAGGAATCTGGTCACCCCCTTCCGTGTAGTCACACACCTTCCAAGTTCCGCTAGCACCCCCATCCCGGGAAGTCCATTCCTTGGTAAGGTTTCCTTGCATCAGAAGGTCCAAAAACCAAGGCATATCACTGCCTCAAAACCATCATATTGGTCATAGCATGCTCATGGAAATAAATGGACACTATTGGGTATCAGTGTCCCACAATGGCCCTGCTCCTGAAGTGCTTTACCAACATACTGTTGCCGATTGTTAAACTAACTGACCTAATGAAACTACTTGAGTATGGTATAGTCAGGCTCACTATAGAATACATGTCATAAAACAAAAAAGAAATTGACTATCCCGCCTGCCACCTGTCTGACCTCACAACTATGCAATCGGCCCAATACTAAGTTGGACATCAAATCCAAAGATTTTGGAAAAAATATAACCTCCCGACAACTAGACCTCCCGACCACATGACTAGGAACTCGGAGTGACTACAAACAAACATGGCCTGACTGCCAAACCTTGAACTAAATGGCTTTCACATTACTTTTCTTATGTTGTTATGCAATTATTACTTTATCCTACAAACTCTTTATTACCCACCTCGTTTCTTGAACCGTGTAGATAATCCATGTGTGATCTGCAATCATACAACAGGAGAATCGTGCAGGACCAATCATAAGTTTTCTTGCTCATGATCCTAACTGCAACATGATAAGCCTTATCTAATTCTTTTTATAAATTCAACATTTTCCCCCTTTGCTCCACTTTGAACATCCTTTCTTATTTTTCAAGAATGTTTGTGCCATGACCCTTTCGCTCTACACCATGCATACTCTTTAGTCTACATTTATGCACTTCTGTCAAAGACCAAGTCTTCTACTGCATGAACTAACTTCAACTAATGTTCTCGATTGGGGGCTGCTCTGAGGAGTTCATTCTTCCGGTAGATCTAAATGAGCACTTCGCCACTCTGGCGAAGTCATACTAAGACATTCCATGGCGTTACCCCTTATGATCTTGGGTAATGGCTACATTGAGGGATTACTATCCAGTGGTACTTATTCGCCTTTGGGTGGCGAATTCCTCGCATGGTGGCACAAACACTTATGTTGTTATTATCTGATAAAAGCTTAGCCACCTTACATTGGTCTTACATCTCACCTTCTACACACCAACTATTATAGAATGCTTGTGAACTCTTTCAGAAGCTCTTTGACACATTTCTCATGAGTTACCAAGACATTTGGCTATTCGCAGGGACTTGTGATCTTTATTGCCAAGCTCCATGTGGTAGGAATGGAGGCTCATGCACAATAAAGGCTATAGCCTGTAAAATCACTACAATAAGACATAATCGGTTCGAGTACATTCTTTGATCTTTCACAACAATGTTTTGTAATAAATATCTTAATTTACACATTGAGCATCTATCAAACAAAATGTCTCTCATATAGATTTGTACATTAATGCAAATAATCTCAAAACCCAATTGTTCTAACTGAACATTTTTTTCAATTTGAATAGATCGTTGAGGTTCTTAACTTCATTTATTTAAATTTTTATGATATCATTAAGCATTTACGAAAAATTGTTATGTCACTCTTCCTCAATCTGAACTTCAACACTCTGAAATTATTGTTGTTTACTATATTAATAAATATACAAACCAATATTAATCATAGCCACAATCAATATACAAATTAGGAAAATATCGGTTCATAGTTGCAATGTAGATATATTCAAATCAACACATATTCCAAATGTTATGTATCCATATTTAGCACATTGACAATGCAACATAACCCATTAATTGCAAATTGTAATCATACAATATTTATGTTTTTTGTCTGCAGTAAAATTGAATCTTTCCCTGTATCAACATTATTTCTTCCAAATGTTTTTTTCTGTTCTTTTGGAGCAAGTTTCCTATCCCTCCCTTACAACTGTATTCTTGGTCTTGCAATTAGTGCATAAATTTTGTTACCTTTTGCTCCTTATATTATTTCAAACAAGCATGAGCATGAATATTTTCCTAAGGCCATTTTATTTCACAAACCATCTCCTTTACTTCATGGAGCATTAAGCCTTTAATGTCTATTGTCAAGTTCAGGTTACTTCTTTTCAGTATAAATTGTATCATCCCTACCATATATTCTCCATTCTTAGCTCTAGAATCCATGTCGTCCGACTCAGTCACCACTTTGTTTTCTTATTCCAAATATTACTACATATGTACATTCTTTTTACAATGCAACTCATACAGGAACCTTTGGTGAGACTATGACATAGACAACAAAACTTCTGATAACTAGCAAATTTCCTTTTCTACTATATGTTCTTGTTTGTTGATATTATGCAAAGTGAAGCAAATGTCAAATTGTTGTAGTTGTTTACTTATTTCTTTTAGCAAATTAGCAAATGTCAATGTCAAACTAATAACTATAAATATAGTATACAATTAAACCAAAAAACAACACAACTGCAATTTTGCAAAAAGATAGCCAAAAGTAATTCTTGCAAAAAAATTATTTTCTCATTCCATCTATATTTACACCAATATAAATAGAATGAGTTCATGAAAAAAAAAAAAATGATATTATCAAAACACCATGTTTTTCTTCAATTAACAACAATTAATAAAAGTACATTTAGAAATTAAGATTCAATACTTTGAGATTAGAAACTAAGATGAAATAGTTTGGTTTTAGTTTCATTTTTTTTAGTAATCACTTAGGTCTAAACGTTCTTTGTATATATGAACTAGAACTATAGATTAATTTTCTCCTTCAAACATAACATCATCACTAAATGAACTAAAAAATAAATACACATTAATCATGTATACAAATAAGCAGTGACATACCACCACGTGATTCTTGTTTACATAATGAAAGAAATTTCCTTATCTTTTAGTCCTTAGAATGAATGATAATTATCTATATTAATAAATTGTTAGAAGCATTGAATTTTTATACATATTGGTTTCATTTAAATTTTAATAATTAATTGTATTAATAATCGTAAAAATATTCTGAGAGATAAAGATGACTTTCCATTTTTTATTTATCAAAATATTTTTGCTAAATTTATTTTTTAATATATTAATATTAATAAATTTTAATTATATATTTCATTTTTGCTAATTATTTAAATTTTATTAATATATTACCATTTTTATATTTTTATGATTTACGTAAAAATAAATATTTTTTTAAGATATATCCTCATCATATCCTTTCACAATAAACTTAATTAACTAAATGAAAAGCAAAGACTTTCCTCGTGAAAATAAAGATAAAATAAACGTGTTAAAGGACTTACCCTAAGAAGATACCTTATCTTTCTGCAATGTATCCATCCACTTATATTTTATTTAATATTTCTTTCTAATCATTTAAAAATATATTATTATATTATTATTAAATTAATTATATATATAATATTTTTTTTATAGTATATATAGTATATTAAAAAATAAGAGGTTAATGGGGTTATATTTTATTTAATATTCATTTCTAATCATTTAAAAATATATTATTATATTATTATTAAATTAATTATATATATAATATTTTTTTATAATATATATAGTATATTAAAAAATAAGATGTTCATGGGATATAATTTTAGTAGCGGAGAGAAATGTTATTTTTCTTTTCACTTAGATTTAATTAAGTTATTTTTATAATAGTGTTTATGAAAAAATACTATATTTTTTAAATCCATAAATGCATAAGATATAAGGTTTTTTAATATAAAATATTATGTGTCAATATATAATATTTTTTTTATATTTTTATTATATGAATAGTTGATATAATAAAATTTTATGTAGAATTATAAGATTTTGATGTATGTGTGACAAAAATATCAAATAATAAGGATGGCAATCATTTAAAATTTAATGAAATTATAATTACTTAATTTATTATAATTTATAAATTTATTTTATAATAATTTATGAAGGAGATGCATTAGAAAAAAGATATTCAATTTGTTATAAGATTAGTTTGTTCTATCATGAAAAGGTTATTGAGAGGTTACAATGATAAGACAACTAATAATCACTAATACATAGTTTACTAACTAATCAATCAAATCATATAGTGTTCATGCATCAATTGATGATATTTCTTTAATGAGAGATGTGTAAGAACCACCTACCACTATTAAATATAAAAAAATTGAGATCTCAATATCATCAGCTCATAACTTACTTTTTTTATTTATTTATTTTTTGAGTTATTGATTACTAAAATTGATTTTTTTGAGATTGTGCAATATGGTTGTCTTTGGTTTTTACTATTTTTGAATATATTTATAGTATATTTGTTGGCTATTTCAATTGATTTCAACATATTTTAAGTTGAATTTGTCATATCCAATGTTTTTGACACCTCATTAAAAAATATGGAATTCTATGATTACCTATTCAATATCATTAGCTTTACTAAAACCATATTATATAATTTTTAAAAATAAATATAAAATTTCAAATTTCAAATATAAATAAAGCAAAAAAGAAATTGGAGAAAAATTCTTTATATACATATTACTAAATAATTGAAATTTACATATTACTAAATAATTGAAATTTTTATTTATGACACTATTAACATATATATATACAACTTGAATGGACCTAATAGTTAAGAACATGTGTTTTCTCCTAAGAAATCAAGTTCAAAATAAAAATAATAAAATATATATACTTTAGTAAACTAATCAATCAAATAATTACTCAAAAGTAAATCCCTTATTCCACACACAAACATTAAATATTATATAATTAAATACTTATCCGTCTGCAATATCTTAATGTTCTGACAAGACTCTTGTGGAGCAAGATGCTGTTTGTTTGTGAAATCTTAATGTTCTGACAAGACTCTTGTGGAGCAAGATGCTGTTTGTTTGTGAAAGTAAGTTGATGGGGAATGAGAGTGAGTGAAATAGTATGCTTGGCACCGAAAGTGAAAACACGTACACAATGGAGTCAAACGTTCCTGTCCGAAGTTCTCATTTTTCATGGAATTTACGTACATTTCCAAGGAATTTTACATTTAATTTGTCGTACATTTACACGCACTCGATGCTTTGCATTTTCCCGTCGGCGGGATAAAAGTTAGTTTTTCCATTCAACCAGAAAAATGGAAAATAAAATAATTATTTTTATTTTTTATTTCACGAATTAATTTGTTTTTTTTAATTACGTTGTTTATGTGTGCGTAAGATTGTATTGATAATCCTAATTTCCTAATAAAAATGGATAATTTGAGAGTTATGGTATCATATGTGTTATATTAGATTGAAATAAGTTTTTTTAAGTAGTTATGTTATAATAAACAACATCTTTTTGTTTTTGTATTGTTTAGATTTCTTATGGGAAAATGTTTTGTACTACTAAGAAATTTGTTATGATTTAACACATGATTGGTTATGTTTATCATGTTATTATTAGCATTTGCACATGATGTTGCAAAGAAAACGTCGTAAGGTAACCCAATAGAAAATGAACTAGTAGCTTGAAGTGTCTTGTAAAATCAATGCAATCTCTGCACAACATTATAATATTTCAAAATGATATATTTACAATGTTCAAGATCATTTAGTCAACATTTATTACCACAAAAAATAACAATATAAAGGCCTGGAAAATAGGCTTTTGATCACCCTACGAGGACACAAATAATAATGTTGAAGGTACATTTGAGATGATTTCACAAAATGGCTACTGAAGATGCAATATCCACTTGCAAAAATTAAATTAACCTGAATAAGCATAGAGGAAGAGTGGGTTATGTAGATGGAAAAATTGAGAAGAAGCCCAAGATCTTAAAATGAAGGAGAAATAAACTTCAAATAACAATGTTAAATTGACCCTGATTTTCTGAATACAACCATGACCATAAACAACAATGGTGTGATACACTCCATTCGTAGATCTCAACTATAATATCCTATACAGAACCTTTGTGCCCATTTTCACTGAAGAAAAAACCATTACATAGAATAAGGTGACAATAAGACAAAGATATGATAGATATGAAATGGGAAATAACCAATAATCGGCGACAAGACTGAAATAGCTATGATATTAAATTTGACAAATAAACTTCTAACTATAATAACAGTTCAATGAATGGAAAAGGAGCTCTACAAAATCTAGAAATAGAAGTTGACTTATGAACTTCCATTTAATAAAAATATCCTATTTATGTTAAGAACTTGTAAAAGTACGGAATCAAGTTGTAGGTGGAAATTACCTGCATTGCTTCCCCCTCCTTATCACTAGATTTTGGGCCTTTCATTGGTCCTTCTTCACCAAAAATCTTTCCCTCATCCATAGCAATTTTCTGATTTGTTTCTTTCTTTGTTCTCACTTTAGCCTTTGCTAATAGATACAAAACAACAGTTGGCATTTTTACTGTAGAAGTTGTTTTTGGAGGTGTTGTAGGATGAGGATACTCAAATAATGAGGGCGTGGCGTGTGAAAGAAACTTAAATTTTGGCTAAAGAACCTTTGTGCCCATTTTCGTTGAAGAAAAAACCATTACATATAATAAGGTGGCAATAAGACAAAGATATCATAGATATGAAATGGGAAATAAGCAATAGCTTGTGACAAGACTAAAATAGCTATGATATGAAATTTGACGAATAAAAAATTACCATTTATGTTAAGAACTTGTAAAAATATGGAATCAAGTTGCAGGTGGAAATTACCTGCATTGCTTCCCCTCCTTATCACTGGATTTTGGGCCATTTTTTGGGATTTTTACCCTGACAAACTTCATGTCCATTTGAATCTGTTCAAAAAATGCAAAAATACAGAAGATGATCTAAACATGATACTATCATTTAATATTCGGTGTGCACCCTGCATTTAATTTCAGTCTCCTTTTATAGTATGGGTATTAACCTATTTGTGATAACATAGTTTCTTGAGCTCTCCCAACCGCGTTTTAAATTTATTTCTTTTGTTTCCAAGCACACATCTTGCTACCTGAGTTGTCTCATCTTCATGGGATTTCCCAACTATTTATTGCAAAAAGTACGCATGACACAAAATTCTGGAGCAACTTTAAGAAGATATTTCATAACAGTAACATTATTACTTCAAAATGAATGTCTGTTAGTAGTTAGTGGCTTCTGAGATTTATTATATTTGACATGAAATACATCTACGATGTACAATAAGAATTCAAAAGGCTGGAATACCAACACTATGCAAGCCCTATTATGACCAGCATTTGCAACAAATCTTTAGGGCACCTCGTAAAAGTAACAAAATTTGATCTCTATTATAGTAAGATTATAGGATTAATTTCCTTGATGATTTGATTGGTCTTAGCTAAGAACCATGGATGAATTCCAAGATAAAATCAGGATTTGAAGTGATAAGCACAAAAGGATGAAATTTTAAATGTTGACGATTTAGAAAACTGCAAATCGAGTTGGATAAACATATATTCTATATAATGAAAGCGATTTAACAATGGTAGTTCCCTTTTAGCATATTATATATAACACTTATATTTCATCTTCGGTAGTTCCCTTTTAGCACATTATATATAACACCTACATTTCATCTTTGTCATATCCTCGTCAGTCCTGGGTCAGTGGTCATTCAATACACTTCTTCAAGTATAATGATAAGTATTCTCTTACATTGAGAATGTCTGAAGATCGTTTGAGACGAAACCGTAATGGATCTCGCAATTATCAAAACATTCCTTTTTCTACATCTTGGAATGATCATGAAAAGAAGTGGATGGAAATGGAGGGCACGACCCCTCTTTTCCATTGTTCATAATCTGCATAAATGGAAAGGAAATCGCCACAAATAAGAACTAGATATGAGATAAATAAAAAAACACTATCTCTTGTGAACTAAGACGTGTACCCACGTCACAAGTTGCCTCAAAGTCAATCACAACGAAGTACTGAAAATCTTGGAGTTGAAGTTCCTGGGTATTCCCTTGAGGATGCACTTTGAAAGGTAGTTGCAGTTTCGGGGCATTCCCTTGAGGTTGCAGTTTAAAAGGTACATTCTGAAGATTGCTTCCTGGTGGCACCATGTAGTCCCAATTCGTTTGACTAATAAGTGCCTGCTTCAATGTATGTGCTGGGTACGTATGAAAACTGAAAGCTTATGGGAAGTACACAGGGGCATCTGGTACACTCAAAGATATTGCCTTTATATAACCTTCATTGAAAGCTAGTACATATCCATGGGGATTAGTACACTGTCAGAATCTGGTATGCCACATGAAAACAAATCTCTCTCACTCTTTATTGCTGTGCAAACTCCAACAGTGCCATAAAAGTTAAAACCTGCAATTCTATTTGGTGACCACATTATAGGAACCTCGTGGTTCCTTATAATTTGTTCTGCATTATCATGGAGAAAAAGTTAGAACACATCAGCCAGAAAAACAATTATTTAATACTGTATATTCCTAAGTCTAACCTAGTGAGTAGTGACTTATCATATCTTTATGTTTAGGCTTGTAGATGGGATTTTGGGTATCACATCCTTTTGATTTTTGTTAGTCTGCTTCTGTGGGCTGTTTTGCATTCTCAACTTTGGATTTTGAAGGTTTTTTTTTGGAAATTCTGTCTTTCCTCAGAGTGGTACTCGGTCTGGCAATTAGAGAACTCTGGGCTTGTCTCTTACTCAAGCCTGGAAAACTTTGACTTATCCTTTTATATTTGTTTGCTCAAGGGATTCCTTTTGGATGTTTGTTATGTATACTCCATTAGGGCAATTATGGGAGCTTTGGGATATGAATTACTAGGAAGTTCCGTAAATGCACAAAGTTTTGTGAAGGCATGAAGACTTCATTAACAAAAATAGGATATCTATATTCTTGGTAACATCTAAGGCCCATGAAAAATGGGCACCAATGAATTAGAATAAAATGGCTATTAGATAAAAATAAAAACAATACAATGCCAGAATCTCACAAAAGAAATAATAAAAAGAATTTGACTCTTGCAACACTTGCCAACTTCTATTTGCCATTTTGACTGTAAATGAAGATTATAGAAGTTCTCAAAACCACTTATGTTGCATGCTTCAAGACATCCTAAATTAAAACCTAGGTTAACAAAAAAAATCCTCCATAAGCTGCATACATATGATAAGTTAGTGCTCCAGGTACTCTGCATGTAACAAATTTAAGGATGTTCAATTTGAAGTGGTGATTTTTGGCAAATTTTTAAAGTCGCGAGTGATCTAATTATAAATTACAATTTACTTGCATCAAAGAAAAGCAAACAAATTAAACAAAACTGAAAACTTGCAGCATTGTACATTGGATGCAAAGAGGTACACCTTAAAAATCAAATAACTACAAAGCTTTAAACAGTCTACAGTAAAACGACATGCATCTTAAGCTCCACTAGCCAGAGCTAGCCACAGACTTGACAATCCATAGATTCAACCTACTATCCATCACGAGTTGACATAAGAAAATAAGTGATATAAATATACGCCGTGTGAAAAGCCTCCCATCAAAATTGGGAACAAAAACTGTAACTTAATTTGATAAAAATTAACTTCTGAAATATAGGCTCAATCTTAACAGTTATTGTCTCAAGCAGAGCAATCAATCTGCTAACTTATGCAAAAACAAGCAGAACTTTTGAGAGTGCACACCGTGAAAACTTTGGTTGGCAGAATGAGGGTATTAGCGCATAAGACACAAAATAGTCATTATTTGCAATTATTTACCCACCAGACATGATCATAATCAGGAATCTCTAAATTTGCTAAGGCTCCTCACCTGAAAAGCGATTATACATGACATAAAAATGACTTGAAGTATGAGATGATGGCACGAGTCCAGACACTACTAATAATGTTCAAGCAACCCTGTGGAAGTAAGTGTGATTGACAGTTTCAGAATAGGGCAATCACAGAAAGAAACAACAACAACAATACTAAAATCAAATTACCAAATGTGCCTCAAATTATGGACAAGGAGGTTGCTCTTTCACTCTATAGGGGACAGGGCAACTAGGGTAAAGTGCAATTTCAACTAAAGGAGGATCTGGTTATGATGGGTACCTGATACATTTGCTTTCTAATCCTAACGTACTCATCCTAGTCTACAATATATCATGTGTTTTTTAAATGTATTATATTAAATTGCATTAGTAGATTTTGATGTTGAACAATGGATGTATGTCAAACCATGCACCAGGCCTCAACTTCTCCAATGGCAGGAAGCAGACTGGGCAAGGTGAAAGTCTGGGTGATTTTGACCAAAATATGCCCATGTCATAGCAATAGCTTAGCCAAAAGAAGTGCATCAGGTTAATGGTTTTCCCTTGAGCAATGTTGCTCAAAGCAGGGATGAAGCGGATCTGTTTTTTGGAAGCAAAGCATTGGAAGTGTTATTTTCCAAAAATCGTCAAAAGCGAAGCGTCTTGTGTGTGTGTGTGTGTGTATATTATATATTTGCATTTATATTAAAAAAACATCCAAAATGCCAAATTAGTTGTAGAAGATATGAAAACATGCATATTTGTACATAAATCAAGATAAATATTGCATCCATTGTACATCAATGATTAATCATTTAAGAATCAACCATCTAGAATCTAGATTCCTCTCCTCTTGTCTAGTTTTTGCCTCTAGGTCAATTCTCTAGGGATATTAGTCAACACTGCCCAATTTTGATCAAACATCTTAATCCAAGCCTTATAATATGGTAGAGAAAGCTTAACGTGCGTGATCAATGATTTTGACTTGAGTGAAGGGTACACTTTTGCTAAGGCCATGGCAAAGGGGTTCAACAATCAACACCAAACACTGGGATACATATAGGGCTTGGTGCTCTTGATTAAATGCCAATCACCTATCCTCATACATGATATAATCTAATGAAATGCCACAATCCCGTTGATCCTGAAATCCCAAAAACTGTTAAGTCTGCTAAATTTTGAATGGGTTATGAAATTCTATATTCTCCATATGAAGTCTGATGAGGTTGGAAACACTCTCAAACATAGTGAGTCATTTCATGGTAATGTTAAAAATTTCTAATCAAGTTTAAAAGGAGGCAATTACAAAAAGAGCTATTATATTAGTAGACATGTATCTAATCCCATGTCAATAACACTATATCATGGGGCCAAATTCCTGGAAGAAAAACAACTACACTTTGGCAATGTACAAAGACCATCCTAAGGCAGCAAACTGCACACCTATTTTTCAAGCATGTTTGAGTGAATTTCAAACTACTAACACCCACTGAATATGACAGAAACAAAAAAATTCTATGACATCTTTGGAAATGCATTACGGCCATTAATAAACACCAATTTGACAAGGGGCACAACCTTCATCTTCTAAATTCCAACACATGAAAAAATATAAGTGGCCAATAGGACCTTATACGACTATAGTGTGATTGCTAAGAATGTACGACCATCAAAATTTGACGATAGAAGATGATCAATTCTTATATTTTTAGCATAGAATAGACTAATCCATCGCTCCACTAATAAATTGTCCTTTCAGCTTTGAGGCATGCATGAGATTCCAGAGTAGAAAGTACTTTGGCTAGATGGTAGAAACAACAAAAGAAAGTTACTCAATGACAAGCTGAAAAGTTCATCAAGCATATCAACAAAATGCATCGATGGGTGGAAGTGGGCATTGCAGAAGACTCAGAAGTATAAGGAATCTCTTGATAAGCAACGAGTCAACCACAATATTAAGCCAAAGGGAAAGAATGGATGAAGGGATAGAATTTAAAGTTGAAAAAAAACTAATATGTACTATTTCAAATTCTGAAGCAAAGTGGTAAAAGTGCCTTCAAATTGGATCTATCACAATACATAGTCATTCTTCCATTTTGTTCAGTGTGGATAAACTAATTGTTTTGAACCATCAATGTTAGATGTATCAACCTTTCGAGAAAGACACCATTCTACAAGTCAGGGAGAATGAACCAAGAACAACATGCAATAAATACACTAGATTTGAAGACAAGGACAACTCCATTGAACTAGCAAGTGGTTTCTCGAAGACCAACTCAAGTCTCAAAAGCAATTCCCTCATTTGGTGGACCAGATGATGGAGGAACACTATCCTCAAAAACGAGAGGTTTGATCTCTACCTGATTGACGTGAACAAGTTCACTAGCTGACCTCAACAATGAGTTGACATAACCATGCCTTCCTTCACCCCTCCCCTTTAAGAATAGACATTTGCAATTAGAAATTCCCATTGACCAATGAACATAATATTCAGAAACATTGTCTACTATCTTCTCCCTCTTTTTGTATTTTTGGATTGAATGTTATCTATAACAGTGACGATAATCCCTTTGTACTCTTAATCGCAACTACTTTGATTAATCGCGATTGGAATATCTCACATCCGTTCAAAAGAGGCAGGGGAACTAAATGTGGTTGCATATTCTCTCATCTTCAACCTCCTCGTTCTCTTCACCCCCCGAAGATGTCATTATCAGGAATGATATCTAAAAAGCTCCATTCTAATTTTTAGGTTGCCCATTTTAGGATTCTTGGTCTTATGTTGACTTCACACTTCGAGAAGATCCTTCAAATTCATGCTAGATGATTCTCAACGTCAGGGCATGTTCTCAAAAGCAGAAAGCAAAGACTGTCCATCACATTTCTTGTGAGGAATGGGTATGTAAGCTTTTGACCCTAATGGAAGGCAGAGATTGAAGACAATTTTATCTTTTTTAAGTGTTCAATCTATTATATCAGGACGCAATATGATTTCCCTTCCAAGGATTTGAGGGAGTTTCCATCCATGTTTTACAAATACTTCGATTGGAGATGTTTCAATTTGCTCCTCAAAGAGGTGGTCACCTTGAAAACTCTCTTGAGTACAATGAAAACTGCATATATTATTTTTTTACTCCCTAAAATGAACGATGATTGCATGGCCATTGCTACTACAGGTATTACACTGATATTCATGACAACAGTCGTAGAACCACTAGACATTTCCCTTTCACAATAATTACCCAGAAGTAAACCTGTGTTTGGATACCCAATCTGTAGAGAGGAATAGGCCCCACTCAGTTTCCATTCCGTCGCAGAGGACCATGCTGTGAGCATATTACGTCCTCCGCGTCTTCTTGGAGGAATTTTCAATTGAGGCAATTCAAGTCATTGAAAAAAACAAACTTCATGTGGCCTTTATATGGTAAGAACTAGTTACCTAGCTCTAAATAGACATAGTGGTTCTAAAGAAGTTTCACTATTTAAAGAAATCATGATGAAATTCCATGGCTACGCACAGTCATCCTAGAGCAATACTAAGAGGGCTGACCTCCTAGGAATGAGTGCTATTTTCTTTTCATTTGATTATGATTTTTCCCTGAGGGTTTAAACATAATACTATGTTTATTTTAGGCACACACATTCTCACCACGTCTTCGGACCCAACCACTTACAAATTTCAGATCATCACGCTGTAGAGTCTAGTGATGCTCAGCATACAACATAGCCAGTGGGATGCAGTCATTCTGGTTCCTCTGCAGACCATGATCCAGGCTACGTATTTCGTCAATTTGTACCAAATTTTGATTTCTGATAAAACAACATGATGACTGAACTTGTGAGTGGTTGATACTCCCTCAACATAAGAGGAAGCCTAATTATTTAAAATGCCCGTCAAACGAAAAAATAGCAAAAGCATTTCTGCATGATCTACAAGGGGCAAAATCAGAGAACATGACACTCCAAACATCAATCAGAGCCCATAAATTAAAAACAAGGGTTTTCAATATCTAGTCATTTCTTCTTGAATTGAATAGTAATAAAAACGCCTGCTCTGATTTTTTAGAACTGTAGACCCAACCCAGATTGTTTTATATTCAATTCAAGGCACCGCACCATTTTTCATGTATCAAACTTTCATTATGAGACTAACCCACTTGAAAAAAACGCATACTCAATTAATTGAGTAAATTACTGACCTCTCGGAGCTTGATCAATCATGGCTGCAGAAATTGTGATCGTTGATGCATTCGCTCTACCTTACCAATAATATGTTTGAAGGCGCTATACCAAAACAATTTGCAATGAGCAGGCACAGACTTATTTAGGTTGATCTATCGAATAAACGTTTCAATGGAGAAATACCATGGGAATTGGGCAACTGGACCGGTATTTCAATGACTTCATTTGACCAAAATCAACTCACAGGACGCATACCCTCATGAAAATAAAACCCAAGAGAGTACTGTTGACATCTCTACTGGAGAAAACCCCTGTGATCGGTCAAAGAATTACATACCTGAATATTTTCACCTGAGAGAAAATATTTTAGAATTGAAATGAGAGAATTCATTTCTTTACACCGATGTCTTTCAGTCATTTTGTGCTTCCTTTTGTTAGACGGGACCGAACCTCGAAACTGCCCATCATTTGGACGATTAGAACTGTAGAATGCGGTCTTTAGAATAGGAATCGAAAAACTAGAATGACTGGATGTGGTTGCAGAGTTGCAGCCATCGACAAAATTACATAGGAGGGGTGATGGGTATCCATGACACCACGCTGTCTGCGGGCTTGCCACCAATGTCAAGAAAACATCCATTGTGAACAAGAACTTTTCATCTGGCTGCTACGCCTCTTGATCTGATCGAAGCCTCAGAGAAGCCGCTGCAGGTAGAGATCCCAACAGACAATCCAAATATTTTCGAAACCGATTCAAATTAAATTGGTATTTGATGATGGTTGGGATCAACGATCAAATTTCATTTAATCGTCTAACACTACAAATCCACGGTCAACAATAGGACACGGCGTCAGCTGGGGCAATTCATTTCAAAGGGAAACGCCTTACAACGTAATTATATTTATATTTTTTATAATATATATATATATATATATATATATATATATATATATATATATATATATATATATATATATATATATATATATAATATATATATATATAAGTTATTTTATTAATAATATTGATTTTATTATATGAATTTCATAATTATAGTGTAAAATAGTTTACATGGTAAATTGTAATGACAATTTCTCTAAATTGCTTATATCTTAATCTTAATTTCTAATATCTAAAGTTAAATATCATATTCAAAAAAATTTGTGTATCCTAAACACTAATCTATATCCCAATTTTGTGCATCTATTTTGTGATTTTTATGATACTCATTTATACATAATGTGGACTATATCCACTATGATATGCTAGATTTCAATTCTCTTTATTGGTTTGAATGCTTGCATCCTACCCGGATTACTTTAAAAAAATTAAGAACAAGTTCTTATAAGAATAGGGAAATATTATTCATACATCGACATCATGTATTAGAAACAATGTGAGCTTCTTGCAAATTTAGATTATAGAATGTGTTTTGAGAAAAATGATATAAATATCACAAAGTATCAAAGAAAGCAATGGCTACTCTATTATACTTCACTAGCAATTTCCCTTATAATGAAATTTTAGAAGTAAAACTCTTATCAAAGGACATTACAATTTATTGTGTTGTATTATGATGGTGCACTAGACATTATTATGCTAGCATCTTAATCATCTTATAGCATCGGGAAAACCTTTAGATTTCACAATGATACATGTGATAGGTATTATATGTTAGAATTGATTCACATTTAACTAAAAGGAAATGTATCTGCACAAACCATTAGGAGTAGAGGAACACATAGTCTATAGTGACCCTTAGTACCATATCAGTGAACCAAATACACTAGGAAAGATTAGCTCTAGAAGAAAACAATATCAAAAATAAATTGAAAAAGTCAACTCTCTCTCTCTCTCTCTCTCTCTCATATATATATATATATATATATATATATATAGAGAGAGAGAGAGAGAGAGAGAGAGATTCATCTTTCAATACATTGTATTTGAATTACAACAAACATGTAACATATTAAATCTTGATAATATCATCAAGCTTAAATCATTTCAAAAGATTTGTACCAAAAAAAATAATATGAAGCTTATAATTTGCTAATAAACTTCATACTTAGGACACAAGAAAAAATTATCTACAACTCAATATATATACCTACTTATTAATTAGTGTTAGTGTGAGAATTTTATTAACTCATTAACCATTAGAAATTATCAAGGAAACTTACAACCATAATTTAATTAGAGTCATCCCACTAGATTTACTAGAGGCAACTTATCAAATTTTATAGTTCCCACTAGTTCATTAATTCATTTGAAGTAGCATTCAAAGAATCAAGCAATTAATGGAGGCCTTTTATCAATCATACACCATTTGAAATTTTTTAATGATTTGAGCATTTAATAACTTAAACATACTCAATTAGTTTAATGTGAATGAGATTAAACTCGTATCCATGTCTCAAATTAAGATTAGGTTTCATGAACTCAATTGTTAGATATATCAAATTAATTTCATAAAGTAATTAATACACAATTATTTAATAAATATAATTTTCTAGTTGAAGAATTTCATGAACCAATTTATATGCAAAAATTTATACAAACAATTGAGATAAAGATACCCAAAAAAAAATTGGTATGGCATTCTGATAATTTTTTCAAAGTAAACTTGGAAAAAGTTATGGAAGGCCCCAATTCTTTAAGAGAGAGGCAATTCAATTGAGACGGTCTCAAAGTGGTTTAGATTTTATGCACAAATTTTGGGTTCAAGATTATAGTAGAAAACCCCCATAAGGTAATTAGTGGTTTAGATTTTATGCACAAATTTTGGGTTCAAGATTATAGTAGAAAACCCCCATAGGGTAATTAGCTATTTCTCGAAAGTACCTATGTCACAAAATTTGGCTATATAAACCTTAATGTTGAACTCAAAATGGGGGTTATAAGTTCATATTGTATGGATTCCTTTTAAAGTGAGTGAAACTCATTTTATCAGAATCACGTCAGCACACACATATACATATTCACTGAGCCAATGATTTTCTTAGAAAACTTATTTATATGAAACATAAAGTAAAAGTATACAAGTCATGTAAACAGTATAGGATTCATTTAAAATATTTTGCAAACATTAGGCACACAATCTTCATGTCACAATTATATCTGGAAATGTTTTCACTATATTTACAATACCCCGAGGAAAAACAATTTCCTACGTAAATACTCCTAAATTAATAATTATATCTAGAGTTAATCATTTCTACTTTCTTTTTCATTTCTTTTCCAAATGGAAACCACATTTTCTATTCAAGGAATTTTCCAAACATTGAGCAAGCATTTTCTAATAAACCATCATACCTATTCTCAATGATGAAAGAAAGTTGAAGTACTTAAATTCAACATAAAACTACCAAAAGTTATTTCACTCTTGTAGTGATATTAATTCTTAAGGCTTCTTTTTATTTGTTGAGTATGCTACAACAATCTTGATTTTGCATATATTTGGTAAATATCAACCAATTCTTCAATATTCCTCTTTTATAGGGTGAATTTAGATTATCGTATAGATTTTTCATGCCCAAATTACTTAAATTAGATTCAAACACAAAACTATATTCATTGTAGGATGAAAATGATCCAAATTATCAAACTATAAAAGACTCTTAGGCAAATGCATTATACTTGACATAAATATAATTCCAACGGCTCCAACATTGCTCTAGCCATTAATTCCTTCTCTTTGGAAACTTTCATGGTGCCAATTAATTTTCTCCCAATTCATAACCAATTTTCGATTCGAAATATACACATTATAAATTTTATCATCCATATGCAAACATCCAAGTTAATATCATCAATCTCATTCCAAATCACATTAATCATTTCATTTTTATTTTTTTTATTATCCATATACAAACATCCAAATTTATATTACCAATTTCATTCCCAATCACATTAACCATTTCAATTAAAGCTATTAGTTTTTAATATATTTTTGATAATATTTACTTACAATCAGATTATTTTATTTATTATTTATTATTCATCACCCTGTCACTGCCCCAATTTTTCTTAATTATATATTCCAAGGCCTAAAGTCCCATCTTGTCTACCATTTTGGGTGGGAGGGTGCTAGTGAATGTTGGGTGATTAAAATCACAGAAAGCGTTGCATACGTATTAACCTTCCTACGAAGTGAAAGGTTCATCATGAATCTTTTGAAGTCAATTGCACTCTAATTTTAACACATGCCATACCATATACTTTATGAGAGTTTTCCATTTATCAAATGTGAATCTATGGAAAAGATTATCCTTCCAAAAACTCAACTAATAACGCATTGACCTCGAAGTCGTTTGAAAAGAGATTAATACGGAAAACCTCACATGATATATTCTTAACTTTTAAGGGTTGAATACTAAGAGCATAAATTTTGATGGGACCCAGCCCACGCTCCAACGTAACCCTTGATGTCAAGCTATCCAGTGCTAATTATGTTGGTGGATTTGGTCGTTGATTTGGCGGTTGATTATAGATATGAATGTTGGATATTTTTATTGGAATTGGCAATCATTAAATGTGGCTCGTAAATGCGAACTTGCCCTGTACCCGGCCTTGGTCTTTTACACAAAACCTTTGTGCTTTCCGGTCATTGTTTGGTTTTTGCTCTGCTGTGGGAGCTTTGCGAGGGTTCCTGTCAAAGTGCCCTGCCTCGTCCCGGTTCTTATGGTAAACTTTGTTTTTGGGTGTGGTTGTGAACGAATATTGGTCTCCCGGACTTGCTTGTGCTATTGGCAATGAATTTTCCTTGTTGCATGAAATTGGCTCTGGAGGTTGGTCCGCTCGGATTCTTCTGTACAGTGAGTTATTGTTTTGTTCTGTTGTTGCTTGGACTCGATGCCTGGTCTCTCGGGCCACCGGTTGTTCTTTCCTGTTGTTGACAATATTCTTTGCTACTGTTATAGTGTTAAAGTCGTTGTAAATTCTGGTTCCTGTATGCACAGGTTTCGGCACAATGACTCGCTCGGCTACAAATTCAGGTAATTTGTCCCTCCGTGCTTTATCTCCACTCTCTTCTGGTTTAGAAGCTAACCAACGCCTGCTCCTCTTGTCTCAGGCTTCTTTTGGTTTTCTGTGGCTCTATTTCGTGAGATTCCTGGTCCTGTCGTGCTCCCAGGTAAATTATGCTCTCCCCTTGCTTATGTTGTATCTCTGTTCAGGTATCACTGTGCAAGGTATGCTAACCTTGGCTCGTTTTGTCTGCACAGGTCGAGGGTTCGACCTTGGGCACGAAGAACTATCACAATTCGGTCTCCAAACCCTACAACTCGTTGCTGGTAGGCTCTGTCTTCCACAATTTGTCAACTAGTAGCTAGGGTTTTGTGGTTCTATGGTGATTGCTCCTCGTTGTCCGGTTGTTGTGTATGATTTGGGTCGTTCTCACGACCTAGGCTTGTGTCTATTTTCAAATTCGAATTTATTTACTGTTCTGGTCTGGCTGTCTAGTTGAGGCCCGAGGGTTTTCTTGACATCAAACCTTGGACTAGGGTTTGTTCATTCTAGCGGATGCTGTATATTCTATTTGTTTTGGACAATGTAATATTTAATTTGTATTGAACAACAGCAATATATATATATATATCTATATCTATATCTATATATATATATATATATATATATATATTATCTGTCTCTGTTTG